>JAOQMQ010000195.1:28602824-28652985 GCA_027563845.1 Erythroxylum subrotundum | reverse complement strand
TTCAGAGATGAGGTACTTGTCCTCAAATAATGATTTATGGAAGAAGAAAGTTGCAGAAGAGTTTGGTATTGGGAATGGAGCACAGGGAATGATTAATTGGAAAGAAAGCTATGCTTTATGTTGGGAGAGCAAGAAGAAGAGGAAGAGGGATATCAATGCACGGCAAATGTTTCGTCCAGTTTATAGGCCCTATCACTTCCCGATCATAAGAGACCCTTATCCACTAGGTATTCCTGGTCCTATGATCGGCGGAGATTATGATCTCTTCCCAGGGGTTGGTTTTCCATCTCCTTTTGGACAGCCTGGTCAAGTATTTCCCCGGACACTACCTCGGCGGAATTTTTCACTCAATTGTAACTTGGGTGGATTCAACTCCTAATCGGGTCTACAAGTCTATGTTATTCATGCTTGGACGCTGAAGATGAAACCTTTTGTAAGAACTTTGTGATAGACTATATAGGCGTGCTAACTGTTGGCATGTGATCGATAGATCTTCAGCTAGGGAAAAATACCAGTTTGAGAATACTTTAAATGTTTTTGTGGGTTTCGAGTTTACCAAGTTTATATGTCCTTTTCTCATATATTTCCCATAGTACAATAAAGCCTTTTGCCCTTTTATGTGTTGTTCATCAAGTTTTATGTGTTGTTCATCAAGTTCGACAATTATCAGTAAGTGGCACCTGGAAAATATTTTAGCTTCTACGCTACTTGTATTCAGATAATACTAGTTTTCAGAAAATATGTTCAGGTAGTTGTAAGAAGTCATATTATACTGTGAATCATTTAGTATAAGATGGATAGAAAAATTCAAGTGATTATGATGTCCATGTTATGCCGTTTCCTGCTTTAATTGGAGAATGAATGAGGCATGGTTGGTTAAAGAGTTTTACAAACTGGTCTGCATTGTTGAACATGAGGGGAAATGTTCAAATCGGTTTGGTGTCTGTTTCTTCTGAGATTGCCTACCCCATGGAACCATGTTCACAGCGAGTGAAATATCTGAGCTACTCAAAAGATTAGCGATTGTTGTAGTAGCTAAAGTTCTCTTTCTTCCATCTTGCACAAATTCTGCCGAGAGTAGTGCTTGGTGGCTGGTTATGCTAAAATTTAACTATTGGCAGGCATTTGTTTAATTTAACTTGGAAAAATCTTAATTCCCTTGAAAATTTCTGTTAGAACTTGGAAGATGTTAACAAAATTTCTTACCCGAAATAATTGACAATGTTCGGAGCTAAAATAAAAGGAATAATTTTTTTAAAAAAACATCAATAAATTCGTGTACTAAAAATATGTTTTTCGCCTAAGAAAACGACGATTCTCTGCCGATCTTCAACCTGACACAGTGACACAACTGACCACAACTGCTTCAATACAAGCATTAAACAGCAGTTGTATGACTGCTTAATTATCCACCTGTCTGTTCTTCCCATCTTCCAATTCGCCGCCTTGACCAAATTCCCGGCCGGCCACCCTTTTCGTGGAATACCTTGCAATTAGATTTACATCACCTGAAAGTCCGAAACTTTATCAGTTATTGCCAGGTAACAGTTGCAAAACAGTGGCTGTCATGTTTTTTAGTGTCACTCTCTCTCCTCCCTCTTCCTCTTCCTTCTGTCAACCCCACCGCCGCCGCCATCACAGCAATATAACGCTTCGGGCTTTTGTTTCATGTTCTGAACTGGATGCCAATTTGCAGTCTCTTAAACCACCTCTTAATCGCTTTCCTCTTCAAGCTTCAAGAAGGGCATCTGGTTTTCCATCTGAAGGTAACGACTTTGTTGATGATCCTCGCAATTGGAGCCGTTCGATCAACTCCCACTTCGTTGATGACGAGGATGACGAGGATGAGGATGGAGAAGACGAAGAGGAAGATAGGAGCTTGGATCTGCTGGTTAGATTTGTCCAAAACATGTTCAGGAAGATATCTAAACGAGCCAGAAAGGCCGTGCGTTCTGTTCTTCCGGCTTCCATCTCCACAAAGCTGGTAAACTTCATCTTTATTGTAGTTTTATGGCCGAAAGGATGTTAATTTCTTTTTCCTTTCGGGTTTCTTCGTTCAGATTGAAAAAACGAATTTTTTGTTTGTTCGGTGTAGGTGGGGTTTTCTGTAAATGGGGTGCTCATATTGACGTTGTTGTGGATTGCGAAAGCATTTCTTGAGGTAATGCTTCATAATTTATTGCAGCTCTGTTTATGTGGCAAATGCCATTCTCCCTATCATTGTAAAAAGGATTCTAATTACCTATAGTAACAGTTTTCTGTAACCCCATAAAGATAGCAGTCTATCTTATGCTTCTCTTTAGGAGTTAGTATCATAACTGTGGATGTGGGGAACCTGATCTATATTTTCCAATATTATACTTGTCCATCTTCAAGTTAACACTCCTTTTCGAGTCTGATCTGAGAAGTTCAATGCTAATCTATGATCTATATCTATATTTCCTTTGCTTCTGTCAACCACATTGGTTTAGTGGGGTTCTAGCCTTCTTATGTGTTCCCTCATGGTTTATAAATTCTCGTACACCACTGGTGGATTGATACAATTGACTAGATTTTTGGAAATTAGGCAAATGGGTCATTGGAGATGAGTGCGTAGCATGTGCTGAACTTGGTTGGAGTGTCAATTTACTGGGAATCACGTATTGATATTGTATTTTGGAGCAGTAGCTGGATACTGTGTGTAGTCTACACTATGAGATCAAATTGTGATCTCTATCACTTGCAATTTAATAAGTCTGGAAGTCTGATGCAGATGCCGATTTTGAGATTTTCTGTGTTATCATATGCAATAGAAACTCAGTTTTATGGTTGAAGAAGTCGCTCTCCTCCCATAACTGTTGGGTGTTGTCACTACAAGCATGAAGCTAACATTACAAATTAATTTATGCTTAAGCAAGAGGGTAAGAGTAGAGTAGAAGAAGAGTAAACGCATTAATAAATAGTGCTGTTTGCACTTAGTTTTCGAACCTTTCATATCTTGAAAAAGAGCTAGATGTGTACTTTGATCGCATGAATGATGTGATTTGTCAACATTCAAAGTGGTTGAAAGTTCTTTTATTACACAAAAAAAAAAGCTGATGCTGATGCTAATGCTAATGCCAAGAGGACAATGCTGTTGTTCTTCTTGTTTGTTTATGTTGTTGATTTTCTGTACTTCTGTTTATGGTATGCAAGACTAAATCTTCTCTATAAAGATCCACAGTATTATGTTGTCAATTTTGCTTGTTTTTGTACCATCTTATTATCATGTTACCAATTACTGCTATCACGGTTAAGATAATTATCAGGTAAAAATAGTCTTCTGCAGATATTCCCTTAAATGTCTGAGAGTGACACAGCATTCAGTTTTCAGTTATCACTTAATTAGAACATCTAATCTATTTATAATAAGCAATGAAAGGTAACCAAACTTGTTAGTCCTGGATCTCATGGTAAGTAATTTGACTCATCGTGTTGGTTATCTTTTCTGTCTGTTCCCAAACTGATAAAATGTTGGAGTAAGTCAATATTAAGTCTTTCAAACCAAACAAACCCATCATTTTAGTTTTGCCCTTTTGGTGTATTAATTTATGGAAGGATCCAGAGGTTAGAACCATTGTTTTCAAAGAAAGCCCTGTAACAGTTTAGTAAAGAATCAATGTTGTCGCCTTGTGCATGGTAACAAGGTTTAAGATCATGTGTATTAAGATGTTGCTATGGTAGGCTGTTGCATGGTTCTGTGATTTATAAGCCTTATGGCATTATATTCCAAAGATTCTACTGCAGATGATTGCTGCCATCTGCTGTCCGTTAAGAAACAGAAACTTTGTAGGTTGGGAATCTTAGTAATGTGGTGTATGATGGGTCACTTATGGTTACTTTGTGCTATTGCTCATTTCTCGGTACATTTGTGTTTCAAATTTAGGTGGTTTGTACCCTTGGAAGTGTAGTATTCACGAGCATATTACTTGTTCGCGGTGTTTGGGCTGGGATAACGTATTTGCAAGGAAGCCGTAGCCTGAGGATGAATGAACTCGAAGATGACCAGCGCGCATGGAATGGCACACAGCCAGCAACTTGAGTGTTCAGTAAAGAGATCGAGGGAAAAAAAAATGTGTCTCTGCAGAAGATTTGATCAATCACAATCAAGAATGTAAGCACCCTTGTCTATATTGCCTCAATGAAGTTTCTTGACGAACTGACTGGTAAATAATTTGGAATAACCAAGGCAGAAGTCTAAGGAGACATTCAAATTCCCCAAAGTTAATTCTAAATTGATATTCATAGGGAAAGTAGAAAATCTTAAACCATATGTACGGGTACAAGGTTACCCTATGTCATATCTATTCAGACATGCGATCTGTTCTGGAATGGTGGTAACACAACACGTGCTAATTCTTTTATAAATCATGTTACATGCGGTCTTATGTGTTGGAAGATGGTAATATAATTATATAAAAGATCAACCAAATATCTAAAATAAAAATACTCTTTATCTTCAACCAATAAGTAAATCAGTACGAGAATAAAAAATTTAACAATGAAACAAATACCAAGATTTATGTGGAAAATTTTCCAGTGTAGAGGAAAAAATTATGAGTTAAATTAACTAGTAAACTTACTAAACTTAAAAAAAGATTTACAAAGATTGATCTCTCACCTACAACAAAAGTTGTATATTTTTAAGGTTGAAGCTAAAGTTGATGTAACAATTAACAAACTCTCAAACTAATATAAAAAACAATAAAAATGAATGAGAATAACATTATTTTCCCTTTCTCTACTTTTTCTCACTTTTAGACGTCATGATCGTACTCTCTTGCAAAACTTATCTATTTATTTATTTTATATTACAAAATAGGTTTTTCTATATTGTACATAGTTACATACACAACCGTATAAGCGACTTTGTCTCTTTAACACCACATCATTCGTAGATATATATAGTCACAATGAGATATACGGTTGACACACACAATCTTGTATATCATGAACACGGGTGTGTATACGAATATGTATATCTTTGCTCTTTACATCCTTCTTCACACAGTTTCAGAGACTTACATGATTAAACTACACGGCCGTGTAAGTTAAGACATAGGTGTGTGTTCTTACACAATTGATATAGATAGTTGTGTAAGTCAAGGACATTGGCGTATAGCACCCTGCACAACCGTGTCTCTCTCTAGAAGAGCTTCATTCATCTTGACTGCACTTCTTCATCATCCTTGGGAACCATAAAGGTGCATATGATCACCGAGAACCTCAAAATAGGGCTGAACAATCAATAATCCCCTCCTCCACCCCAATTATGGGGAAGACACGTTATTCTCCATCATCTATTTAAGAGAATCCTGGCAAGCTTACTACATAGCTCATGTTTACTTCCAGGAATAACTCTAGTCAACATATCAGGTCCATTCATATCTATATAAATCTTCTTCAGAGAATTCATCTCTTCCTTCATAGTTGCAAGCCAGAGATCTTTGCCAGATGCAATCTCTTACACATTCTCAAGCTCCCCCTCAACAATCATCAATAGGTATTCTAAACTTGGATATTTTGTAGAAGGTCTTTTCTCTCTTGTCAACCCTCGAAGTTGTATATCACTAGTTGTTATATCCAGTTGTTCCCCCTACTCATTATCCTCTATGTTTCATCTTCAACATTATCAGGATGTGGCTTATATAACTCATCATCAATATGTGTTTGATCACATACTTCATCTCCTTCACCTGTAAGCTACTCAACAGTGGAAGAAATTGGTGAAGAATTAATAATGTCATATTATGAGCTGCTAAGTGATGACTTATCTCCTCTTAGAAGATTAGCACCTCTCTCGTACTCTTGGAATACCACATCCCTGCTCCTTACTACCTTTTGCTTCTCTGGGTCATAGAGTCTGAAGTCAAACCAATCATCACCATATCCAACAAAGATGCAAGAAATCGCCTTTAAATCAAGCCTTTTTCTATAATCCTTGGGTATGTGTTTAAATACCTTGCAGTCAAAAACTCTCAGATGATGATATGTGAGATCTTTATCGGTGCACACTCTCTTGGAAATCTTAAAATATAATGGAACTGAGGTAACTTGATTAATTAAGTAGATTGCAATTGGGACTACTTCACCCCAAAAATGTCTTTGGCAACATAGACATTTTGAGTATGCAACGAACCTTCTCCACAATTGTTCCGTTCATCCTCTCAACAACACCATCATGCTATAGAGTCCATGGTTTTGTCTTTTCATGTCTAATGTCATGCAATGTATAGTAATCTTCAAACTCTAAGCATGTTCTTAACTAAGATAAGTGATTTACTAGCCAACAACTTTAATTCTTTCTCACTCATATGTCCCAATTGTACATGCCACAAATTTGGAGAAGTTTTCTCTTCGACTGTGTATACTTCTTGACCATTAAATACCTTTAAGTGTGTCTTGTACAATGAACAACATTCCTCTCCTCGAGCAACAGTCATTGCTCCTTTAGACAGTTTCCACTTTTTATCCTTGAAAGTGTGCTAAAATTCTTTTTGCTTTAAGACATTAGCCGATAATAGATTTTCCTGAGATCGAGGATTTGTTGTACATCTCTTAAAGTCAGTAAACATCTGACGTTTGTCTGAACCCAGATATCACCTATATTGACAATCTTGGCGAAACTTTGATTTTCCATGTTTACACTCCTAAAGCCTCTACTTTTGTAATTTGAGAAGTACTCAATCTTTGGAACATAATGATAAGAAGCTCCCGTGTCAATCAACCACTCAAAAATCGAATTACTGACATGAAAGCATTCACTTGTTGTATAAACTAAGGACACCTCATCATCCGTGCTTGAAGTTGTTGCAGTTGTATTCTTATCATCTTCACCATTTTGATGATCTTGCTTTTTTCTTATCCCCTTTTCACTTATAATAGAACCTCCTAATGTGACATGGCTTATCATAGTGACATTTCTTCATGCCTTTGTCACATCTAAACATTAATTGATTCTTAGACTTGCCACATTCTTTGGGAGCCTTGCTCTTGTTCCTTCCCTTGTTTTATGTCATAAAAGTCTGCATATAGTCAACTCCCATTTCCTTTCTTCTGATTTCTTCATTAAAAATACTCTATTTGATTACATCAAAAGAGAACACGTCTTCAAGAATTGAGTTGCTAATTGTCACCACTAGCGTCTCCTAGCTATCAAGTAACAAACTCAACAAGAATAAGGCTTGAAGCTCACCATCAAGAATTATCTTCATTATAGCAAGCTTGTTGATTATATCTTGGAAATCACTTCGATTCTCCTATACAGATTTTCCAGATTTCAACTTCAAGTTCACAAGCTTTTTAATCAGAGAGACCTTGTTATGGGCAGTCTTTCTTTCATAGAGTCCTACTAGCTTTTTCCACAGCTCAAAAGGATACATTTCTTGACACACATGGTTGAATATGCTGAAATCAATCCATTGTCTAATAGTGCCCAGAGTTTTTTGCTTCATCTTTTCTCATTTTCTATTTGACATTTTTTTAGGTTTTTAAAGGAACATCATTCTTCACACCTTTGTCCATATCAATAGGATCAAAACAATCATTGTAATACAAAAGGTCTTCCACTATGGGCCTCCAAATAGAGTAATTTGATGACGTCAATTTGACTACAGAGTTATTTCTACCTTCCATCATGATGCTTATGATACCACTTGTTAGGAGACAATAACAAAACTCTCTAAAAGATCAACCAAATATCGATAACAAAAATACTCTTCAACTTTAACCAATATGAGAACAAGAAACTGAACAATGAAACAAATACCAAAATTTACATGAAAACCCTCCAATGAATAGGAAAAACCACAGGTCAAACTAACAAGCAAATTCACTAAATTTAAATAAGAATTTACAAAGATTGATCTCTCACCCCACAACAAAAGTTGTCTTACAAAGTTTCAAGATTGAAACCAAAGTTGATGCAACAATCAACAAACTCTTAAACCAATCCCAAAAATAATTAACAATAAAGATGAGAATACAATACTACTTGTCCTCTTTCTATTTTTCCTCACTTTTAGAAGTTATGGTCGTACTCTCATGCAAAACCAACACATTTTTCTCTTTTATATCACGAAATAGGTTTTTTCCAAAGTGTACACAGTGTGTCTCACTATGACCGTGTACATTTGACTGTATTTCTTCAGCACTGCTTCACTTGCAAATGTACACAGTTATAGTGAAATGCACGGTCGCACACACGGTCGTGTATGTCATGAACATATGTGTGTACACGATTGCATATGTTTTTGCTCTTCACGTCCTTCTTTACATGATTCTAGAGATTTACATAGTTGATCCACACGACCATCTAAGTTATGGAGGTGTGTCACTCTACACGGGCATGTGTTCTTACATGGTTGATATATATGACCGTGTAAGTCAAGGACATGGGCGTGTAGGGCGTGTACACGATCGTGTCTCTCCTTAGAAAAGCTTCATCCATCTTGTCTTTACTTGTACATCATTCCTACGAATCATAAAAGAGTTTACGATCATTGAAAGCCTCAAAATAGGGCTAGACACTCAACATTATGAAAACATTTAGAAACATGCAGGAGGCAAACTCAGTACTGTAGCTTGGAGAGTAAAGGGTTGTGAGTTTTGAGAATAAAATGGGTGGTGAGTAATGGCGAAACTACTAAATTATGGGAAGATGCTTGGGTGCATGATTTTGGACCACCTAGGCAACCAGTGTTGCAACCTATTCTGAGTAATTTGTTCAACCTACCAGTCAAATTGTTTGTGGATAATAATGGAGGATGGCGCTGGAACTTATTTCAATCAATTCTCCCGACATCAGTTTGCATGGCAATAGTCGGAACGCTACCTCCAAGCACTCATTTGGGCCCTGACTGGTTGGTTTGGGGAGCTTCTACAAATGGTCTCTTTTCCACGACTTCCGCATACAAGTTGATAGATGGACAGGACGGCAATAGTAGAGCAGGAGACTGGTACAAAATATGGAAATGGGAGGGGCCGTAAAGGATCAAAGTTTTCTGTGGCTTATGGCTCGTGGAAGGCTCATCACTAACCATCAACGATACATTAGACAACTAACCCCAAACCCTTCCTGTCAGTTTTGTGGCGAAACTGAAACTCTTTTGCATGTAATCTGGGACGGATGCAAAGCTCGTAATTTCTAGAGAGGATTCCCTGACTTAGTCATTTCCGACTAATTTTTCAGTGTGGATATAAACAAATGGACATCAGATAATTTGAAATAAACCATACAGATACAAGGAGTTCAATGGTCGATAATATTTGGTGCGGCTTGTTGGTTCTTATGGTTTTGGAGAAACAAAAACATTTTTTACTCTCATTTCTCATGGCCAACAAATCCCCATCAGCTAGTGTTTGAATACGTAGGATCGATCGAACAGGCTAAGGAATTGGTCGGAAGAGCCTTGTTGCGCCCAAGGATGTAGAGACCCTTGTTAGTTGGAGAAATCCTCCACATGAATGGATAAGACTTAATATTGATGGTGCGTATAAAGATTCTTCCTCACGGGCTTCAGCAAGAGGGATACTTCAAGATAGTACGGGAACTTGGCTAGGTAGCTTTGCGCATAACATAAGCTTCTGCACCGCGGTCTGCGTCGAACTATGGGGGGCATTCACAGGACTACAACTTGCATGGAATCTTAGGTATCGAAGAGTAGAATTAGAAGCGGACTCGTTGATAGTTATCAACATCTTATCATCCTCTGTTAATCATCAAGTTCAGTATAATTCTCTGATCCTGGGTATTCATAACTTAATAGCCAGAGAATGGATTGTGAAAGCTAAGCATGTATACCGTAAGGCTAATAGAGCTGCGGATTGGTTAGCTAACTACGTCAGTTCTCTTGAACTTGGCATCCATCTGTTTCAAAACCCACCTGTGGGTTGTCTGTCTATCCTGCTTAATGTTATCTCGGGGATGTCCGTCCCCCGACTAGTAAATTAAGGCTTCGTGTATTCATCTTTCTAATATAAAAAAAACTTGGTTTACGCTTATTTAGATCAGTATTTATGATCTGGATTTCACATTAAATTTGAATGCTTCCGTATGTTTCTGGTTCTTGGACATAGCATCAATATACTTGTTCTGTCAAAAACTATCCATTTTCTGTTAGAAATTATAAGGTATGCTTTCAGAGATTAAATTAAGTACACAGGAATTATTACTATACTTTCTAATGTAAATTAAGAAGAAGAGATTAAAACATGCAATAATGTAATGCATTAGACTGTTGACTTAAAAGAAGGTTTTCTTTAGAACATATGATACTTTCTTATTTACCATATCTGTGTAAGTTTTGATTTTTTTTAAAAGGTAGGAGTTGCATCATAATACTTACGTTATTGGGAAAAAAATTTCCAAGTCCTAATCCTATGACTAAATTATTTATGGGAAATAAAAAAACATTCGGAGAACCAAACAAGAAACCTATCACAATCAACCTTAAAATCGTACCAAATAAGACTCCATCCAATCTAATAGATTAAGATTATGAATGAATGAAATCACCAAACCGAAGACAACCGGCCACCCACCTCAGCTGGCCGGCCCAGAGCGGCAATAATTTTTCCAAGAAGTAATCATTGCTAACTAAGCACCAATTGTATTCAAGAGCTTCAAACACATGAACAAGCATTGTCTGAACCAACCCTGGTTAAACAAACAGTGCCTATAAAAGCGCCCGGTAGGCTCTGTCACTCCACACACATACCCCCCAGAGAGAAGAAAGGAGGCGTCTTGATAAACGCCTTCCTGTTTTCCTTACAGGTCTCTCTCTTTTGTATTACTTTTTAACGTTGTTTGTTGTCGGGTTTTATTGTTAGCTTTTCTTTAAAATACAATGAGAGAGTGCATTTCGATCCACATTGGTCAAGCTGGTATCCAGGTCGGCAATGCCTGCTGGGAACTCTATTGCCTCGAGCATGGCATCCGGGTTTGCTGTCTTTCTCTTTCAAAGTTTTCATTTTTTCTGTTAAATTTGTTCATTCCTACGTGGGTTTGCTCTAGTTTTGATTTTTATCCACTTTGCAAGCATCCATTTCGTTTTCTTTGATTTGCAATGTTGTTCTGTGCTTGTGATTGTTTGCTTCTGATGTGGTGTTTCAAATCCCATATGGGAATTTTAATTATAGTGAGACAGTTTGGAACTTGAATATTGTTCCTTGCTTTGTGTTTTTTATTTGGATCTGTATTAGATGTTTCTTCTGTTATCTCAAAGAAAGGAGATTTGAGGGATTGTATATGATGCATTTAAGTTTTATTTCGAACCAAGTTTCAATTTCTATTTGTTCATTTCTTTTATTAAATTAGATTGTTTAATCTTCGCATCTATTGCTTCTTCAGCCTGATGGACAGATGCCAAGTGACAAGACTGTTGGCGGAGGTGATGATGCTTTCAACACCTTTTTCAGTGAAACTGGTGCAGGGAAGCATGTTCCTCGTGCCGTCTTTGTAGATCTTGAGCCCAATGTCATTGATGAAGTCAGGACTGGAGCTTACCGTCAGTTGTTCCACCCAGAACAGCTTATCAGCGGCAAGGAAGATGCCGCCAACAATTTTGCCCGCGGCCACTATACCAGTAATTACCTGCTCTGGGTTTCCGTTGTTCATTGAATTTTGATTTTGACATTCTGATAATGGTTGCGTTTGGCGTCTCAGTTGGTAAAGAAATTGTTGATCTCTGCTTGGATCGCATAAGGAAGCTTGCTGACAACTGCACTGGTCTCCAGGGGTTCCTTGTGTTCAATGCCGTTGGTGGTGGAACTGGCTCTGGCCTTGGATCCCTTCTCTTAGAGCGTTTGTCCGTTGATTATGGAAAGAAGTCCAAGCTGGGTTTCACTGTATATCCCTCTCCTCAGGTTTCTACATCTGTTGTTGAGCCCTACAACAGTGTCCTCTCCACGCACTCCCTCCTGGAACACACTGACGTGGCCGTGCTTCTTGACAATGAGGCCATCTATGATATCTGTAGACGTTCTCTTGACATTGAGAGGCCTACCTACACCAACCTTAACAGGCTTGTCTCTCAGGTAAATGCCTGCCTTCTGGATTTTTAAGTGGTTGATTCTTAGTATTCCAGATTTTTAAATAGCTCGTCTGCACTTTTCAGGTAATTTCCTCCTTGACGGCCTCACTGAGGTTTGATGGGGCCCTGAATGTGGATGTGACTGAATTCCAGACCAACTTGGTCCCCTATCCGAGAATCCACTTCATGCTTTCCTCGTATGCCCCAGTGATCTCCGCAGAGAAAGCCTACCATGAACAGCTCTCAGTAGCTGAGATCACCAACAGCGCCTTTGAGCCCTCATCTATGATGGCCAAGTGTGATCCTCGGCATGGCAAGTACATGGCGTGTTGCCTGATGTACCGTGGTGATGTTGTGCCAAAAGATGTTAATGCTGCCGTTGCCACCATCAAGACTAAACGCACCATTCAGTTTGTTGACTGGTGTCCAACTGGGTTCAAGTGTGGTATCAACTACCAGCCACCAACCGTTGTCCCTGGTGGTGACTTGGCCAAGGTGCAGAGAGCTGTTTGCATGATCTCTAACTCCACCAGTGTTGCTGAGGTGTTCTCCCGCATAGATCACAAGTTTGATCTCATGTATGCTAAGCGCGCATTTGTGCACTGGTATGTTGGTGAGGGCATGGAGGAAGGAGAGTTCTCTGAGGCTCGTGAGGATCTTGCAGCCCTTGAGAAGGACTATGAAGAAGTTGGTACTGAATCAAATGAGGGTGAAGACGATGATGGTGAAGAGTATTAAGGGGTCTCTTAGATATCTCGGATTTGTGTGGCCGCTCGAGGTACAATGAAAACCCTCTGATACGCTCTTGTTATCTTCTGGTTCTGGAGGTGGTACAAAATAATTTTCCTTACATCGGTTATCGTGCTTTTGAAATGTTAATGTTTTCAGTTTTTCTAGATTACATTTCCTAATACTTCTAGGACTTAACTGTGCTTCAAATGCTCCACTCTAACTTGGAAAACGATATACTTCAATGACTTATTGACCAACATATAATACCTTCAGATTCCATTCCTAAACGCCTTCTCCAGAGAGGATGATAAATGCAGCCTTATTCATCGCTAGGAAACAAATGAACAGGGCTTTAGTTAATCGACTTTGCCCCAACTTGGAACAGATGGTCCTCTAACGAGTAAACAACTAAAGTTCCTTTTGCTACATTAAAATTGCCAGAAGCTCATCAATTGATTTCCAAGAATTGCACGAACTCTCAGAAGTCAGAACCAAAGGCTTATCAGCTTTAAAAATTGCAGCAACAATCTTCATTTTCCGAAAGACTTAAACACTACTAGTTAAATGACTAAATATATCACGTGAATTCAACATCAGAAACAAATAGAAACCGAATATCTATCATTTTAGATAAGTTGTCAGCTAAAACTAAGTATTACAGTATATACATACGAAAAAAAATGAGCAGGGTAAAGAAAGTATGTTACTGATACATGTAAATGACTTTCTTGACGGAGTCTTTGTATAGGTAGTTTTGATCCTTTACTTCAATGTGGGAGCTACTTGAGATTCTATTCTTTCATCTTCCAAGAGTGCATACGGATCGATATATGGCGGTGGTGACACATTTCGGTTGCTAGCATCATGGACAAAAGCTGATCCAAAATACTGAAAACAAAAACAAGGAAAGAAAAATCAAAGGTAGGACATAAACATCGAGGTTCTTCTAGACAAGGTAAAACAGAAGTATCAGCCTGCAATATGGTTCTTAAGAGCCAATTATTCACTCATAATCATCAAATTCACAAAGAGGTAGAGGCTTATCCAATAAAGTGATGATTTAAATCAACAGTTAGAAACAGATAAATCTTCAATTGCTCCTGCAAATTAAACCCCATATATACTTGCCCGACATCCTTAAAGCTATCAGAATAAAATTGGAAAAACATTTATTTGAATCACAACACAGAAAGTATGATCCAGAGTTATAGCTTGTCTAAAGTACAAACTTTCAACCAGGAATTAAAGGTATTCACTTGCTTGAAAACTGAAGCAACTGGACAAGTGGAACTTAGTTAGCATAGGTGAAAGATAACAAAGCCAGAAACCAATACAGAGCAAGGATCACAAAGTCTAGTTCTTTACTAGCTACCAGGGATATTACAACAGTCAAGAAGCCATGTTTACGTCTGTAGTTAACAAGTTCGTTATATCCTCAACAATTATTATGCTATAGACAATAAAACTTGGCTATTAGTTGATCCAAACTGAAACTGTCAAACAACAGATGAAGTAGAATTACCCTTCTCCCTTGCCCTTGCCCTATTTTTCATCTCAGACCTTACTTTCCTCTCATTATCGCTGCAATTATGGTTTAAATCTCAAATACTCAACAAAGAATCAACTAATTTGATCTGAATTCCATGCATTACTACTTTTGGTTGCAGAACTATGTTTGTGACCCTTCAACAAAATGGAGCCCAACAGAACAACTCCAAAACCATATTCATGTTGAAGCTTCACATTCAAAGTTTCAGTCCACTTCACTGTTTGGCCACCTCCAGAAAGTGATGTATTTATCAATAACGGCAGTGTCAGACTACAACAACTCAAATGAAACAAAGCAGAATCGACAAAGGTTGCTAGTTAATCTTTTACATCAAGTGCTTTCATGAGGATGACATAAAAAATGATATCAGGTGTGTAGGCTTGGAAAACAATTAACTCTGTGAATTTTAGAAAACATTGAAAAACTTAAAAGAAAAATAGAAAAACTTCAAAAGTATGCAACACCATGCATTTAAGAATGATAACTCACAAAGTAGAGACCAGAAGAGAATGCCACTGTTACGAGTATCAGTGGCCAAAATCCCAAGAAGAATGTCCCTCCAATTGAGAGCAAAAGTTTAGCTCGAGGAATTAAACCCTGAAGAGATGAAAATTGCGAGTCCATGATAATCTTCATGAATGTAAATAGAAAACAAAGATAACCCCACTTCCAGTTTGGGATAATTCCTAGACAACTTACTATTAGTTGATCAAAGTTAAAGAAAGTAATCAATGAGCAAAAAGAACTATTATGAGTAAGAGATTGAAACATTAAAACTCAAAGTCGTAAGCGCCCTTCAAAAACCAGAAGACCATTTGGCAATAACCATATTTTTGACAGTTTAGTTCGGAAGACTTAAAATTTACATAAAATCTTCTGTTTCGATTACGGTGTTTCAACCTTATGTCATTTAATTTTATCCACTTATTTATATAGACCCTATATAAATATATAGATGAAATTTAATGAAACAGGATAGGAATACCATAACCGGAACAGAGGATCCTCTTAAAATTGCTACCATAACCAAAGTCCAAGTATCTGTTTTCTGCGGTACATTAGTAAATGATTAAGGCAACTGAAGAAAACCTCAAGTCCTTCGCTGTTCAACGCCATAGAACGCTCCCTTTGACTCGATACATTTTGATCAATTTCTTTTTGATTAGTTGAGACCGCGTTTCTTTTCGAAAAGCCTCCGTCTTCTTCCCCTAGTTTCATTTCATCTTCGAGTCCATAATTGCTCCTGGTGGTTTCCTCAAGTAATGAAGTGGGATTCAAACCTCTTCTCTTCAACTCCTTCATAAACAAGGATTCTGGAAGCTCCTGACCTGACATAGCACATAACCCACTTATGAAATCGCCCATCAAATTCCCAAGTCCAAAAGCTGAAGCTCTATTAAGTAACTTGGAATCAACAACTAATCCATCCTTAAACATTCAATTAATTAATTAATCGAAATCAAGTTTAGAAGAATCCCGAGTCGTCAACACAAACACTAACTAGTACGTAAGTTACGCTACTTTCCTATCCCATCCAAAGTTTGAAACTTTCATGAGAGACCCAAGCTCTAAAGTCATTCCTCTGCTAATTTCCAATTAAAAACCAATATTATCATACATTTCTAACATGAACATACATAAACTGAAACGAACAACATAAAATTATAACTTAATGTCACAAACAAGTACAGTAATCCTTTAAAAATTACGGAACTTGCCATTTCTTTTAGTATCGTCGTCTTGTACAGAACACCAAACTCTAAGATTTTTCCTTTCCAAGTATACTCTGGAGCTCTTTCCATGAGTTCTCAACCTGAGAAAACTTTTCCTGGAATCGGATCGCCCACGAAAACTTTGTTCTGACACAGAAAACGGAGAAAGGGTCGACTTCAGAATGTGTAGGGAGGCCATTGTTGGTTTATTTGGTGCGGTTTGGTATCAAAGAAAATGAGAGAAACATGTAGTTGCCAGAGCTCTTAGAAGCTGGTGGCAACAATAGGCGTATCCTAGTGAGATTTGAGATGATATGCTAATGTGCACGGTGAAGTGTGCGTATCCCAAGTTGGTTTTTGTGGCTAGAAGTTGAGTTGAGTGACGTAATTGAACTTGTGTTTCCTTCTCCACAACGTTTAAAGCAAGAGTGTTCATTGATTGATTAAATTAGTTTTTATTTTTTATTTTTATTTTTAGTTTTGTTTAATTATTGATATTAATACAGTTATATTTTTATTATTGTTGATAATTATTTTAGATAAAATTTAAATATAACTTATTTTTAATTAATTAAATTTATTTTAATTTCATATATTTTATTAATAAGTTATAAATAAAAATTGTTTTATTATATTATAATAAATATTTTATAAAATATTATTTTTTGATACATTAATATTTATTTTAAATATTAAATAAAAATTTTATTTAAAATTTATATATTTTGGAAGAAATTTTAAATTTATTTTATTTAATTTAGCGACAAAAATTAAATAAGTTATTAATTAAAGTAAATGACAATTAAGTTTTTTATATTCAACAATTCTTTTAAATCTTGCTTCTAGGAAAAGTTAATAGTAATTAATTTTATTCAATTAAATATAATATAATATTAAATTATTAATTAATATATATTTACTTAACAATAAATCAGACTATGGAAGAAACATAGAAGTAATTTTTATAAATATTTAAAACTAAAAGAAACCAGAATAAAAAACAAACAAAAGCAAAAAACTTCAACAATAATTTTTTTATTAATTTAAAAATAAAAATAAAAAATAAAAACATAAATAAAATAGAACAAAAGTAGAGTTTGTTAGTTATAGAGTTGTTGAGGACTTACACCTAAAGCTTGATTTTTAGCCAAATAGACAAATTTTTGGTCTTAAAGTGAAAATAAATATAGATTAAAAAAATCAATATTTTTCAACGTCAAATAAAAATTTTCCACCGTTAAGTTTACTTTTTGCTTTATGTCATTAGTCCTTTTCGGTCCAAGATTTTCTGTCCATTTTACTCTGTTTCAATTATGTCTCATAAATTTTAGTCATCTATTTATGCGGGACTATTAATGTGAATCTTACGTAAGTCCCACATAAATAGATGACTAAGATTCATGGAACAAGACATAGACAAAATAAAATAGACAAAAGATCCCGTCTCATACTTTTCTAATTTTTCAGGGTGACTGCAAGATTTCTTACTTGTCCATATTAAGGTAGTATACTAGGTTAATGGAGAGAGAGGTGGGCGTATACGCTACGGAGCACAAAGAAAAGCCTCACGTTCCACTAGACGCCATGGATATTGAGGCCTACACTGGCCCCTGCCCTCTCTTTTATTTGATGGACCACCTTAGGTCGGCTTGCTTGTAATGTTTCGGTTGCTTTACGGTACGGAACAAGTTCTTCACAAACAAACAGAGCTTAATTAACGAGTACGCATCTGATGTTCCTCCAGTCTCATAATTGCAGGAACATTTGTGATTCTAACAATGCCTGCAGGTTGAGAGAGTTCAGTTAACCATTCAACAGTTTTCTAAGGTAGAGTAGCTTCTTCATCAGGAACAAGTCAGCTTAAGATATACTCAAAAAGTTTTGGTATTACGTTCGATTGGATTAAATTAACTTGGCTTGCATGTTCAGTCCCCCTCACATAATGAGAAATCATTGCTTATTTGCACTTTCCAATTTCGCTAGGCCGTCAGAGCAAAAACACTCGAGAAAGCTTTCAGTAAGACATTAAATCTTTTCAGCTTCGATTCTTCACTTGTGGAATGCCATTATGGAGGTAAAGAAGTCAAATTGTCTTCCATCAAAAGATAGAAAAACAATTATTTATTCCAAGTTAAAATAAAAATCTAACATTTGCAACTATGAGTAACACCAAAAGAAGTTCATTTCTCAACTAGGATAAAGCACAATTTATGGCAGCAGAGACAATCGACTGATACTACATCTCTTCTCTATAGAGAATATTGCAAGTTCAAATCTACCTCCCAACATAGGCATTACTCGTAAATCATCTCTTGAGGAGATGTAGTATTCACAAGCTGCATTACCTTCTCTCAGCAGTTACCATACAGATTTAAAATCATTGGAAAGATCAAAGGCGAGCCGTTTAATCAATGTTCTTCACCTGGATTGATTGGAATACAGTTGATGTTGCACAAGTTGGAGGCAAATCTGAGACCATCAGGACAGAATTTCCATCTTTAACCATTCCCTTTGTTTTGACAAGACCAATGCTTCTCGAAATGTTGGCTTCCATGTCATCGGACAAATCAATGAGGATAGGAATAACTCCCCACTGCAAATTCAATGCCATTTGAACGTTTTTTTCATCCGTGAAGGCAAAAATTGGAGGTTTTGGACGGTTACGAGACAGAAGCCTTGCCATCTCTCCATGCTTCGTATAGACAAAGATGGCATCCACGCCCATGTTATTAGCTGCCAATAGAGCATACCAATGAGAATAAGAAACTAATATTAACCTAAGAGCTTAAGTCTACATCTTATATCAGTTCTACAATGCCAGCAAGAAAAGAAGCCTGGGGATGAAAAGAGTTGCAATTGATAACTGAGTCGTGAATTTATTGATCTTTTTCAGACCACTAACTACTTTCTTTTGATGATAGATTACTACCTATAAAGCCCAATTTGCAATCATGTGCAAGGTTAGCACCAAAGGAAACTGAAGTTACCCATTTCAACAGCAGAGTTGCATATTTCTTCAGCAATACGATCAGGCAAGGGAACGCCAAGTTCAGATTGATGGAAAGCCACTTGATGATTTTCCACACGGCTCCATGATTCCATTCGGCTGCTCACCATCCTCAAAACAGAAAGAGCTTTCTGTCCATGAGATCCTATAGCTGACTCACCAGACAACATTACTGCATCAGCATATTGCCGAACTGCTTCAGAAACATCTGCAACCTTTTCCATGTTAAAGAGAATGTCATTACAACAATAATCTTCCAATTGTCATTACATCCATGCCTTAAGGTAGGGATGGGAGTGGGGAGAGATGGATAACAACTATTTGAAGTTTAGTAGTTAGTTTATCAGTGTACCTCTGCTCGTGTTGGGGTTGGATATTCAACCATCGACTCTAGAAGTTGGGAAGCTATAATCACAGGCTTGTTCAGCTGTCTGCATGTACGAGTTACTTCCTCTTGGACTGTTGGTATCTGTTCAAGTGGAACTTCCACTCCTAGGTCACCACGAGCCACCATGATTCCATCAGAAGCTTCTATGATCTCTTCAAGTTTCCGAAGAGACTCCAAGGTCTCTATCTTTGCCAGTACTCTTATCTCTCTGTAAATGACAACAATTTCATAAATCTCAAGTTTTAATTTCAGATATTATGAGAGGCAGTCTACAGTTTTATTCAGCAGAGAACTCTAAAGGTTTAAGACCTAAAGCAACTTCATATCTACATAGCTGGCACCTTAGTATACGTAGGCATAACGAGTGATGCCTATTTCAGACAGTTGATATGCTTAATGCCATCGCTTTTATTAAGAGAAAAAATTTAAGCTACTGGCTACTTGGAACAGAGCTGAAAGAGAAACCAGTCCACTCAAGAGCCTCATGACGTTCAATCAAATTCATGGGTACTTGAGAAAAGGATAAACAGTTTCGATGTCAATAAAACTATATGAAATATATCTGCTGCACTTACTTGGATGATTTGGTTGAAAGATAATTCTTCAGATGCTTGACAGAATCAGCATCATTTACAAATGACATGGCAATGAAATCAACACCTTCAGAAACTCCAAAATCAATGTCCTCCCAGTCCTGTGGGTGATAATACAAATGGTAGGATTAGCAATACTGTAAAATAATCCAAAGGACAAACTACAGGGTGTCATGATAAGCAAATATCACTATCAAGATCCTCAAAGTTAGAGTGCTTCCTTTTATACTCAATCCAATGAATCAAAGGAGGGAACTGGATATCAAAAAGAGGTTACTATGTAGTCAAGCTATTAATTGGCTTAACATTTAATTTGTGTCATGTCTTTATTCCAATCAATAGAACCCAAAATCATTATACACCTTCAGTAGAAAGCAATTATAGTAAAAAGTGGTCCTCTTCCATTCTTTTGTTTTTTCTAAGACCCTTAAAAGGGCTACTTTTACAGTTTTTATGTCAAACAACCTGAAGTGAAGTCCTGAAATTTTGTGACTAGCCAAGAAAACGGTAGTAAGAGATCAAGCTGTGTCATTGCCATTGAGAGTACGTGTTTAATGAGATTCTTAAGCTAAAAATAAATCAAGACGTGGCGAATAAATTGTTGAGTGAACAAGAGTAATCATATTTCAACCTTATCTGATAGGGTTGGTAGACCTTGATAGGAAAGCTTCCCATCTCTCCAAAAGCTCAATTTGGCCCGAGGTAGAAGTAGACCAGGATCTATGCATTTACATCGTAAGTCATTCCCCATCCTTTCAACAACTACAAAGGTTGCCATTCCACCATCTATAACAAGTTCATCACCCACCATGATGCCTGCAGATTATTGAATTATAGTTTGTGAATGGTAAGTTTTCATGCACTGAATGCTGAAATATGAATATGTTGAATTAGTGAGCAATTGATATGCTACCTTCGGAAAACCCTTCATAGTTTGCTCGAACAGTAAATGGACGAGAACCCTCAAATCTTTGAGCTGTAAATACCCAAACTGAACCTTCCTGATGCATCAAGGAGGTCAAATATTTATTAAGAACCACTACTTTTTGTTCCTTCTTTTATGATTTTGAAGAGAATGGATCATCGTAACACAACATCAAAAGTAATTATCAAAAACCAAGTATGGGGTTACAGTTGTCAGCTCTTATGTAGAATTCATTAACCAACTCGCAACTTTTAACAGCTATCACGAATTTGTTTGAAGGCCTAAGAGATACTATGTAGTAAGGTCCAAGAAAAGGAGGTTGGTTCTCACGAAATACCTCTGCTTTAAGAGAGAAAGGAGCTCCATGATCCACCACATGAATCTGGCTACTTTCAGTGTCGATCATCAAGGAAACACAGAAACCCTTATCTAAATTTAACCACTTGATTTTTCTAATAACATCACGGTGCCACTCTCTTGTGTTGTGGCACATATTGAGCCTGGCCACATTCATCCCTCCCAATGCCAGCCTCTCCAAATCCTCCAGCGAGCAACATGAAGGACCTATTGTGCACACAAGCTTGGTCCTCCTCAACCCCATAAACCCTTTTTCTCTCAACTCTCTCTCGGCCACCGCATCAAAACCCGCCATTAAATTAACATCATGACTTTTCTTTACACCCTTAGAATCTGCCCCTGCAACTGCTTGCACACCAACCCTGACCTTTCTCTTCTGTTTCCTTCCATTGCAAGGAATACCCCTGGCAATTACTGATCTTCCAAAAACCTGATTCTTCAAATCAAGACTCTGACTTTCTGCAAAGACTTTCTGGGAAATTCTCAAGAGTGATTCTGAAGTAGCTGCCATAGTAGATGCAGTACTCCACAATGATGCAAGTTCTGGATCAAGATCACAACTTGAAAAGAAAGATCAAAGACTTATCTGGATATATTCTAACTTGCTTCATATCGAAATCTCCGCCGATAGGTTTGGACTGTTTATTAATGCGAGTGTTAAAACGTAATTAGCCAATAATGATGACAAGCTTGTACAATACTAACCGGATTAAGGTGTCCATTAAAAAATTCAAAATTGGAGAGAAGCCAAATAGACGGCAGTGGAACCGGTGCCCAGCTGTCCCAAACAACGACCACCAACCCTTTTTCTTTTTTATCTTTTACAACGAGGGTCAGGACTCAGGGGGGAAGTGAAAAATACAAGTTGGAGCATAAAAGCACAAGAATGTACAGAAATGGTCAACATGGAAGGCAAAGAGGCCAACGTCTGCAAATGTACGGACTAAAGACATTGGTGGTGTTACTGTGCTGCTTCTGAGAAGTGTCAAGTTAATTGTGGTCCCAAATGGAGCGGACAGAACAGAGACGGTAAGCTCAGTTTCCATGTGACTCGGGTAAAATGGTAGATTGATGTTTACTCTTTACTGTTTAGATTAACAAATTTGTTACTTAACAGTTTTTACTGCGACTTGACTACGTAAGAAGTTGAGATGAGAAACACTTCGCAGTAACAAACTGGCAATTCCAACTTTCAAGCACTTTTCCGTCGGGAGTGGGCGGTGCCTCGACAATCATAAACAGCCCAATTTCAAGCTTCCATTTCACTACATTGAGACCTGAGCTTATTGACTACCCATTTCCATAGTGAAGGCCCATCTTTGAAGTTCTCGGACCAGAACATTTGCATAAATCGTCCGCTTCAACGCAACGAGCCACCCAAATTGTTTGATGGGTTCCTTCTGTGTGAACCTTCATCTCCTTGGGCCTGTACTTTCCATTTACGATTGAGATGGTACGACTTGGTCACCATATAACCACCAACAACAACTGGCCATTTTGACATGTAAAAGATGAAGTTATGAGTAATATCTATCTTAAGTTCTGAATAAAGTTCAAACTTTCAAGTGAAAGCAACATATCATATTGGTTCTAACGGCGCACCTATTTAAACACTACCTAAAAAGGTTCATCAAAGTCAGAATTACATTGAGTAGTAATCCATTTTAGACTCAGCACCTACCAAAAGACCAACTTAATGATTTCATCTGCGTCCTCACATATTTTGTGTGATCTCAATTCCTTATATTGTCGACTTCAACTATGGTGTCCAAGTCTATAAGTGGTATTGGAGCTTCCATAACGTCTAGTGCAAGACTTGCTTTTCGATAGACAAACTATCCAAGAATCATTTACTCTCCACTTGAATTCCTTCAGTTTCCCTCAAAGTTAGAGCTGTTTGCTTTCTGATCATCTCCTCACTTCACCGTGCAATATTCCTTTTACACTGGTATAAAGTTTAGTGTAATTATAGCAACTAAGACAAGATGCAATCATGCAATATTTGATCATGCACGCGTTTTTGTTCTATAACATGAGAAGAAATATGTTTTGCACTTTAATTCTGTCCACTGAAGTTATTGAACCTATAATTATTTTCTTTTCTTTTGATTCACGCAATCAGTTCCCACATCGATCACTTATTAATTAAACATTGTTCAACTTGTAATTCCCAATTTGAACAAAGCTATTTATCTAGCTTTCGCAAAATGAAACCAACGAGTTTTTGTTAAGATAAAATGTCCTCGGATCGGATACTGGTTAAATTTAATAGTCCGAAAAATAGTAACGAAAATAAATGAGACAGAACACAAAGATTTAAGTGGTTCGGTCAATGTGACCTACGTCCACGGCTGGAGGGTGAACAATTTTACTAATATGTGGAGAATGTACGCAAGTACAAAGTCTGGAACAAAAGGCTTTCAAATCTCATAAGTATACAGAGAGGATAGGAGGATTTCAGAAAGGAAAGAATGATGTATATAAGTTTGCAAACATCCCTTCTATATATAGCTGATGAAACCTAAGCTTTCGTCCAAATTCTTCTAACTTGCAGCCATAAATTGTTGAATGAATGAAGAAATCGCCAACCATATTTGACATACTTGCATGCCACCAACCAAGTTCATATTTGTTGAATGCATGCCGCTAGCCAAGTTTGACCATTGTGGAGGGGCCAAGTCACATTCACATGCAACAAATCTCCACCTTGACTTGGTCCCGAACAATTAGTGATATGCTCCACCTTCTCCAATAATGGCCCAAAAGGATTATATCACCAACTATAGATGCCAATCAAGTCCAAACACCGCTTGAACTTGTAAACTGGAAGAACCTTCGTAAACATGTCAGCAAGATTGTCCTTAGTGTTAATCTTTTGAATAAGGATCTTCTTCTCTGCAATAGTATCCCGAATGAAATGATACTTCACATCAATATGCTTCGTCCTCTTATGATACATCTGATCTTTCGTCAAATAAATAGCACTCTGGCTGTCACAATAAACAGTAGTAACCCCTTGATGAAGGGATAACTCGCCAAATAAACCTCTAAACCATAATGCTTCTTTGATAGCCTCAGTAACTGCCATATATTCTGCTTCAGTAGTAGATAAAGCCACTACATGTTGTAGAGTAGCTTTCCAGCTAACGGCACAACCTCCAATGCAAAATACATAACCTGTCAGAGACCTTCGTCTGTCGAGATCACCGGCATAATCTGAATCTACAAAACCAACCAAAGTGTTTCTAGTTCTACCAAACTCCAAACTAAAATTTGAAGTGCCCTTCAAGTATCTGAGAATCCATCTCACCGCCTGCCAATGTTCTTTGCCAGAATTGGCCATATATCTGCTAACAACACTAACAACTTGTGAAATATCAAGTCGAGTACATACTATTGCATACATAATACGGAACTTGTGCCATATAATCTTCCTCTTCTTGTGACTGTGGTGATTGAGCAGCAGATAGTTTAAAATGACTAGCAAGAGGAGTACTAACTGCTTTGGCATCTCACATGCCAAATCTCTCCAAAACTTTATTGAGATAATTCTCTTGGGTCAAGAATAATTTACCAGCTCCTTGATCATGTCTTATCTCCATATCAAGAATTTTCTTTGCTGCTTCCAAATCTTTCATCTCAAATTCACCATGCAATAAGGCCTTCAAATGGTGAATATCTGTGACATTCTTGGCAGCAATGAGCATATGTTAGAACCCGTTTCTGGAGCCCAACATCCGAAGTCATAAGCCTTGTGCTTATTACCCTGTAGGGGTCATTGGTCATCCTTCATAAGAGTGGTGTGCCCACACCAGCCAATTATAAAAAACACAACTTGACTTCTTTAAAGAAATTGTAGCTCTAAGTTTCTAGTTTATTTTGAAGTAAGAATCATCTTAATCGGAGTTCTATAGATCAAGATATGCTTAAAAAGGCCTATATGTATTCATACCCTAATCATGCTCTCCCAACCGACCCCTCACTTTCTCTAATGAAAACTTTCTCAAAACAACTCCAAAAGATACCATTTTTCATGGAGAGATAGGAAAAGGTGTTAGGAATTCATTGCTTCAAGAATCACTTCATTTGGAGTTCGGATGAGGAAGTTATGCCCAAAAGAATCGAACATGTTTATACCTTCATTCAATTTGTACCTATCTTGGCGCGATTGCCATAACGTTCAATCTAGATGTCTGATTTAGTTCGTTTTTGGACTATTTGAAAGAAGACTTCTAGATATACAACTTTCATGAGACCACAAAGTGAGATTCTGCCTCTAAAAGGGTCAAAAATTGCAATTTCCTGAAGCTGTCCCGTGAGGCCAGTCCATGTCCCTTTAACGGACATGTATCGGGTTTAAGGGCCAATTTGGCCCGAGAAGGTGGACTAGTCTGGGGGTGTTTTTACACCCAAGAAGGTCCACTAAACGGACCTAAAGTCCGTCTAACGGACATAGGGGTTCCCCAAACCCCTTCAAGGCCCTTCCAATGCTTCCTACATCCAATATAACTTCATATTCACTCAATATCTCCCCAAAATCAACTCTTCTAGTACCAAATCACTTCATAACAACTCAAACACCAAATTTATCTCACAACATTCTCAATTCCCAAATCATTTGATTCATCAAAACCATAATTTCCTATCATTTACCATAGCTGTCACAAACACAAATCCTATGCAGCATCAGAACTTGTAATGAACATAACTTTCCATTACGATATCCAAAACTTACAAACTTTATATCGTTGGAAAGCTAGAAAGATCATCTACAAATTCCAAGTAGACAATTTTTACTAATTCTACCTAGATTATTCCATATTTTCTCTTGAATTCAGAGCACAATTCCTACCCTTATGAAAATTGAAAATAGCAATGTAAAAACTTGAAAAGCCATAAACAAACATATTGCATATGTATTTCATTCCCATCAAAAGGTAAGAGTTTGCAATGCTTTAGTGGGCATTTTGAGCCACAAATACATCATAATCCAAAATACAAACTTTGCAAAACAATAGTTTCTCAAAATGCAACTAAAGCATTGTTTTACAAATTCTAACTTCAAAAGAACAAAAGTGCAAAATGGAGTGATGCCTTGATGCTCATCTCGATCACGCGCTAACTTGCTCATCACCTGTGGGTGGGAAGGAGTGGGGGTGAGCTTAACGTTCGTGGGTAACACTTTTATAATCGATAATAAGCAAAAACCATTGAAACATTCATGATCGTAACAATTTCTCACAAAAATCCATAAAACATATATTTCTCAACTTTGTCAAACCAATTCACAATTCACATAAGTCAAGCATTCCTCAAACTTGTCAACACATGTAAACACATAAACACATCATAATGGTTTGGGCAAGTCCATAAACATGACGAACTACACAATTCCACATAATGGTCTTGTGTAGTCGTAAACTTGAGGGAGTCCATAAAGGAGCTCCGTGTCACTAGCGGGCAGACGGAAGAAGCCTTGACTTGGTCAACGTGCACGTGACAATTCTTGGATGGACTACATCAAACCCACATAACATGTAGTTCATGAACTGAAAATGTTTTGCCCAAATAGCACATTTTGAAAACTTGTTTTCCATGAACATAACATATTTCACAATTCCACAACCACATTCCTATACCAAGCATAAAAGTCATTTTTCAAATCAATCAAAAGCAACAAATACAACAATTGCAACGCAATTAGCATTCATTTCCAAAATTCACACACAACAACATTTGGCAAAATTCTCAATCATTTAAAGAACAATAAAATGCTCATTTATGAGGTATTTGGAAAAATTATTAATTCTATTTATTTGAAAAACATTTATAACTTATTAACTCAAGTATACAAATGTAACCCACCTTAAGTAAGAAAGGGATATTTTGAGTTGTTGAAATTATTGAAATTATTTGAGATACACATTGTGATAGTTCCTATTTACATTGAATAAGAATTATAAATTACTCTCTGTTCATGACAATTAAGATATTGTACAGAGGTTGCTCTTCACCTAATAAAGAAAGAAAATGGTAAATTTTTTAAGTAAAGCTTTAAGAATGAACATAGGCCAATATTTATTTAAATGAATTTTATAAATCGATTTTATATCTTTTTTCTTATTATTTTTTATTATTATTGTGATTGCTTTCTGATTATCACATATAAATTTAGTATAATCATTCATTAGAATAAACATTTCGTTTTTATTAACTTCAAATTGAAAGAAAAAGTGAATATACATAATTTATTCCTCTCTTATGTGCCATCCGGGACCAACACTTCTATTATAACTCATTATGAGATTAATATATATATTTATATACAAACGAATTTTAAAATGATTAAATATTTTTAACAAATTATAATTTGTAGAAATTTAAGAGAAAATACTTTTAAAGTAAATTTCATATGGCATCAATTATAGCTTTTTATTAATAATTAATAATTTTTCTTATCTTTTTAATTATTATGTATTTACTAATTATTTATGTACTCACTTTACTAAATACAATAACTTTATTTTTATTAATTTTACAATATTCTTATATAATATCAAATAGTTTATTTAAGAGAAAATACTTTTAAAGTAAATTTCATATGGCATCAATTATAGCTTTTTATTAATAATTAATAATTTTTCTTATCTTTTTAATTATTATGTATTTACTAATTATTTATGTACTCACTTTACTAAATACAATAACTTTATTTTTATTAATTTTACAATATTCTTATATAATATCAAATAGTTTATTATTTTAAATTATGCTTATATCAAAAAGTACTGATTTATTCATAACATTTGTATTCACAATACTATTTCAACAATAGTCCAAATAGAGCACTTGTTATTTATTTGTTTAACATGATTAAAAAGAATAGTCAACCAACTACTTGCTGTGCTTTTTGGGAGAAAATCTGGCTTCCACTCCTTTCTCTTTGTCTGTTATATTCTAAAGGAATTCAGAACAGAATAGAGAAGACTTAGTTTTCAACATTCTGTAACAAAAGTAAACTTGTGATGCCTCACTGTTCTCATTCAAGTCTGATAAGTATGCCATGGAAAATTAATGATTATCCTTATTAAAGAATATACGAATTTTGCAGAGATATGCAAAAGAATATGCTTGGAGTTAGGTCCAAGATCGGTGCCATTAATTTCCATATTTAAAACTTAATCAATCCATCACGTAAGCAAGATGTTTATACCAAGATATTTTCTTATTTACCAGTTACCATAATAATGGTCGACACTCAACAACTAGTCCAATTGTAAATTCGAGCTCAGTTGATCAAGCAGAAAACTTCTCCCCAGATTACCATCCTCCACCTACTCTTTTTTGTCATATTATATAATCATATTCCCATCCCCCCTTTTTTTTTTTTTTGGGTTTTTCACAAGGTATTTTAGGAGGGTCTCAATTATGGTAAGGTACTTTTAAGCCATTCACATCTAGACTAATCCCTGGTCGAGCCGGGTAGGTCCCTTATGAGAAACAAAGCTCTGACCTCAAATTTTAAACAACTACATATACGAGAATAGTTCGAACCCGCAACTTCACTTAAATCAGGAGAGCCTTTACCAACTCATCTTCACCTGGGTGTTGTCACATTCTCATCCTTAATGTTGCAGTGGTACTGTTTATAATATTTGGTTAGGTTGGTCGTGCTAGGCCCAGACCTAGGCTCAGATACAGACGACCCATTCATAGATGGTGACTTCCCACTCATAAGGGAAGACCTAAACCTAGTAGGTATTTTTCATATATAAGTTCATTACCTCATCATGAAAAAGGTACGATTTCAGAATTCTATTATTCTTTATTCCCAGCCACCAAAACCTTAAAAAAGACAAAGATTAACTTGAGCGTCGGAGGGACCTACCGGCAGTCAACTCCTGGTGTGCCTTTATTGTTTTGCAGGTAATTCTGAGCCAAAGTCAACCTATCTTATGGATCCAAGCAGCAGTGCCTAGCCCCATCAAAATCAGACAGAACCAATATTTAATGCAACTTATCTACATAATTTGATTGATTCAACTTATCTACATCATGATGTTATTCGATCACGAGCAAAAGGAAATCTGGGTCCTCAGAACATTAAGATATAGATATCGAGGAGTCTAATAAGCATATTAGCAACTAACTTCTCTAGCTTTAGGGTTTTTTTTAAGTTGAAGTTCATATATAAAACTAATCATGATACGAGATCTTATCCATGTTTCGTTTTCCAACTTGTGATAATTAAGAACCATCCACTGATACAATGGGGTCCCAACAAGAAAAGGTTTTTTAGCACAGTGATGAGTGAAACGACACGTGCCTACAAATCCACGTCTTCTCGGTGCTTAAACACAATAAATAAAGTGTTAATAAGGTCCACTAGTTAAATAGACAATCATAAAGTGTTATATGCACGTGACAAATGACTTGTAAGATGCACTTTTATTTCTCTTACGTATGATATAGTATGCTGTCCTTCTATAGTGGGGGGTATACATTTAAATTGCATGAAAAAAGTCTTCAAACTTAAGGAGCACTGATATGTGTATCTAGCTCCTATATCTTGTAGATTTGCCAGTTTGTGGTTCCCGGCCAGATTATGCTTGTTTATCTGGAGACACGCACTAGGTATTGGTCCCATTATGCAAAATACTTTTCAATAAGGACAGATCATAACAATTCCACACGTTTTGGAATTTGGGAACGCTTTTGAGCTTCAGAGCACTTAGATATGCACAAAATATTACAAGTAGCTCCCATCCCTTGGATTTCAGGTTATGTGCCTAGGGATTAGCCTGAAATATTTGTTTCATTCCTACTTATGCCTACAATCAGCTTTATGTATATTAATATTGAAATTTAAAATTATGTCACTACAAGAAAAGTATGAAATATCCACTGAAAATTAGCGACAGAAAAGAAAATATAGCCAATTACTCACGGAAATATTACATATGTCGGTAAAGTTGTCTGGCAAATGGAAAGGACGCAAAAAATAAAGGAAAATTTACCGACAGACCTTTCCGTCGGTAATATAGTTGCAATTGTGCGTCGTCTTCCTTCGTGGAGGGTCGAACTTTTTATGTAAACGACGTCGTTTTGAAAAGTAATCACACGACATCATTTTGTTACACTTATCAATCCTTCAGCAACAAAACGACTTCATTTTGTTATAATTTAAACGACATCATTTTGTTATACTACAAAACGTTTTGCTTCAGGATGAAAACGATGTCGTTCGTGTTTAAAAACGTTCTGCCTGCACCATCGAAACGACGTCGTTTGGTTGCTGAAGGAATGTTTTGTTATTTAAACCAAACGACGTTGTTTTGGCTACCCCTACGCGCAGCTTCCTCTTCCTCCTCCAGATCTGCTCCATCCATTGTCGGCTGCCCGTCCTCTGTAAAGCTGCTGCGTCTTTGACCATGAGCGTCGTCTTCTTCGGCGGTTAACATCCAAGTATTTTCGTCTTCTCTCTCTCTATCTTCAATGACGACGGGTTATTTGAAACAGAGTCTTCCTCTCATTCAAAGGTTAAATATAACGACCTTTGTAGATCCAAAAAAAAGGTGGTTTAGGTATTAAACGCTTGTCAACGTAGAATAAGGTGCTTTTAGGGAACATAATTTGGGTGCTTTTTACTGATAGTGAAGCTTTGTGGATCAAATGGGTGCATACGATTATTCTTAGAAGGAAAACCTTTTGGAATGCTCAACCTAATCATAACAGCTCTTGGAGCTGGAGGAAATTGTTACATGCTAGGAATCTTATTGGGAACCAGTTTAGATTTAAGATAGGAAATGAAATGTCTACTTTTTTATGGCAGGACCCATGGCATCCTAGGGGTATGCTTGTTGGACACCGAACTTTTGTTAGAAGTTAGAACTATTAAATGAGAAATTTTTGACGATTAGTCATGAGTTAAAAAAAAGGAATTATGAATGATGAGATGTAATTGAATGTGATGAGTCAAATGAGTAAAGGTTAGAGAGTTTAATGAAATAAAATTGGTAGTTGAATTGTTATGAATGATGTTGCATTAGAGAAAGTGAAATTGGGAAAATAATCATAGTCTTTTATAAAGGTAAAATTGGTGTACTGACTTTAGGGGAAAAATCTGAATCAATCTAGGCTAAAGGAGGCAAAGTTGTCTTCTGAAAAGTTGTAGTCTATTATTTTAGCTTTCCAATGGTATAAATAGATGATTTTTAGGTATCGGAGTTGAGAGTTATGACAATTATAAGTTAGGATGTTTATACGGAGCCATTATAGTGAAAGAAGTGACTTAGAACTCTGAGTGATGTGAGAAAAACCCCGTAGAAATCCCATCATCTGATTCCTTCCTGGACTGGGTCTTGCTTCGACGCGTGGACTGCATCTCGCTTAGATGCGTGTCCCTTCGTCCGGTTGCGTCTCGAGTAGACGCGTGTCCCTTCGTTCGGTTGTGTCTCGAGTAGACGCGAGTCTTTCATCTGGTTGTGTCTCACTTAGACGCATGTCCTTCGTCTGTCTGCGTCTTGCTTCGATGTGTGGACTGTGTCTTGCTTCAACGTGTGTCCTTCGTCTGCGTCTGTCTTAGATGCGTATGATCCGTCTGGTCTGTCTGAGTCAAAGCTCAGCTTTGACTTATGTCTTTGTCTAAGACCCTTCGTCTGTTCGTCTGATTTGGTTGGTCGAATCTATCCGTCTGAGTCAAAGTTGACTCCATCAGTCTGAGTCAAAGCTTGGCTTTGACTGATGCCTTTGTCTTAGAATGATGTCTTCGTCTGAGACTAATGCCTTTGTATAAAGCTAGTTCCATGTTATGCTGAACCATCGTCTGGTTCATTTGAGACTAAACCTTCATCTGATTTCATTTGAGACTGAAACTTCGTTTGATTTCATTTGAGACTGAAAATTCATTTGAGACTGAACCTTTGTCTGACTCCTTAGACCGAACCTTCGTCTGGTTCATTTGAAACTAAACCCTCGTCTGATTTCATTTTAGACTAAAACTTCGTCTGATCCTTCTGTGACTTAAGCCCTTCGTCTAATCCATCTACTTTTTTGGCCATAACTTTGTCATCCGACCTCCAAATGACCTGATTTTTGAAGAGATAGTTTCATAACACATTTCTTTATCTCTCCATAGAAATTGATATCCTTTAGTATTGAATTGGTAAAGATGGATTGAATCAAAATAAAGGGTCGGTTGGAAGAGTATGAATTGGACAATTTTACTAAACATACTTCGGTATTTTGATGATAACATGAACTATAGAGCTCTGAATGTGATGATTCTTATTTCTAAATAAACTAGAGACTTAGAGATACAAATTATCTGAAGAAATCGAAATTTAATTCAGTCTCTAAGACTTTCAATTTCTAGGTGGAATTTAAGTATGGTGTACTATTTCAATATAAGAATAGTCCGAAAATGTTTGGGGCATACTTTCTGATTACTGAGCCAAATTGAATGATGTTGGTGTCATTAGAAACTTAAGACAATGAGGAATATTTTTTTAGAAGAAAGTGTTATTAAATTACTTCATCTTCCTTGTCAGAATGTTCAAGAGTATTTTTGGCAAGACATTTAAGCATAAAAGACATAAGGCATAAATGGAAGGGCAAATTGGACATTTCTCAATCATTAAGGGCATAATTGGAACAAAAAGTGTTGTCTTGCTTTTAAATGAAGAAGAAAGACGTAAATTGAGGGAGAGAAGAAGAGAATAAAAAAATGAGAATGAAAGAGAAAGTGAGCTCGGTGGTTTGAGAGAAAAGAAGAGAGTTAAGCTAGGGTTTAATTTTTCTTAGTCTTCAAGAGAGATTTTGAAGCTGCTCAAGAAGAGAAAAAGGAAGAGGAAGAAAATAGCTTCCATTTGAGCTAAAGATCTCTTTATTTGGTGAAGAATCAAGGGAACCAAGAGAATCCTACCCAAGAGTAAGGGGAAAGACAACCTTGACTTAGATTTTTGCAAGCCAATTAGGTGGGTAATATGTTTATAGTTGTTGTGTAATATGAGCTAATTGTCTTATGTGTGAATATATGCTAAATTGTGAATTGTCGTGATGTGAAAAATGCATTAAGATGTGTTTTATGTTATGCCTTGAAACATGTCATGACATTTTGTATAAATGAAAAGAAAGGAAAGAGCATAAAAAGTATGAAAGTTTGATAAAATGATTTTCGAGCATGAGTATGTGCTTCTGTTTAGGCAAGAGTGGAACCATTCTGTTTGTTATGTGAACGTTGACAAGAGCCTTGTCCTAGTTGCCCGCTTATGGCATATGAGCTCCGAAAATGAACTCATTCTGTTCATGGTGTAAACTTCGATTTCTCCATTCTGTTTCCATGGAATCCTCTAGTCATTTGTTGTGCATTACATCATTGAATTGTCAAGTATGATGCATAATTGAGTGTCATGTCTTGATGGATGAATCTTCATGATATGTTCTATATGATGACATTTTGAATGATAAATTTTGAGCTAGAATTGTGGATAATGGAAATGTTAGATTAAATGAGATATGTATATTGTGTGTTTGAATCGTATGGCTCGTTTCCGATGGCTATAAATATATTAGCCACTGAGCTATGTAGCTCACCCCACTTTCCCTCCTCAGGTGCTGATCGAGAAGGTTAGCGATCCTTGCAGGGCATCAGAAACTCCAAAATAGTTAGAGACTTTTGTATTAAGTTAGTGAACATTTTGGATAGCTTTATAGGCATATCAACATTGAGCATCCTTTTTGTATTTCATCTTAAGCTAGTGATATGTATATTGATTTGTAATGGAAGCTTGTATAAACTCTGTTTGGATTTATTAATGAAATATGATTGTGATTTGCGTGTGATTCTCAAAATTGTGATGATGGTGACTGGCTGGTGTGGGCATGTCAAAGCGGCGTTTTATGACTTCGGATTGTTGGGCTCAGAAAATGAGGACCAACAATTCTAAAGGAACTCTTAACTCCCAAAGTGATCAATGGATCGAAATTACCATTGAGTGCTAAAGTTGCGGAGATTATTAGGAACAATGTGTGGAATTGGCAGGAGGCTACATTACAAACCTTATGAGCCCTAGAGCCCTTACCATATCAACCAGACCACTCCAAAGCCGATAGATTGGAATGGCTCGCAAGTCCTTCCAAAACATACACAAATGCTTAATCCTACTCCTTATTGAGAACTTCCACTCCTTGTGTTCCTTGGTACAAATTAGTATGGCATAAAAGAACTAGCCCAAGATATGCTTTTATCCTATGACTAGCCTTCCTTAATAAGTTGCAAACGAGGGATAATCTACTGTTCTCATATGCCCCTAATCATTGCTCTTTGTGTTTCTAGGCTAATGAGTCTATCGACCATTTGTTCTTTGAGTGTGCTTACTCAAAATGAGTATGGACGCATTGTCTAGAACACTTTCAGATTCAATTGCCAAATCAAACAAACCTTTAAGCCATCCTAAGCTGTTTTAATCACCCATCAAACCACACAAACTCTGACCTTGACCTTATCCCCATTATCCTTTCCGTGACTGTTTACAATCATTGGTCCGAAAGAAACCATCAAACCTTCCAGGGAAAAGCCGTGGAAGTGGGGAATTTGAACACTAAGGTGGTCTTCCAAGTTATGGAAATTATCGGCTCAAACACTGAGGAAATGTAATACTGGTTGAGATTATTTTCCTAACTGTTTTGTTTTGCAAGGTTTTCTAGTAATTGAAGAGGCTTGAATGCTGACCATTAATTTGGAAATACCAAAAAAGGCATTGACTTGAAGGAAGGTGTTTGTAAGGATGTGTCGTCTGTGAGCATGTGGGAACTTTATGTCATGAAGTTATGCTCTGGAATATATTGATGACGATGCTTGCACTGTATTGAGAGTAGACCAGATCATTATGGCAAGGCTAGTAGGTGGTCCCACGAGAGATCAACCTGCAGGGATGGATGAAGATAAACTTCTTGGTGAACTTGTTCATCTTTCCCAACCAGTAGGTTTTACTTGGTTTTTGTCTCTGTTGCAATCTGATACTAAAATGCACTCACTCAACGAAAGGAAGGGTGAGAATGGGAAGGAAAAGATGAAGAAATCATAAATGGAACTAGCTGTTAGGCATAACAGTGATGCAAAAGGGAAAATGCAACTCAAAGGCTTATTCTCATGTAAAGTGGACATGTATACCTAGGTTTTAAAGCGGAAAGGATTGTATATGTTGATTTGTTCCTTTATTTTGGTTATCTGTAAATGGTTGTGTTGTTGGTTAAAATGAAACTCCTTTAAGGTCATCTTGGATAGTAGATATGTATAGGTGGGTGCTGCAGTTGGCTAGTTTAATTGAGGATCACTTATTGTAAAGGTCCTAAGGTTCTCGGGTTAGGATGCTCCTGCGGTTTTGGGAAGGATTGTTTCCTAGGCAATTCCTTCATTGTACATAACTTCCTTTAATTTATTAAATTTCTGATTTATAAAAAAAAAAACAATGATGTATCATATAAATAATTCAGTAGTAATTGACTTACTCTTAATATTATTTGTCAAGAAATTTTCACCTGTTGTATGAAAATTGCAGCCCAGGTTTAGAGGCATGTTCGGAGGTACTTACTATGAAGGTGGATAGTCACAGTCTGCAGCTCGCACTGACTCACCTCCTCCCCCTCCAGGGCCTACAGTTGCAGATGAGGCATCACCTACTGCTCGTCATGCTACACCATCCCCATCCCCAACTTATATATCATCCAATACCGCTATATCGGATGGAGGAGACGTCTGTCAGCCTGGAGCTGAGGGGGCGAAAGAAAGTACATAACAATTGTTAACAATCTGTAAGTGAAATCACATTATTAACTATTTGTTTTTAATGAAGTTATAGGTTTATCAGTTTTTTCATTGTATAAATTTACTTCTTATATTAGGTTGATTCCGTCTGGACCGTGTTTCAGAAATATGACTTCTAAATTTAAAGAAAGAATTGATCTTGGGGGTTATGTGTGGAAGAATATCTCTTAGGCGACAAAAGGGATTTTACTTTCAAGAGTTTGAGGTACAATAAAGATTATTTTCTTTTTATATTGATTTATATACACTAATTAAATAAATATTATTACATTATAGTAGTTTAAATTTTTTCTTCTTATTTCAGAAAGAATTTTTCTAGGATTCTGCTATCGATGCCATCATACATAGACTATGGGAGAGGCGAGCTCGTACACGTTATCGCGACTTTATTGGTGCGATACACTAGGCGGGTGTACGACCGCCTTATATTTCGGAGGAAATATGGAGTCACTAGCAGGAGTATTCGAGAAGCCCTGAGGCTATGTACATCTCAAGGCGTAACTCTACCAACAGATGTGGAGGCTCGGGGGAAGAGAATCTTTCCGTACATACGGGATGATCAATAACCCACCATGAGCATGCACAGAGACTTGTAAGTATCTAAACTTGACACTTATATTGTAAATATTTTACTTTGCCGTATTATAGATAATGGTAATTGTATAAATGTCTGGTGCCATATATGACTATGTTGAGTTTTTTTTTGTTCAACAAGGGGAAATATCATAAAAATAGAGAAAATTCTGCCAAAATTTTAATAAAATGTAGTTCACAGCTAACAATTTAGGTTAAATATACAGGAACAGTTTTTGGGCATGAGGCCTACACCTACTCAGTTGTTTTTGCACACTCACACAAAGAAGCATAACGGTGTGACATTCGTCAACAGCTAATGTAGAGAGCTGAATGTATGTAAAATTAATGCATTATTATTATTTCTTAATAGTAATCCCTTACTAATGTAAACATTGGTTCCTAATATGACCAAATATAATATGTCATTCGGCGACAGTCTCAAGAGGAATAACCTATTGATGAGACTCAGACGTATTATGAAATGATTGTTTTTTTATACATGATATTATGAAATGATTGTTTTTTAGTTACTAAAGAGATCAAACTAATTAAGCAATTTTTTTTGCGCATAAATAGTCATTTATTCTTAAAATATTGATGCTTATTATTTAATTAATTAATTGGATAAATGTTGTTTATTAGTTGATAGAATTTTAGAATTTACTCAAAGTAATACTCTAAGACTAATAAACATAATAAAGGAAAATCAACATTCGCTTGTGAAATATGTTATATATCCAAAGATATTGATTGTATTTTATGATTTTTTGTTTGATTACCTTATAAAGTTTGTATGACATTAAATTTATGACAATATATGTTGAGTTTTCCTAAAGAGAACCTATAGTATATTCTAAATGTTTAATTATTTGAATCAAATAATTTATTGGACATTTATGTATTTGTAGTTATTTCTCTTTGTTCACATGCTTCTTTTGTTTTTGTGTTTAATGATTAAACTTCTCTAAATAGTATAAACAAGTTAATTTTCATTTAGGTGTTATAGATCTTGATTTTGCATTATTAGAAGAAAAACCTACTGTTATTATAGAAATGAGCAATGAGGTTAAGAAGACAAATTATAAAGCATGAGAAATATATGAATCACTATTAACAACTACATTAAGACCACTATTTCATAAACTAAAAGTGCTAAAGAATGCCTTAAATTTGTGGAAGAGCATTTCTGTTCTGCAGACAAGCCTCTCGCTAATACACTAATAACTAAACTCACGACCATGAAGTTTAATGGGTCACGGAGCATGCAGCAACATGGGTTAAAGATAACAAATATTGTAGAAATTAAAGACCATAGGTATAACAATTGATGATACCTTCTTAGTCTAATTCGTAATGAACTTGTTACCTCCTAAGTGTGGTCCTTTCAAAATTAACTACAACACTATAAAGGACAAGTTGAATGTTAATGGATTGTCCGGTATGCTCATTCAGGAGGAAACAAGGCTAAAGAATAAAAAAAGCTCATTCAATTAACCTTGAAGGTTAAGGAGCTAGCAAGATTCACAAGCTAAAGGCTAAGAGATTTAAGAAGAAAATGCTTATAAAACAAAATATGTTCCTACTAATGTTGACAAAAAGGAACAAAATATAAATAAGTGTCATTTTTGTAAAAAAGATAGATGCTATTAGAAAAATTGTCTAAAAATAAGATTGGTTTCAAAAGAAAGGTACATCTAACCTTTTTGTATGTTCCAAACTAAACTTAACTGAAGTTCCTTCTAATAATTGGTGGTTTGATTATGACATTACTATTTATGTTTCTAATGTTATGCAGGGATTCTTTTTATAATCTAAACCACAAACCTAACTAAGAACTTTCTATTTGTGGGAAGCCATAAGAAGGTCCCAATTGAAGGCATAGGGACTTATCGTCCAATAATAGTATCATTTATATCTAATAGAAACTCTCTATAAACCTTTAATTTATAGAAACTTCATTTATGTTTCTAAACTTGATGAAAGTATGTTTACTTTTAAGTTTGGTGATAGTTATTTCAATTTATTTAAACATAATCCCATCATTGGTTATGGAATTCTTATAGATGGTTTATTTAAATTGAAACTTTATGTTAATTTTTCTAAAATTCTATTTTCTATTTATTATAGCATTGGAACTAAGCGTAGCATAATGAATGATAATTAAACTTACATGTGGCATAAATGTTTAGGTCATACCAAAGAAATATTAGAAAGATTGGTAAAGAATGAAATTCTTCTGAATTTAGATTTTTACTAATTTCGATATATGTGTGGATTGCATTAAAAGAAAGCAACCAAGCATAACAAGAAACAAGCCATAAGAAGTACTCAGCTCCTTAAAATTATACACACAGATATATGTGGACCTTTTAATACTCCATCCTTTAGTGAAGAAAAGTACTTTATCACCTTTATAGAAGATTTTTCACATTATGGATATGTCTATTTTCTTAATAAAAATTCTCAAGCTATAAATGCCCTTGAGGTATTTCTAAAGGAGGTTAAAAGCTAATTATATTAAAACAAGTGAAAATTGTAAGTTCTGATAGAGGTGGTGAATATTATAGAAAATATGATGAATCAGGACAACGTCTAGGTCTATTTTCAAAGTTTATAAAGAAACATGATATATGTGCACAACATACTACGTCAAGCATATCCCAACTAAATGGTGTAGTAGAAAGATGTAATAGTACCTAAATGGATATAATTAGGATTATGATGAGTTATTCCTTATTACAAAAAACCTTGTGGATGTATGGACTTAAAATTGTTGTGTATTTGCTGAAGAGGATTCCTAGTAAGACAGTTCTAAATTTTTTTGGAGTTATGGACTAAAAGGAAACCTAATATGAGGCACCTATATGTTTGGGGTTGTCTAATAAAAGTGCAAGTTTATAATTAACATGAAAAGAAATAGATTCTCAAAGAGTTAGTGGTTAGTTTATTAGTTACTTGGAGAAATCTAAAAGATATAGGTTTTATTGTCCAAACTATAGTCCAAGAATTGTTGAAAAAATTAATGCCAAGTCCATAGAAAATGTTGAAGTTAGTGGGAGTGCTAAAAATTTTTTTATGGATATTAATGGAAAGAAGGTTTAATGTTCCATTACCCATAAATGTCCTGATATCCACGTCTATACCAAAATTCAACCCAGTATTGGAAGAACAAAATGATCTTGGACAACTTTTAGATAAGACAGCAGCTTGTTAACTTACGACTAATTGACAAAAATGAGCCATGTGGAGTAGCTTTAAAAAAACCTGTAAGAATAAGGAGATCATTTATTTCTAATGACTATATGGTTTATTTACAAGAGTCAAATTTTGATTATGGCACTAAAAGGATCCTGTTTTGTTTTCATAAGCCATATACAGTGATGAGTCTTATAAATGGATTGATGAAATAAAAAATGAGTTGAAATTAATGGCACAAAATAATGCCTGGGACCTTATTGATTTTAAAAAAGAATCTAAACGAGTGAGATGCAAGTGGATCTTTAAGACTAAACATGACTCAATTTGCTTATAATATAAAGCTATACTTGTTGTCAAAGGTTATACTCAAAAGGACGACAATGATTATAAAGAGACTTTTTCACTTGTCTCAAAGAAAGACTCATTAAGAATAACTATGGTATTAATGGCTCAATTTGATTTAGAGCTACTTTAAATGATTGTGAAAACTACTTTTTTTAATGATGATCTCGAGGAAGAAGTTTATGTGGATCAACTTGAAGATTTTTTTATAGAAGGAAAAGGTCACATGGTGTGCAAACTTAAGAAATCAATATAAAGACTTAAAAACACTTTTCGACAATGGTATATTAAGTTTATTGATATTATAACATCTTTTGGTTTTCAAGAAAACATTATTGACTGTTGTATTTATCGAGAAATCAATAGGAGTAAGTTTATATTTTTAGTTATATATATTGATGATATTTTACTTGTTGTTAATGAATTGGACATATTATAAAAAACCAAAGATTTTCTCTCTAACAATTTTGAAATGAAAGAAACGGGAGAGGCATCCTATATGATAGAAATTTCAATATTTTGAAATAGATAACAAAGACTATTATGATTGTCTCAAAAAGACTATAATGAAAGAATTCTTTAATGATGTTTTAACACTCTTGAGCTTAATAAAAGTTTCTAATTGACAATTTTATTATTTATTATGAATGTGTAACTCTAATCCTTATTAAATAAGAAATAAAATTGTCTATAGGACATTAATATGGACCTTTATGATATTTATATATCACTTATGTTATTTGACTTGATATATTGCTAGTGTTGTAGTATATAGAAGGAAGTATGTCATATTGAAGTGTATAATAGTCATAACTGACATTATATGGTTTATATGTTGAGATAAATCATGAAGATGTCAAGAGATTTGTTTATGTGTGCCTAATGTTTATATTATTAAAAAATAAAGTTTGAAATATTAGGTCAAGTGAGAGAATGTTGAAATTTGGTATGATTAGTGGCTATATTCTATATATATATTATTATTATTATTAATATAATTAACTAGTCTTATTTGGTTTATATTTTCTATTTAACAGTGGAATAAATCTCAACTGTTTATTTTGGTCACTTGATATATGTACAAATTAAAAGTTATAAATATATAAACTGGTTCTCTTTCTACTAATTAGGGTTACATAAAGTTTTTCATCAAGTTCTCTATAACAAAAAGGGACCTAAGAGAGACAAACCAATTTTAACAAAGGATACGGTGGAGTTTCTTGATCTCTTTACAATAATGACGTCTTCCACCTTAGATACATATTATTATACCCTAATTATTTATGATAATTATTTATTCAAGATCCTGAAGTTATGAATATCAATTTCGATTTTATGTTATAATGATCATCTTTTTTCAACTTCTTCCTTTTCATCTTTTCTTATCATTTTTTCATTGACAGTTTTTACATTTCTTTAACTTTTTTTTAAAGCTTTAAGGGCATGAATTTTCATGCCTATGAGATTGATTTAGTTCTTTTCCATTATATGAATATAACTAATTATAGTCCAACTTTCCAAGAGAGGTTTCTCCCTCTAAATAACCTTTTATGACAATTCACTCAACTTGCTCCCCTACTTAACCCCGTTGCTTCTTCCTTTTCAGCCTCTCAATTAAAACTACACCCTTATCTCACTCCCTTGCTCATCTTACATATGTACTAAGTAAAACACTTCAATTGACTCCTTTGATCCCTTATCCTCTCATTAAACTCTACTTTCAGGCTCTCATCCACCTAAAATAGGCTTCTTAAATTTTAGTAATTAACAGGATTTGCTTAAGAAATCCTAGAGTCAGGCAGCGTGTTATCATTCAATTCAAGAAAAAACTCAAGTTCATTCCTAGATCTCAAGAAGTAGACTCTATGGTTATCTCTCCTCTTGTCCAGGTGTTAAAAGCAAGGGTTATAAATTATAACATATCACTACTTGGCTACTTCAATGAAAAAAAGTTGTTTATTTCACAAATCTAAGTTTAGGATGAAGTCGATTGAAGAAAATACGAATTTACAAAAACACTGATCAATGAATAAAATTTCTTTATCTTTAAGTTTAGTGTAAACTCAAGTTTGATGATAATTTTGAAGATAAGACCTTGTCATATTAATGGAAAGCCATTACTTATTCAAATATGGAAACACAGAATGATTTTAGATGAAAATAAAATGAAACACATTTTTTTGTTTAGGTCAACTTTTAGAATATTCCCTTAAATACTAGTCAACTATTAGATTAAACTACCAAACTAGCTCTTTGGGGAAACTAATTTGTCTTGATGAAAACATGAAAAGTGTAAGGAGAAATGGATATGCTAGAATTTACATAAAGATAGAACGAACAAAGAATTTCCAAAACACTAAAATTAAAGAGATTGGATGAAGATGGAGGGTTATTTGAAACATAAATATTGCTAAGCTATTAATGGAAACCCACATTGCAAAACAAATGAAAATTTAGGAACCTACAGGTAAAAAGTTCATCATAAGGAAATAAATTAAGGCTTTAGGAATAGAAAAAAAAATACTTAAGTTAAAAATTAAAATAGAACAACTCAAGACAATACTAATAGTGAGAAACAACTTCCTCATATTATAAGTGGTTCTTATATCTTATTTCCATATATTCTCTTGAAATTTTTCAAGGTGTCCTCAAAATTAGTGGAAGAAGAATATAAGCTCAAAATTTGAAGGAAACTAGTAGGAACAATATGGAATCTCAAACTAAAGTACTTGAAGGGAATCGTCAAACAGTTGTTCATTAAATAACAAACAATTCATATCTAGACAAATCTTAACCTTGAAGAATAATTGTCCTACATAAAAACTAACTAGAAAATCTTTATATGATCATTCCCTCATCAAACAGGGACTAAAGACAAATGTGAGAGCTTTAGTAAGTCCCTTATGAACATCTAATAAGCCTATAAATATCAACATAAAAGAAGAACCTGGTGAAGCTTTAGAGATAAAACAAAGAAGAAACAAACAAAAAGAAGAAGAAAGGGACATAATCCCTAATATCATTTTTATAATCATATCATGGAATATCAGGTGTAATAGGTTATCTATGGTTATTTACTCTTTAAAAAATCATACTTAATTGGTCTTCTTACGACTAAATTAAGGGAAACAAACTTGATAATTTTCCTTAAACATTTAGTAAGAGTTAAAACTTCATTTTCTAACTATCAAGTGCACCATAAAGGAAGAATTATATTAGCTATTGACATAGCAAAGTAACACTGTATTAAAGGATTATGTTTGACCTATTCACCCATTAAGTAGTAATTTTTGAATAAGATCTCGACTATCTAGAAGTCATTTTTTATCTATATAGCTAACCATGTTTTTTCAAGGAATACTCTCTATAATAACCTCAAAATTGTAAACTCCTCTATGTCATCCTCATGGCTAGTATTAGGTTATTCAAACAATATTTTCTTACTTATGAGTCAGGAGGAGATAAGTTGAGTACAAAATATAAGAATGAGGAACCTAGTAATTTTATGTGCCTTTCTAACTTAAGATATGATGGATCCTATTTAATTTGGGAAAATATATAAGAAGTAAGTTGGCTTAACAAGAATAAGCTTTATTAAGCTCTAATTAATTCCTTATGACTATCAAAATACACTAATAGAAAGGCAAAATTCCAAAACCTATATATTCTTATCATTGCCCTATATAGATCTTAATCTAGACCAATAGAAAGACCCTAAAATCTATTCAAGTTCAAAATATATCTAGAAAAATTAGAAAGGTTTGAAGTTGTAATTTCAAAAGGATTAGATACTAGGGCTAAGGATATTAAATATAAAAACGTATAAAGAAGCATTAAGATGTGAAAGAAGAGATGAAAAAGCTTAATAATAAAATTTTCAACCATATTGCAAAAAGCTACTATCGAGGCTACAAAGGAGTTAAAGTCAACTTAAGAGGATCTTTATTCTAACCCAAATGATGATGCTCTAAAAGCCATAAAGTAGAAGGTCCTAGAGAAATATATCCTTACACTAGAAACCCAAAATTCTTTGCTAAAACCAAAGGTTAAAATTCATTGGCTAAAAAATGGGAATATAAATTCTAGATACTTTTATAATGTCATCCTTCGTAGGAGAAATACTAATAAAATATATTCACTAAGAATTTTAAATGGAGAAGTAATATGAGAGCAATTTGAGCTAAAATCAATGACTTATAATTTCTTTAATAACATGCTTAGGTCCTCTAACAATAGTTTTTCTCATATGCAGGATAAAAAGAGATTTATATTAGGGCCCTTTTCTCAAAAGGAAAAGGAGATGCTCATAAATCCATTCATTTATAGTGACATTAAGTAAGAATTATTCACTATAAACCCTAAAAACAACTATAGGACCAGATAGGTTAAATGTCTTTTTCTATTATAGAAATCTTGATATTTTACAGGTAAAATGGAAACCACGACTATACTAGACTTTTTCTCAAGTGGTATGAAGTTTAAAGAATTGAATAAAACCTACGTGTGTCTAAGATTATAGGCATATATCTTATTTTAATGTCATTAAAAAAATCATTTCTAGAATGGTAGTGCAAGGTTCAAAGTATATTAAAACATATCATTAATCTTATCCCAAATGTTTTCATATAAGGAAGGAGTATAAGAGATAGTTGCTTGCTAGCCCATAAACTTTTTAAGAGTTATTAAAGTGAAATCTTCTCAAAAGTTACTCATTGAAGATTGATTACTATAAAAATTTGTACCCCATTGATTGGGAGTTTGTACTTGATACTATAATAGTTTTTAGTTTTCCATATAAATCTATAATTTGGTTAGAGCACTATATCACCACTCCTTCCTTTAGCATTCTAAGAAATATGAAACATAACTTGGCCTTCATTAAAGTAAAAGGTTAGAGACAATGTAACTTTTTATCTCCTTACTTATTCATAATTTGTAATAAGGCTCTATCTAAACTAATTGCTTTCAACATTAAGCAAGGAAAAAGTTTCAGATGTCACCATAAATGCAAGAAGTTAAATCTATTCAACCTCTCATTTATAGATGATTTATCGTTGCTTTGTGGTGTTAATTCTACTTTGGTTGGAATACTAATAGAATCTTTACACATTTCCAATAGGCTATTGGGACTCTATATTAATCTTAATAAAAGTGAGTTTTTATCTCTCTAAATTCTTTAAACTCACTAGCTCAACTCTATAAAATATCGACTTAGGCATTAAAAGCTTCCCTTTAAATACTTAAAAGAATACCCTATAAAGATTAGCATCCCCTATGTGATTCAATATAAAAGAATTAAACACTAGAACAATAAGTTTCTCTCCTATGTAGGCACATTGCAACTAATCTCTTTATTACTCAATAATCTTCATTTTCATTAGAGTTATCACTTATATCTCCTCTGAATCTATTCAAAGTAATAGAGGTTACTAAAGAACTTCATATAGTTTGATAATTTTGACAAATTTTGTGCAGTTAAAGCCAAATGGTCTAAGGTCTATACTTCTAAGAAAGAAGGTGATCTAGATATTATCCCAATTAGAAACACCATCAAGATATTACTCTTTAAAAGCATATGAAAGTTCTTTACAGATCATGAACTAATTTGGGTTAACCCAAACTAATTCATTATAAAAGATCACGGTTTCTAGGGAATTAAAGCTAACTAAAAACAACTTTTAGACTCTTAAATAAATGTTAAAACAGAGAGATACAATGACCTAGGAAGTGAAATTCAATACTAGTAAAAAATGAAGTTTAATTTTGGTTTGACAATTGGAATGATTAAAGTCTTCTTTATAGATTTCTTGAATTTGAAAGCCTTAAAGGCATAATCCTTTGAAAGTTAGAGTACACGTAATCATCTTAGGTGAAGAGTGACAATGCAACTATAGAGGTCATTCTTTAATCATGGCAACTCTTCCTCCTAGTAGACCAAATCAAGAGGTTAAAAATCAAATCTCTTACAGAAGAATAGCTCTAATATACTTACAAACATAACATATTTGCATATATTCAAGGCATTATCTCAAATAGTACTATTAAGGAAAGTGGTATGGTTTAATAAAAATTTATCTAAAGCTTCTTAAATATTATGGATAGGGATTCAATAAAGGCTCAGAACTTTGGATAGGATAAAAGGTGACAACCTTAGCAATATTAACTAGAATCTTTGTAATATGGTTCTAGAAACCTTGAACCCTTTTTTTTTACAAACGTTGCTACTCAAATACTTACTTAAATCTAGCTTTACAACATTGCAATATCAAATGCTTAGAGAATTGTTGGCTAAATACAGTGGAATCGGCCATGCAGGTAAAATTCAAACATAAAGGTGACTTGAAGGTATTCATATTGACTTTTAACATTATGCCAAAATGCATTGAATTTGAGATATTTATATGGTTAATGATATCCCCTCTCATATGAATCATGAAATGGCTGCCAAATAGAATATTCCCTAACAATAGTAAGCCACTAGAACCAAACTTAAACTTTAAGTGATTCAAGATAAGTTAAAGCAACATTAAATCTGACATTCAGGTCCCACCCTAATTTGATTGCAAAAGTCATAAATTTTACTTTTTTGTTTAAATTCATATCATTAAGCTCTGTCTTTGGCTGTTATTTCTCTTTGAGAAAAACTCTTTAATTTGTTGTTATCGTTTTAATATAAACTTTTCTTTTGATACTTCAATAACTTATCTTTTCAAAAAATATAAGTTTAATTTAAGTTTAAATATTTAAAGTATGTGATATGAGATCAAATAATAAAATAGAAGTTTGTCAAAATACAACTGAGAGGAAAAAAAAAGATTGTTTCACAATACACATAAGAGAGAAAGAAAAGATAGTTTCACAATTTTATTTTCTTTGTTTCATATTATATAATTACTATATTTCATCCTGCACTTAGATTAATATAAACAATATGGACATAGCTTTCTAACTTAAGATTAAAATTTAAAAAATATGTGTTAGTGACTATAATTGACTTTGTTAAGATAAAATTTCCTAGAAAGAGGAAAAGGTTTAATTTTTTCCATTATTGATCGTAAATTTTGACTGATACCACGATGAAAATTAAATTATGCCCTCTAGTTGTAACTGAATAGCTAGATTTTAATTCTTTTTATAGTTAAATAAATGCATTATAAAAGAAAGAATTAAATATAACAATAAGATATGTTACATAGGAAATAAGAAATGTGACAAAAGCAACTAGATCTTTAGATAAGTGTAATCACAAAAGCAAGATTAGCTTTAAGAGCTAACTTAGTACAAGTGCCATCTGTTGCAGATTAGTGGGGAGAACAAGGATTGGAAATTTTTTGCAATAGTTATGTTTTTTATGTGTGTAATCAACTTTCTAAGATAAGCTTCCATAGCCACAGTTTCTGCTGTAAACAAGCAATTGTTCTTTTCATTCCATAAACAGTAAAATAATGCTCCATAAAATGCTTTGAATATCTTACTATCAGCGATAATATTGAAATGGTATAGGGAATCCATTCCAGGATTTAAGAGCAACTTGCATTGGGGAAAAAGAGATTAAATAATATAAGGACGTGTTCCATAAATGTGATGAGAATCTATAACAAAATAATAAATGATCCAAGGTTTTTAGAGTTGCTTCATAATATAAAACACAATTCAAATATGGAATAGGATATTTGATGGAGTCCTCGGTACTAAGCCTTTGATAGGCTACTAGCCAAAATATAAAGGAATTGGATAGAGAGATAGCGTGGTCCCAAATTAGCTTATAACTCAAATTTGTAGCGTGGGAATCAATAAGCATTATCTTGCAAGATCTGGCAGTAAACTTGCCATATTTATCCAATATCCAAGTAATTTTATCTTAGAGAGAAGGGCTAAGAGTATATGTAGGCAAGTTAGATAGGAAAGTCTCCTTACTTATGAAAGTGTGAAAAGGACAAACCTAAGTGTTGTGACTGATAAAGACCTACATCTTTGTATTCACATGAATTAAAGATTTTAGGAACTAAAATTGCATTTGATCTATAACAGGACCAATAACATGCCAATAATCAAACCAACATAAGGCATTGCATCCATCACCAATTTTGTGTTCTATGAATGGATGAACTAGTTGCCTCATTTTAGAAATTTGAGTGAATGTCCAAGAGATGCTAGGGGAAGCCTTGAGCTTCCAAATAATCAAACCTCGTAGGATACACTTATGAGACCATCTCACTCATAAGTTTTCACCTTCTGAAAAAAGTTTCCAGAGTTGCTTCATAAGCATTAATTTGCTTATAGTTCGTATAGAGGTTATATATAGTCCCCGTTCATTTTAGCTTAACACACTGAGCTCCATTTCACTTTAAGGAGTTTTGGTTTCCTATTATTGCCACTTCAGAGAAAGTCCCTTAGAGTCTTATTAATGTCTTTCATTACTCCCTTAGGAAAATGTGAGATCTAGACTGTACATAAATTGCTCGAAATGTAAATAGTCAATTAGAGTCTACCATTATTGGATAAAGAATTATTGCACCAATTGTTGAGTCTAATTTATATAGCATTCAGGAGAAGAAAGCACTCACTTTTAATTGAGTTTCTCACTATGATGGGAGCTCAAAAATATTAAAAAGGAAATTGATATCCAATTAACCCTTTAAAGCTAAGAGTTAGAGCTAGTAGATAGTATGAAAGAACTTTTAAGTTGGGGTTAAAGATTATATCTATAATTTCTTTAGATTCCTCTAAGGAGCAAATTAGTTAAAATTTATAATGGTCACCATATAATAGTATTAAATCATCAACAAAGTAAAGTTGGAATATCTTTAATCTTTACCACCTGTAATGGTACTTGAAGTAAGGTTCCTTTCTAATTTTCAGCTTAGTAAGCCTGTAGAATACTTCCATACAGATGAAAAAGAGGTAGGATGATAGAAGATCACCCTTCTTAATGCTTTTGTGAGCTTTGAAATTGCATGATGGTTTAATATGAATAAGTATAGAGTAGGAGACAAAAGTGAAGTAACCGATGATCTAAGATATAAAAAGTTGAGGAAGTCCTATGGCTTAAAGAGAATTATAGATAAAGCTCCAATTCAAGGAGTTAAATGCCTTAGTAAAGTTTATATTTAAGGCATAAATCTTAATGGATGACTTGGAGTTGTAACTTCTAAACAATTCTTGAGAAAACATGATGTTATCACCAATGTTCCTACTAAGAACATAAGCACCTTGGCAAAAATTAATTATATCAAGGAGAATACTCTTCAATTTGTTAGCCAAAATTTTTGTAATCATGTATAGATTCCATTAAAATATGCAATAAATCTATAGCCATTCAAAGAATTAGGATTGGCAATTTTAGGAACCAAACACAAGAAGATTTTGTTAACTTTGTAAGAATTCTACCTTACTTGAAGAATTATAAGTCAATATTGATTACCATAACTCTTATTTTATTCCAAGTGCATTAGAAAAACTTGACATTGTATCCATCATGTAATACCCGATATCTAGTTTACTCGGTATACCGTAATAAATCAGTATTTAAGACTGATGTCATTAAAAATTTCAGAGCAGCGAATAATAATTTTAGTGACATCGAATTAATTATGTATGATATTTTTCGATGGTCACAGGAAAATTGTTCGGACAGATTTTTAAAAGAACCAGTGCAAGAGTGACATTTTTGTAAATAGGTGGAAATGAGGAGTATATAAGAAGCCAAGTTAGAGAAAACCTATCTTCTTCCTCCTTCCTCTCTTACAAAAACTCCATTAGAGCTCCTCCAAGCTTTTTTTCAAGCTTTGTAACAAGAAGAAGAAGGTGATTCAAGCCATTTGGGTGACATAAAGAGGTAAGCCTCCACTCCTATGCTTAGATCTATGGGTTTAGAGCTTGATTTTCTCTTCTTTGTGAAACCC
>JAOQMQ010000195.1:28578917-28601891 GCA_027563845.1 Erythroxylum subrotundum | reverse complement strand
ACCGAACCTGAACTCAGGTTTGGTTAACCTTATTTACAGGTTCGGTTCATGCGGTTCAGGTCCGGTTCACAGGTTCGTGAGTTTTTTTGAACACCCCTACTAATCATCATCAGATATCAACCGAAGGGCCTCTAAGGAGTCTGACACCACCATAATTTTTCTAAACCCAGTGAGCCAAGCTATTTGCAGCCCTATCCTTATGGCCAATAATTCGGCCGTCATATTCGTCGCAACCCCAATAGATTCAGTAAACCCACGCAATAATTACTATATCACTGTATTACTATTTCGTGTTATTTGTTATCTATTCATTTCCTAAATTAAAATATATGAAAATATAAATTTGACATGCCCTTTTTTCATATAACAGATATGAAAATATTTATTATAATCTTATGAGGATTTAGAATAGGAAAATTTAAGGGTGTGTAAGAAAAATTTCTTGCTGCTTGCGAATAGTTGTTCAAAGCAATTAACAGGAATAAAGATAAGAATATTATGTTATCTTCAAAGAAGCTTCCATATCTTTATTTTGGCTGGTAAATAAAGTTTCATACCTTTACCCACTGCTCTGTTTAGATCTGTCTTGCGTATATATAAATGGGCTGGCTCTCAAAATCTGAGCAAGTCTCACAGTTTCGTACAAAAACAACCCTGCCTCGGGAGGTTTAAGTCTAATCTCCACAACCTTTCCTTTGCACCCTCTGTGCCTCTGTTCCTGCAAACTTGAGTTGAATATTCTCTTCAAAATCCATTCTTTTTCCAGTATACATGCACCCCTTTATCTGCCAGTCTATTAAAGCTATTGTTATTGTCTGCTTTTCCTCTCTTTCCCAACTTTAGCGTGAGAAACAGAGAGCAGCATCAGAGAAAACAGAAACACAGAAGAACGGAAAGTTGAGAAAAGAATTAAAGAATACTCCAAAAGAATTCTGGGATTTTATTTGTCTCTTGTTGCTTGCGTCTTTGTCACTAACCTATATACCATCTTCAAAGATCCTATCTTTGGTCAGAAGAAAGAAAGAAAGAAAGGCTCACATCTTTTCAACAAAATAAAAACAAATAACTGAATTAAGAAAGCATGAAATGAAATGGGGAACATTTAAAGTAACCCAGTTCAGAGGAGCATTGATTCTGTGATTGGACTTGTGGGTTTTGAGGAAAATGACGGTAAACGGGGAAATCTCGCTCGAAGAAGAAGAGAATCAAGTAGCAGTGGCGCCTTTGTCAGTAGAACAGCCTCAGAAGCTAGTGGTGGTTGGCTATGCTTTGACATTGAAGAAAAAGAAGAGTTTTTTACAGCCCAAGCTTGAAACTTTGGCCAGGTGTAACCATTCATCCCTGCATTTTACACTTAAAATCACTTTTCTTGCGTTTCTTTGATTGTTTGCTCGTTACTTACTATGTTGGTAGATGCCAACATCTGAATTTTTCGGTTTCAAGAATCAACTATGGATGAGACTCCTCGCTCCCTGAGGCTGTTGCTCTTTATTGTATATTTTCCCGTGTTTATGTATCATTTTATAAGTATCTGTCTGCTAGTGGTGATGGATGAGAGGCTATTTCATTGGGTTTTCCTATTCGTTTCCTTAAATGGCTCGTTTCAGAATTGTGGATATTTTGCTACTGATGGTTATAGTTGTTCTTGTTCTTTTGTTGGTTATTGCTTTTTTAAATGTTGAATTTTCTTGATTGTATCTAATCCTTATTCTGGACGAGACTTTCAGTTTGTTGCGGGATCTGGTGCCATTCTGATAATGTTAAATTATTCAGTACCATGGGGCAAGTTGATTAGATTTTAGCTACTGGTTTTTGCTGGACTTATGAGCCATGCTTTTCTGGGTATCTGGAATCTTATTCTCTTTTTGTAATCTTTTAGTAGGAATATTCTTCTGCGTATACGACATGCAATGAGGAGCATAAAGTCAAAAGTTTGGAGCTTTGTTCAGTAGTTTAATAATGTAATGGATGCCGAAATTCTATCTAATCCTTTGTTTACGATAATTTTGCGTACGAGGAGAATTTCCCATGAAACTCTAGCAGTTGTGTTCTTTTGCACTGTGTTGATAAACATTAAGAAATTGTAGAGTCACTATTAGCTTGAATTCCTCAAACATAACTCTGCCTTTTCCTTCTCTTGGAGCATAGACTTGCTGAATAGGGGTACTTTCTCAAGATTTACACAAGCAGACTGTTGAAGTAGCTAATCTCTCTTCCATTAATTACACAAGCAAGTTATTTAAGTAGATCATCTTTCTTCTTGGATGTCTTATTGAGTTTTAGGTAACTCATCTTGCCATGATCCTTCCTGAAAATTGAAAACTTTGACACAGGACCCAAAACTTATTCTTCAGATTGTTGATCAATTTCTGGTTTTGAGGAACGTATATGAAATGGAATCAATTTCATTGCAGTTTCTTTTGGATGCAAATCTGGGTCAATGCACTGTTTTATTGGTAACACAAAAGCTGGTTGGTGTAATGGTCCTTATATCCTTGAAGTTGCAGAACTAGATACTTGATCTTGTATTATGCATTCTTAGAAGGATATTGTGAAAACATCCTATTCCACAGGAACTACTACAGGACACATTGGCATGTAAAGAAAAGTGTGTGTGACTTAGCTATTAATGGTTCTCTTCTGTTGGAGAGAGTAGAGCAGAGATCTTTTGGAAAGTCTGTATGAGTTGGATGTTAAAATTGGTTTCACTAGTATTACCTATTTCTGGATGCTGTCTAATATCAGACATATAACGATATTGATCAAAAATTTCTTTGCTTCATGCAGAAATAATGGTTTATTGTTTGTTGCCATCGATCGAAGCAGACCATTATCTGATCAAGGCCCCTTTGACATTATCTTGCACAAGGTCAGTGTTACTTTAGGAAGTTTCTATAAATTCTAAAATATGCCTCTTTCTAATTGCTTATTAGCCAATTGAGAAGTTCTTTCATTTCTTTTCCTGCCAAATTATTCTGTGTTTGATTGAATTTCTGATGATCTCTCTGTTGCTTGTAGCTTTCAGGAAAGGATTGGTGCCAACTTATTGAGGTTTGTCAGTATAACTTTATGTCTGTGTTTATTTTATTTATAATTCTTGGTGTGTCACATATTGAATCAACTACAGCTACGTGGTATATGGCCTGTTTTTGGTAAAAGTTAGGCCATCCATATTTTCTGTAGGCTAACAGCTAATGGATACTGGTTGAACAATTAAATGTCTTGACTTGAAATCTTTTTTCTGGCACGAGGTCCAGATTAAGCCTTTGCCATCTCAAACTGTGACAAGCTGGAATTGATATCTCAAGCATTCATAAGTGAGGATTTTCACTTTGTGACCAATCTACATAGGGTTTAGGTTTTCTTAAGCTAAGCTACAAACTAGAGGGATATAGATGTTGTGTAGTAGTTAACTATAGTTGGGCTTGAAGACTTGTGGAGTGCACGATCTCACCTTACAATGGTTTGATTACATTTTTTTCCGCATATCATGTGTCTTGACGATTGGTATATTGATCAACTGGAATAGTCTTTAGTCACTAATGGGATGTTTCCCCATAACTTCTTTGGTTGATGATTTAACTGCAGAGACAAAAATGATAATCCATATTTCTTGTTCTATTTTTCATCTTGAAGGATTACAGGCAAAAACACCCAGAAGTAGTGGTCCTTGATCCTCCTTATGCAATACAACATCTACACAATCGGCAGTCCATGCTTCAAGATGTTGCTGATCTTAACTTGTCTGACTGCCATGGTGATCTGTTTGATATTCTTGTACTTTTCCATTGCTTTCATATTTCCTTGTCTAAGCTTGTGTCCTGCCTTGTCGATAAAAAGTTGTGAAGGATAATAAGGCATGCTGGAGAATCTCAGACTCAGTTCATGTTGTACTTCTAACCATGAAATAGCTGATCATTTTTATTTTGTATATTATGGGTGTAGGCAAAGTTTGTGTGCCAAAGCAAATGGTTGTCGATAAGGATCGATTATCAATCCCCTGTCAAGTTGCCAAAGCCGGGCTGAAGTTACCACTAGGTAGGATTTTATTATCTGTGCCATTGTGACATAACATCCAGCAACAGAATAGTCAAACCTGATGCTAGTAGGATGAATAACTGTGAATCACATGGAAACCTCATTCAAATGTCCAGGGGTAATGTGTTCTTTATTTTGTGCCTACAGTTGGTAAATATAAACTCAATGATATGAGATCTGTATTTCATTTGAATGGGAACGCTTATTATGGTTATGGAAATACTTGATCTGAAATGAGGATGAATAAATACTCCCAAATTGTTTGCATGTTTTTTCTCAGTGATTTTGATCTTGAACATTTTTAACTCATGCATATCTACTGTTAATATCAGTTGCAAAACCACTGGTAGTGGATGGGACTGCCAAATCACATGAATTATTCCTCGCTTATGATTACTCCTCTCTCTCAGAACTGGAACCACCCATGGTACTGCAGGAGTTTGTTAATCATGGTATGATTGTGCTTAGTGGGAAAACCAATTATTTTCATATATATAAGACTAGGAACCTTATTATCCACTGCTTTTCAATTCTAGGTGGTGTCCTATTTAAGATTTATATTGTTGGAGAAGCTATAAAGGTTGTTCGGCGTTTCTCTCTACCCGATGTTAATAAGTGTGAGATAGAAAAAGTTTCAGGGGTGTTTCCCTTCCCGAGGGTTTCTTCTGCCGAATCTCTGGCTGATGATGCAGATCTGGACCCCTCTATTGCAGGTAAGTCGCTGCAATGCCTTCAGTTTCTGTTATCAAAGGGACGCAATACGTTATTTCATTGTCATACCCAACTTTCATTTGCAGCACAATTATTTTATGCAAGCAGTAACATTTGGTTGTCATAAAAACAATATAATTCCATCCAACTTTCAAAGGTTTCATGTATACTCAAGTGATTGATTTAGCCATTCAATTTTCGATGCATATGATGAAGTATAACATGTAGGAGAACAAACTTCATCCTTTTTAAAAGGGCCATGTTTGATGGGGTTGCCTAGAATTTGATAGGCACAGAAAGAACCTGCTTCAATTGTTTGTTAGATTTAACAGCTTTCTTCATATAAAATGGCATTTTCCTTACAGAACTTCCCCCACGTCCTTTACTGGAGAGGCTTGCAAAGGAACTTCGATGTCGATTGGTAACTCCTTTTGAAGCCTGCCCCCATTTCTATGGTACATGTTGGCTATGCCATTCACCTGGTTATATGACTGATAGCTATACCATGCTTCATTTGGCAGGGTCTCCAATTATTCAACATAGATATGATTCGTGAACATGGGACAAAGGATACATTTTATGTCATTGACATCAACTACTTTCCTGGCAAGTATACTATGTTCATTTATTTCGTTCTTTAAACCTCTAATTCTTCATTTACAATTATGTTGTGGACTCCTGTTCTCTTGGAGACCCTTTGGAAAGATTAAATGGGATTGTGTCTCTTTTCATCTTTTGTTGTAAAACAGAAAAGAAAATAAATCTATCATCTATGATGAGGATTTGTTACTGTTGGTCACACAGTGTCAAAATTTGTGAGTGATTGGAAAACGTAGGCTTGATAGGCAAGATTTTCCATGCTACCAAAATTCTTCGAAGTCAGATACATCCAGCATTCATATTATCCGTGTTAGGACACAGAACAAAGTGCAGAATTAGGAAAACTATATGAATGGAGGCAAATATGATCTCATGTCTTCGGGTAGTCTGTATCATGAATTCCCAACCTAATTGCTGTACCTTTCTAGTTGACAACTTCATTTATCACTTTGGATATTTTTCATCGTGCTGCTAGCTTTGTTCTATTTGACAAGTCTTGGCATTCTTTAAAGTTTCTGCATTTGAAACTCGTTATGAAATACAGGTCCCCATAGCAATGATTATTCACATTTGCATTCTCAGTCCATAACCAACTTTTAAATCACCACAGGATATGGGAAGATGCCAGATTATGAGCGCATCTTTACGGATTTCCTACTGGGGCTTGTACGTGACAACTGTAAGACGGGAGCTCCATGTAAATGTTGAAGTTCTATATCCATTGCATATGACTTTCCATGCAGGTATTAGGTGTATTTGAGAAATTGAAGAACCATCCATTTAACCCAACTCTAAAACTGCTGGATGGTACGGATCTTCTTAATCAAGCCACCACCATGTAAACACAAATCTTACTGCAAGCTTAGCTTGCTTATATCTTTTACCATTTTCATATTGTTTCTAGGCAAAATGACTAGATGCTGCTGCCTCATAAGCCCCTTTACCTTCGACAAGAATTTTGATGTTGTTTCAGACAGAGGCCAGCTATGGACTAGTAGGCATCAACTTTCTCATAAAATTTTCAACTGAACAACATAAACATGTACTTTCCAAAAGTTTCTGTTTGCTCTTGTTTTTACATCAATAACTAGAATGACTTGCAAGTACTACTTTCCACCATATTGATTAGTCTTTTCGTTTTAATATCACTTGTGGCCTTTCTTCCTGGTCGTGCATAAGGGTGAAAGCATTGTAATTGATCCTCAGTTCTGCAAATTTCAATACAAAGAAGATGAATTTTCTTGAGTGGGGTCCCATAACTGGATGAAAGATTGATAACTGTTTTGCTATCTTAACTATCAATGCAAGGATAATTAACACCTATAACTAGTTCTCGAGCAAAACATAGATATGTGATGTTATTCTGAATTTGTATGCTTATTGGATAGCAAATCGTCGCTAGCGTACTAGTGATAAAAGCTCACAACACTGACCCTGTTAGTTCCAAATACCATTGTCGCATTTTCACAAATTGGTGGAAAGGTTCCCTCCATGTCATTAACTGGAAACTGTATAGCGTAAAGAATTATATTTAGCAACGGTGCATTTCTTACATCACACCTTCGCATGAAATGTCTCCCTGTTCATTGAAGCCTGAAAGCAGTCAAACAAGTACAACACATAACTACTATTTTAAGACCATCAAATGATTTGTTCAATTTGCAAATTATATTTCTTTTTTCCTTTTTCTTCAAAATTTTATAATTAGAGCATATAAATTTCTTCTTCAAGATCTCTGTAAAGAAAAGTACTCTTCACATTTAACTGTCTAGATATAAGTCATTCACCATATATTATTTCATTTTAAGAATATTATTTCACTATCAATCTTGCATGATATCGCTCCATTTAATTTTCTGCATTTTGCCTGATCTTGAAGACTAATTTCTTATAAATCAACATCCCTCTTTGTGGTAATAATATAAGTTCCCAAATTTTTTTATAAAGAATTCAAATTTCTCCAGCATTGCCAATAAGAGGAATCTGGATTATTTAGTACTTTTTGGAGAATTAATGACTCCCTAACCTTGGTTATATGGTAGCATCTTATTTTGAAGCTACTTGAGAAGAAGTCTTTTGTTGAAATCCCTTTTTTTAATTCTAGTCTCGAAACTTTTTTGTAAAGTTTTGTTGTCTTTTCTTCCCATTGTAATTTTTTTGTGTGCAAAGTTGACATCCCTGCTAGCAATAATTTTGTATGCAGCGAGATCCTACAAGAGATACCCCTTGCTCTATTAGTGTATCATAAGTATAAATATTTCCTAGATTTTGGATCTAACTTTATGGTTTCTTTGATGTTATACATTATGTACATAAGACTTTGAAACAAATTTAGGTTGGAATAATCCACTAACTTTTCAATCCCTGTCTCTATTGATGTCTTCAACTCAATTGCATTTAGTAGAACTTGATTCATTATATAATAAGAGGTATTAACCGCTTCTTACCTTGAAAGCCTTACTTAGGCCTAGAGCCCTTAATATTGCCCTTGTTCTTTCTAAAATTATTTTGTTTATTTGCTCTTCCACTTCAAAGAGTGTATGCAATAGTGAACTATCTTTAATTTCTTCTCGCTTACAGGACACGTTAAATTTATCACTAGTATAAATTTCTCTATTATTTTTCCTCAAACACTTAATCATCCATTTACATAAGTATATACACAGTACAAGTGTCCATATTGTTTGTGAAGAGAGAAGTGTCAGTTTTAGAAATGGTGAAGCCATAAGGAAGCAGCAAAGTTTCTTTTACCATTCCTTATGAGCTTAATGAAGGATGAAGGACACATATTACTTTGTTTTTGTAGACATGAGTTGGAAGTTAAGGATGAATAAATCTTTGGGATTGTTACTTAAAACACAATTAGAGAGGCTGCCTTACAAGAAGGAATTATTAGTATCCAAATGATTTAAAACCCATTAATGTGTTAGAATAATAGTAAGTGTAAGGAGAATAGTACCATGTTTAATAATAGGACTAAAGACTTCAGCGTAATCAACGTCAGGATATTGATGAAACCCTTTTGCCACAAGAAGAGTTTCATAACAAGCTATAGAGCCATCAAGCTGTAAAGGACCATTCGACAAACACAGACACATCTCACAGTCTATCAGCCCACAAAGACACAGGCCCATCAGCTAAGGAATAACAAACATTCTAGAAGACATATCATATCTGTATATTCTCTATGTTGTAACCGTAAACATTTTCTAGCTGTCATATTGTTAGAAACAATTGTATATAAACTCTCACTCGACTGTATACAAGCAAGAGAGGAGTAAGAAATACATTTCACACAATTTCTAAACTTTACATGGTAGCAGAGCTTTGCTAAGACAAACATCTATGGTTGCTTCTCCTTCTTCTTCTACTGCTACTGCTGATTCTTCATCTGATCAGCTTCTTAACTTTCCCTCTCTTGCAAAATCTCTAAACTTTACCATTACCAAACTTACCCGATCAAATTACATTACTTGGAGAGCCCAGGTTCTTGCTGCAATTCGTGCCCTGGAGCTGGAAAAATTTATCTCTTCCTCCTCTGAAATCCCTGTTGCTTTTATTCCTTCCAATGACAGTTCATCTCAGCCTGAGTATCGCCTATGGCGTAGATCTGACCAACTTCTTCTTTGCTAGCTATTATCGACTGTTGATGATGATATTGTTAGCCTTATCACTCACTATCAACCTTCTGTTGAAGTTTGGATTACTCTTGAAAAGTTATTTGCTCAAAAAAGCAAGGTTAAAGTCCTGCAACTAAAACAGCAGCTATCATCCATTAAAAAGGGATCTGACACTATCAGTGCCTATATGCAGAAAATAAAAATCATTAGTGACTCATTTCTTTTGGCTGGTCATCCAGTCCCCGAATCTGAGCTCATCCTCAGTGCTCTTGCTGGCCTAGGACAAGATTATGATCCTATTGTCTGTTTTTTATCAAATACTATGGCATTTTCTTCTTTTCAGGATGTTCAAAGCTCCCTCCTCATGCATGAAATTCGTCTGGAACAACAGAATGTTGTGTCTCAGATCTCAACACCATCTACAAACCTTGCTAGCCACACTCATTCCCCTGCTTTTTTTTGTGGCAGACATTGGGGACGTGGCCGAGGCATAAGAGGAAGAGGAGGCAGATCTAATTCTCGAATATTCTGTCAACTTTGTCAAAAACCCAACCATTCTGCTCTGCAGTGCAAAAAACGCTTTAATCAGAACTGGCAAGGACCTCCACAACTTCAGCAGCCCTGGCGATCCTCTTCTCAACCTGTGCAGACCTACACTGGCTATAATAACTCACCTCAAGCAAATTATGTGCAGTCTAGTTCCCTTAACCCCTACATGGTTTCCCAACAGCCAGTTCCATCATTTGAATCACCAACTGAGTCCACTTGGTTTGTTGACAGTGGGGCAATCAATCATGTCACTCCTGACATTCAGAACCTAAGTATCAACTCTCCATACACTGGGAATGATCATTTAACCATAGGAACTGGTAATCTTTTACCTATCACACACACTGGTTCATCTTCATTTCACTTCAATACTTCTTCTACACCTTTACATCTTACAAACATTTACAAACATTTTACATGTACCCTCCATAACCCGTAATCTTTTAAGCATTTCTAAGCTTACTAAAGATAATGATATTGTTGTTGAATTTTCTGATAATGGTTATTTCTTTAAGGACAAGCTTTCAGGGACCACTCTTCTACAGGAAACTCTGCAAGATAGGCTGTACTACCTCAAGACAACACCTAAATCCTCTCATGCAAAATCTACTGCACCTTCCTCCTTTGGTTCTGCTTTCCCTACTGCTTATGTTACCACAGTAGATGCCAATGTGCTACATGCCACAATGGGTCATCCTTCTCCATCTATTCTATCAAAGATTGCCAAATCTATGAATCTTCATGTTGATATGCACACTCTTAAATTCTATGATGCTTGTAAAGTTGGAAAGTTACATCAACTTCCCTTTCAAAATCACTCAATTAATGTTACTAAACCATTTGAAATTGTGTATTCAGACATATGGGGTCCTTCCCCAACTCTATCAACAGAAGGAAATAGATATTACATTATTTTTTTTATGCATACATTAGATTTACTTGGTTTTACCCTCTAAAACTCAAATCCGAAGCCTTCTCAACCTTTCTAAAATTCAAATCACATATAGAATTAAAATTTAATCACAAGATAAAAGCATTTCATACTGATAATGGAGGGGAATACCAGTCATTTCTACCTTACCTTGCAGCCCAAGGCATCACTCCTAGACTATCTTGTCCCTATACACATCAACAAAACGGTGTTTCTGAAAGGAAACATCGTCACATCACAGAAATGGGTCTCAGCCTACTCTCCCATGCCTCAATGCCTCTCTCTTTTTGGTTAGAAGCTTTTCTCACAGCCACTTATCTCATCAATCAATTACCCAGTCCCATTACTAATTACAAATCCCCTTATGCACTTCTTTATAACAAGCAGTCGGCCTATGCTCATTTAAAACCTTTTGGCTGTAGTTGCTTTCCTTATCTAAGACCCTACTCTTCTCACAAATTCAACTTTCACACTACTAAATGTGTTTTTCTTGGCTACAGTCTCTTTCATCGTGGGTATAAATGCCTTAATGCTCATGGACAAATCTATATTTCTCGTCATGTTGTTTTTAATGAATCTAAATATTCCTACCCTCTCCTTTTTCAAAAACAATCACCTTTACCTCCACCATCCCACAAAGCTCATTCTACTATACCCCTTTCACTTCTTAAAGTCCCTTCCTCTTCTATGCAGCCTGTTGTTAGCAGTTCCCTGCCGAAGAATTGGTCTTCAGGAGCTTCTCCAGACTTACCACCATTACAGGTAAATTCTCCTGCTCTATCTTCCGCTTTACATTCACCTTCCCTTTTTCCTCACAGCTCACCAACCCCCCTTACTTTCTCTTCACCTCCTCCTCTCCAAACAACCATTATACCTACTGGTCATTCTGTCCCTCTCACAAACACTCATCCCATGCAAACTCGCTCCAAGAGTGGCATTTTCAAACCTAAACTTTACCATACTCCTCTATCTCCCTCACCAATCAAAGTACCCCATTCTGTTTCCTCTGCCCTACAGGATCCTATTTGGAAGGCTGCTATGGATGCTGAAATGCATGCTCTCCACAAAAATCAGACATGGACTCTTGTCCCTCATCATCCTAGCATGAATGTTTTGGGCACAAAATGGGTGTTTCGTGTCAAATATCACTCAGATGGCTCCTTTGACAAAGCAAAGGCTCGACTAGTGGCAAAAGGATTTAATCAAAACCTAGGTGTGGATTTTACTAAAACTTTCAGTCCAGTTGTCAAATCCTCCACCATTAAAGTCATCCTATCTCTAGCTGTCTCATTTCAGTGGGACATTCAACATATTGACATCAATAATGCATTTCTTAATGGAGTCCTACAAGATGAAGTCTACATTCATCAGCCACAAGGGTATGTAAATTCCTCCTATCCTACTCATGTGTTTCATCTTTCTAAAGCCCTATATAGGCTAAAACAGGCTCCTCGAGCCTGGTTTTTCACCCTAAAAAAGACTCTTCAAAGTTGGGGATTTATACCCTCTAAATGTGACACATCCCTCTTCTATCTTCATCAAAATCACAACAAGTTATACATTCTGATCTATGTTGATGACATATTGATTACTGGCAACAATAGAGGCCATTCAACATCTCATTCATCGTTTACACAAACAATTTGCTTTAAAGACTCTTGGTTCTTTGCACTACTTTCTTGGTTTTTAAGTTCATAGAAATTCTACAGGTCTGTATCTATATCAACAAAAATATATTTATGATCTTCTACAGAGGGCCAATATGCTTACCTATAAGCTGTGTTCCACTCCTGTATCTTCTAGTCAGAAGCTCTCTGCCTTTGATGGTGATCCAATTGCGAATCCTTCCGATTATCGCAGCCTTGTTGGTGGTCTTCAGTATTTATGCCACAGTCGTCCTGATATCTATTTCATTGTAAATAAATTAAGTCAAATTGTGACTAATCCACTTCGCTTTGAAAAGGGTTCTTTGATACTTATGTGGTACTGCTGAGACACAACTTCTTTTTTGTTCTTCTTCGTTCCCCTTGCAAATCCATTCCTTTTCCGACTCTGACTAGGCTGGCTCTATTGACGATCGAAAATCCACCTCCGGCGGCTGTGTCTTTCTGGGTGGCAATCTCATCCATTGGAGCTCCAAAAAGCAGCTAGTTGTAGCTCACTCCAGTACCGAAGCCGAATATCGGGCTCTCTCGACACTTTCGATTGAGATTATTTGGTTTTTATCTTTTCTCTCTGAATTAGGGTTTTCACCCTCTCATCGCCTCGTCATCTGGTGCGACAATAATGGAGCTCGCGCCTTGTCTCAGAATGCTGTGTTCCATGCTAGCACGAAGCACATTGAAATTGATGTGCATTTCCTTCGGGATCGAGTCGCTGTTGGAACCCTAGAGATCAACTATGTTAGTTCGGATGACCAACTTGCTGATCTCTTCACTAAACCTATGACTATCGAACGACACTTCACCTTGTATGGCAAACTCAACCTTCACGGCCCACGAAGCTTGCGTTTGAGGAGGCATGTAAAGGACCATTCTATAGACACAGACACATCTCACAGTCTATCAACCCACAAAGACACAAGCCCATCAGCTAAGGAATAACAAACATTCTAGAAGACATATCATATCTGTATATTCTCTATACTGTAACCGTAAAGATTTTCTAGCTGTCATATTGTTAGAAACAATTGTATGTAAACTCTCACTCGACTGTATACAAGTAAGAGAGGAATAAGAAATACATTTCATACAATTTCTAAACTTTACACAAGCATCCTATTGATTTTGTACACCTACGTGCATTTAATAATGTTTTGTGTAGGAGAGAAAGGGACAAAGGACTAGGTGTCATTTCTTTTATAGAGGGGTACAAATGCCTCACCCACAGCATCACGGGTATTTGTAGGCTTGGGTTAGGTAAATGAGATAAATTTGATTTCCTGGAGTGAAGCTTAGGAACTCATATGTAGGAAAAAAATTTTAAGTTTGTAGATATGGTTTTGGAAATGGGTAATCACTCATGATGATTGAGCCGGTGATCCCACATGAATATATTAGAATTAACACATCCTATAAGTAGATATGGATCACAAGTAATGATATTATTATACGAAGTGAGTGAAATTTTGACACTAAGCATGGTAGAGTTGTAAGGTGAAAAGGATGAACTACTTACCCATGTTAGAGTATGTTAAGGGCTGACCTTGCATGAGGATGAAGTTGAGATAACTTGTGCAGTAATTATTGGATTAGGAATAAGAATGTTACAATGAGGTATAGAAAGATTAAGAAAACATGATTAAGGCCATTCCTAGTAGGAGTTCGTACTCGAATAAGAATTTCATTATCATACTCAATTAAGGTTTTAATAACCTAGTTTTGTATTGCACTTTTTAAAAATAACTTACCTAGAGATAAAATTGGACTTTGAGAGTATTAAAAAATGAAAGAGAGATATGGTAAGGAAAATTGAGATATATACAATGGTTGGGATCAAGGTTTAGGTTTATGAATATTATAGGATCAAAGCCATATGTAACAAAGACTACTAAAAACTCTAAGTGAGGTATATCTAAGATTGTATCTAAAGATTTTGTGGTATATAATATCATAATTATTACTAAAGTGGGCATTCTATTGATAAGGCATATAAACCTTTAAAATGCATGAAACCAAAAATTAATAGGCATGGAATCATTATGTAGGAGTGCAAGGCTAGTCTCTACAATATGGCGATGTTTGTGTTCGACACATCTAACATGCTCAAGTTTATATGGTGAAAAGTTCGTATATTATACAACATGATTAGTTGAAAATATGAAAGTGTGTAATACTCTCAGCCATCATCAGTATAAATGGTCTTGATTTTGGTGTGGAATTAGTTTGCAATGGTTTTAAAAAATTTCTCAAATACCTTACACACATTAGATTCCAACTTTATAAGACAAAATCAAGTGTATCTTATAAAATAATAAAGGAAAATGATACAGTATTAAAAACTTTCAAAAGAAGTTACAAGTGCATGATCCCAAACATCTAAATATATAATTTAAAATGATTTATCACAAAACATAGAGGGCTTTATGAAGGATAGTTTGTGACTTTTGACAAGAATCACGCTTGATTTCTAAAAGTAATTGAAGATGGAATATCATTACTAACCATAATTCCCTTTTGAATTTGAAGAAGGAGATGACTAAGATGTTATGTCATAATTACGATGATAAAACCATTAAAGTGGAAGGATTAAGATTGGAAGACTTGATAGGTAATGTTAAGGATAACCACTCATACAAGTGTCTATTCTGCCCATTAGCTAGACATACTCTTTTGTTCAAATCCTTCATATGATTGTTTGAAGAAAATTCAATTAAATTGTGTTTTGTTTACAAAACCAAGAGATAGATATTAAGTTCTTTTTTATCAAAGGTACACACAAAACGTTATCTAGTGTGAAGGTGGTAATAAGAGAGTTCATAGAAGAGGAACCAACTATGAGATATAAAAATGTCATCATTATTATCAACTATAATATCCTTATTACCAATACAATCTAAATGCAAAGACAAGTCTTAAAGATCAGAAGTGATTTAGTGTGTACCGCTAAAGCAAGTACCTAGTCATTATTGTGATGGCTTGATTCTCCTTCTACTATATACGCTTGAGGTCTAGAAGAATAAGAAGAAGGTTACCCAAGAGATTGACATGTTTTTTTGGGTGGCTTGATTTCTCATAAAGCTAACAGACAATATAATACTGAATTTGATTTCCTTGATAGAAATTTTGATTCCATTGTGGAGAGTTTTGAGAGCGTATATGTAGTTTATAAGAAAGTGCTTATATATTGTTGACATTATTTATGCCTTGAATGTTATGGTTATGATTACCATAGTAGCTTAATAAATGTTATATCATCAATTAGACTTTTTTTTACCTTGTTTATATTTGTAATTACAATGTTTCCTTCCTTTTTGTTTGATATAACAAAACATAAGAGATAGAAAGTTAAAGCTCACTTCTAATTTTTCTATATTAGACGAATTTGTCCTTCCCCATAATATTGGACAACTATTAATTATATTTTTTGGTTTTTCAATAACTTATCAGTTAAGTAATTTGATCCAGACAAAGGAAGTAAAGTGCCCAATAAATGATTTAAATTAATGGGTCAAAGTTCGGGAGAAAAATAGATCCCGATTAGTGTGGACTGGACCTATATTGAGTTTGTGATAAGGAAGCCTGATATGGAAGCTATATATAAAGGTTAAGGTCTCCTGCAGTTGCTTATGTAATTCGTAAACATACAGATCCTCTGACCAGTTAAAAGTGCTTACGTCTTAAAAAAACTATAGAAAGATGTTAACTGCGTGTCCGTGAACGTTTTCCGTGAAGGTTTGCGGAGATTGGAGCTCGTTTTGGTCTCTAAAACTGCTTCAGAATATCAGATGGAATCAAAATCAAGTATTTCGCATTTCCTTTGTATTTAACCCTTTCATGAAAAATTTGAGACACATAATAAGGTTTATCCTACATGTTATACGTGGTATCAGAGTGGTTACGTGATTGGGTTGCCAGAAACGAAGGTTTTTCAGTTTTCGTTCATTATGGTTTTCATCATTTTTTGATTCGTTTTTAGTTTTTTTTTTTTTTTTGCGTATATGATTATTTAAAAGTGGTATACATAAGGATAGCTATGAAAAAGAGTCGAAAACGGCCCGAAAAGGACGAAAAAGGGTTCCAGGATCATCGAAAATTGCCCTCCTCGTCGGAGGGTGATAACATTGTCAGCAGCCAACGCACATGCCAACCGCGTCTAACCACGTGGCTCACAGGGTGATGGATGTGTGTGGTGAGTGCAACGCACACGCCTCACGTGGCCCGACACCCCATGGGCCTGGGACGGGCTGATACGTGTAATGTACTCGCCCACCTCTGTCCCAACACGTGGACGAACAGGATGAGGACACGTGTTAGTGCATGCAGCGCACACGCCATACAATACAGGTGCATATACACGTGGACGACGTGTGCGGGACATGTGCCAGATACATCTGGAGGTCGTCGACTGACACGCACAAGGTGATGTCACGCACAAGGTGATGTCACTGTGCACTGACGTTAGCGCTACAGTGATGCTGACATCATCACCTTTTAAAAAAAGATGAAAAATTACAGAATTCCTGTAAGGGTGCCTGAGTCCTTTTGGATCAGTTTCCGGGTTGGGAGGATTTTTAAATTAATTTTCCAAATTTTCTAGATTATTACATTGGTAATTGGATTTTGAAAAAAGTTTTAAAGCTTTTTTAAACTTATTTTGCGTGTATTTTCATGTTCTGAACTACACACAAAAGAGGCACTTAAGGTTTCGTGTCTCGTGTGGTAGGTTTGGTATTCGGGAAAAGTACGATGGTCACTCTCATTGAGAATTTTTTAAATAAAAGTCTCAAATAAAGTTTAAAGACAATGTTTTCAATATCAGTATGTGATTATTTAATTGTGAATCTAGTTTTTACAGTTATAATCGATTTTCACATACATTATGCCCATATAGAATGTAAGGGTGACATAAAGATGTATCCATTATGTTTGTGGTCATTTTGAGTGCTGGTAAGATTGTAGTCACCACAGTGGCCTTTCAAGTCAGTATTTGGATTATACCTCGTGCATGTTGGGAGATGTCTCTGGTCTCATGTTTGGTTATTCTACCCACAGGTGTTGACCTTATATGAGATTTTGAGAAGTACATAAAGGTATTAAATGAAGGAAAGTCATTGCTTAAATGACCTATTCACCCACAGGTGGTAGTGTTATGAGAGTTGATAGTTTGTACTTTGATCGCTTTTATGTGGAGGTCTAATTATAATATGTATTCAGCCTACAGGTGTTTCATAATATGTGTGATTAGATTCTCTGTATAGATACTGTTATCATTGTTGTCCTACATTTAAACTGATTTTTACATTGTCTTTTCTATATTACAGTCACTTTTTCTGTAAACAACAATGCTATCACGATTGAGACCTTAAATGATTTCAATTTCAAGAGTGGAAGAAGGATGTGGAGTTTACACTGAAGATGATTGACGTTAGTATGGTGATGCACATCGAGAGACCTTCTCCACTTACTGATATCAGCTCAGAAGCTGATAAAGCAGCAATGGCAATTTGGGAACGGTCAAATAGGATGTGCTATTTGACCATCAAGATGTTGATCCCTGACTATCAAAATGATCATAGCGAAGGAGTTTATGGATGGCATTTCAAAACGTAGCTAAAAACATTTGGCTATTTTTTAAAAAACATAGGTAAAACTTTTTGGCAACATTTTCAGAAACAGAGTTAATAATCTTTGGATACATTTCTAAAAACGTAGCTAACAATTTTTAGCTATGAAAACTAAGCGTAGCCAAAAGCATTGGCGATGATTTCAGAAAACGTCATTAATAGTTTTTCGCTACGAAATTAAAGTGTAGGAAAAAACTATTAGCGATGATTAGCTAAAAACTTCATCTATAATTTTCAGCTATGGGAATTTGGCGACAAATATAAATCGTTGCTAATTACTATTAGCGATCAATTTAAGACTTTTAGAGATGATTTTTTCGTAGTCAAATGTGATTTCTGTTGTAGTGTATCTTCACATTCTATAAAGTGGAATCAATTGATCCATTGAATTTCTTAATGTCAAACTTACAGGAGGATATTTTGATAACAAAACCTTTAATATTTATTCCATAGTATCACTTGTCCCACCTTTGAACTAGTACTATTTATTATTGACAGTGACATGTCATTTCAATATGTTTTCCTACACATATGTTGCTTTCCAAACATTATATCATTGAAGGTTACCTGAGACTTTTTACAAAGGACGTGAACTATAAAAGTCTTCCTTCTCATGTTTTTCATCCTATATTAAGCTCTCTTTATGAAGTTCTATCATCTTCTTGCGAACTAAGGTAACTTAACCGCATGTACCATATCACAGTATTATCATTCTTGTGTTCTAAGGATTGAGAAATGACAATCAATCCTATCACATTTCCTATTAAGATATACATACCATACTGTAATTTTCCTTTTATAATAAATGCACCTCTTAAGTTGTCAACCATCACGAGAGAACTTATACTCTTGACTATCAAGATTCCTATGGAAAATATATTCTTAGGATAATTATAAAATAATCCCAAACATTACTTCATTTTGCAGTTATAGCCAGAGTTTCAAAAAATGGCAATAAAATATTCAAATTTTTAATTTTTTTAATCCTAGTCTAACGTTAGTTTCTCTATTAAGTTTGCTAACATGACCTACCACGTGCCTAGAAACCCTTAATAATTAACAAAACAAATGCTGATTAATGAAATGATGTTATTTAATCTATAACCAAACGTTGTTTATTTAAAATGACCTAAATCAATTTGTGACACTGGACTCTGAAGTCTCACCCCCTTAGTTCAGTTTGTTCTCCCAAGTCTCACCCCTTCATTTTCAGTTTACGTAGCCTCCTCCCTTTGTTATTTGTTTGTTCAGCCGACACCCTCAACCTCCAGACGCCCTAAGCTACTCTCAATTTGCAGCGCACAGATAACAAAGGGAGGAGGCTGCGTAAACTAAAAATAAAGGGGGCTGAGAGTTGGCAGAACAAACAGAACGAAGGGGGAGAGACTTTAGACTTAAAAGTCAGGAGTCACATATTGATTTAGGTCATTTTAAATAAACGATGTCGTTTAGTTATGTGATTAAACAATGTTATTTCGTTAATCAACTTTTTTTCTGTTAATTATTGTTGATGTGCATTAATAATAAGGGTTTCTGGATACGTGATAGCTCACGTTAGCAAACTTAACGGAAAAACTAACGTTGGGTTAGAATTGAAAATAATTAAAAGTTTGAGCATTTTATTATCACTTTTTGAAGTTCGAGTTATAATTGCCAAATTGAGTAAAGTTTGAGATATTTTTATAATTAACCTAATATTCTTTTGAAAATTTATTTTCACATAAGCCTAAGGTTATTGAAACTCTATTTCCACGTATGCCTAACAAGAATCAACTTTTATTTTCATGTGTCCTTGAAAATTATGTCGAGTTTAACTCGAGACAATATGATCCATCAACCTGTTTAAAAGACATAGCACTGCAAGCTGGTCGGACCATGTTTCACCCTTCAACCTTTTTCTTTGATGAATTTCTGTGTCCTCTGATGGACCTCGCTTCTTAACACTAGCTAGATAAAGTAGATTTTTAGAATAACTTTTTATTTTCGTCTGTGGAGGAATTCACATTCCATTGATTTGACAATTGACTTATTTTTTTTCTGAAGCCCACAAAAACTTGATGTGGAAACAACTTATACCCTTCCAATAGGAAATTAGAAGTTTAGGGATTGAATTCCAAAATTCCAATATAAAAAAAAAGCTGCATGAGAGAGATAGAGTCGAGAACCTACAATGAATAATAAAAAATTAGGTAACTTAAAAGTTTGAATAAAATATTTGTATATTATGGTTTTTTAATATTATAAATTTTAATTTTAATTAAATATTAATATAAATATTAAGTTCAAATTACTTCTGTTATCTTTTATAATTTAATCATGTAAATGGAAGAGATACAAATTCAATTTGTGATTATAATAAAGGAAATATATATTAACATTCCTATTCTATACATCAATAAATTTTAATAAATAAAAATTAGAAGATTTTTAGCAACTACACTTTGGATCTTCAAAATCCAGTTTTCATAAGTACCAGTTGCCATACGTGAAACTGGTACTTATAGAAACTGTGAATTAATTCACAGTTTTCATATTCACAGTTTCTATAAGTACATGGATTCACATTTCACAGTTTTCATAAGTACATGGATTTATATAAGAAGTACATTAGAATACATCCTCAGTTTTGCAAAAAATATTATATTAATTATATTGGTCATCCATTAATTAGTCAACAAGTCGATTTGATTGAAAAAACAAAAACGATGGACTAGTAAACCTGTTGGTGGCCGAATGAGTTTGAAACATTATCCGCCTTAAAGCTATCAAAATGTGAATATTAATCAAAGATGAGTTACTTCTACCTTCTTTCAATAGAAAAAAATAATGATAACTAAAGATGAAACATTAATAATTAAAGTGGTCATGGAGTTTTGATAGGCAATGGTTTATGCACTATAGAAGCTGCTGTTGGAGTTAACAGCGACATTGAATACAGATTAGCAGGTTTTGATGTTATCGTGCTCGTCTACTTGATTGGACTGTAGTTTAGCTACTATACTGTGGGCTTATGCTAATATAATGCAGTTTCTTTTATGCTGTTTTATTGCTTGGTGTATAACTGAGCATTTGCGGTACTTGGTTTTAGCTTGTTCGTGTCATCTTCTGTTCTGGCAGAATATTGGTTAAGTCTATCTTGCAGGTCTTAGTAGGGGCAATTGATAGTAGGACAGTTAGATGCATGTCATTTTGTTTTTTGCGTGTTAAGAGACTACCTATGGTATCTCTTGTTTGTACATAACTTTTTATTCTTTATAAATTTCTGATTTACCAAAAAAAAAAATGGTCATTGAAACGAAAACCATGATAAATACGCCCGGTCTTAATATATAACATGCTCATTTTAATTATAATAAGGAAACTGGTAACCTTAATTATGATGATTGATCTCAATGATAACATTATGAAATTTTACACTTAAAACATATTCTAAAAAAATTATTTATTTTTAGTCGATAATGGTCTTCCTAGCTAATCCACCATTTGCTTAATAAATTTTAGATTTTTATATTACACAAACTTGACGAATTTTCCACACGGGATTCCTATGTATACCTCTCAACCATCCCTCCATTCTTCACCAAATATCTTAACTAAGTTTTCTCATTTTTGCCTTTGTCTATCTTCTGAAAACGAACCATTATATATGGGGATCTACAACTTTACTTCCTTAGCAATTGCTTGCTTCATTACCTTAGCCTTTTTGCATCAATCAAATGCTCAAAACACACCTCAAGACTACCTAAACGCTCACAATGCTGCTCGTGCACGAGTTGGTGTTGGACCCATGAAATGGGATAATAAGGTGGCGGCTTATTCCCGAGCTTACGTCAATAAACTCTGCAAAATGGTGCCCTCCGGCGGACCATATGGCGAGAACCTTGCATGGTACAGCGCGGACATGACAGGCTCGGCGGCCGTGAAGATGTGGGTGGATGATGTGGAAGATATTAATCATATGTCAATTAGATAGATGATTAATTTAATTGTAATTCGTTAGTGTACAGTTACTGTTAGTGTAGACGTTAGTAGTTAGCATTCAGCATTCTGTACTCATACGGTTGTACAAGTATTTTGTATATAATTGTTAGATACAATACAAGCTGAATAAGAGAGTATTATTCAGTAACTTTACTCTTTTACTTACTTACTTCGTTAGCTAATAGTTTGAACATGGTATCAGAGCAAAATTAGGGATCTTGATTCCGATAAGAAAGAAAGGGGCTTTCTTGATTCCGAGAGGGCGAAGGCGGCGACTTCTTGGTTTCAACAACGGCGACGGTGATTTCAGCCATTTCGACGATTGTTCAGCTCTTTCATGGCAGATTGTGTGGAAACTCGTTCTCGGCACACTGTCTTTGTCGATGACGATCCGTATCTGCTCCAACCTTCCGATCATCCAGGCATGGCGTTGGTGATTACACCATTGACTGGGCCAAATTATTTCAGCTGGAGTACAGCCATAAAGACTTCTCTTGAGGCCAAAGACAAGTTGTGTTTTATCGATGGAACGCTAGAACCACCTACAGATCCGACTCGGTACAGGAAATGGAAGAAGGTGGACTTGATGATTAAATCTTGGCTTCGGAATTCTATCTCTAAGGATTTAGGGGATAGCTTTGTTTACTCACCGAGCACCAAGCATCTGTGGGAGGTGTTGGAGAAACGTTTTGGGGTGAGTAATGCGCCTCAAATGTATCAAGTATAGCGTGAAATGTTATCTACTGAGCAAGGTAATTCTTCGGTCACTCATTATTTTAGCAAGCTTAATCAATGCTGGGATGAGCTTGACAGACTCATGCCTCTACCCGGTTGTGAGTGTACTGGATGTTCTTGCTGCGCAAGAATGACGGAGAAGCTTAAGGAGAGGGCCGATGCGTCCAAACTACTCCAATTTTTGATGGGATTGAATATGACATTTGATAGTGTTCGGAGCCAGATCCTAAACCTAGATCCTGCCCCTGATATTGATCGGGCCTACAACATGGTCTTGAGGGTGGAAAGTCAAAGGGCAGTCAATTTGACTTTTGCTACTGAAACTCCGGATGTAGCCTTGCTGGCTAAGACCTCTGGCTCCAAAGGGGATGATAAAGTTGGCAATAGGAAGAAAGATGCTGGAAAGAAATCAGATAAGCAGTGTGATCACTGTCATGGTGTGGGACGTACCAGGGAGTCTTGTTTCAAGCTTCATGGCTATCCTGAATGGTATGAAGAGTTGAAGAAGAAGAAAGGAAATGGTT
>JAOQMQ010000195.1:28543684-28557925 GCA_027563845.1 Erythroxylum subrotundum | reverse complement strand
GGTGGAGCCTTTGGTGTTTGCGCCTTCTCTCCTTCTGTTGCTGAATAACGTTAATAGCTTGAGTAAATGGAGCCCTCTCTATAATTGCTGTCACGTTAATGCTCCAAGAACCCCCCTATTTGGTTTGTAACGTTGATGCTCCTATCTCAAGTGAGTGGAGAGGAATGGAGCCCCCCCTATTTGGTTTTCGTGGGTGGAATGTTTTTGGAAGAGTGAGTGTTGATTTGTCCAATGAGTGGAGTGTTTTTGGTGAGTGGCCCCCTCTCCTTTGTGTATACGTGAATGCCTTTGCTTGTTCTCCTTTGTGACGTTGATAGCTTGGAAATTGAGTGAGTGTTTGCTTTTGTGGTAGGTCCTCTCTTTTGCTGTCTAGTGCGTGAATTGTGCTCCTCCCTTGTAACTTCAACGTTTTTTTCTGTAAAGTGAAAAGCCCCAGCTGCCAACGATCTTCACTGCATGCGTGATCCACTCCTTTGGCTGGTGCATGATTTTTCTTCTGTCTTCATGCGTGCTTCAGCTGTCTTCATTTTGTCTTGTGTAGCTCCTGGTTTTAACATTTTTTTTTCTTTCAAACAACCAGCTCACGCCTCCATTTTGCATGCGTGGTGGGTCATCTCCTTCTTGTGGTCCACCTTTCATACATTCACGCCTAGCTACTGCTTTGATTTTCGCCTTGGACTATTGTAATTCTTTACAATTAAAATCAAGCGCATTTCCTACAAATTAAACATGAACAATTATAAATGCGAATTCAGGCAAACCAAGCAATTTAGCAGGAAATATATATATATAACCCAATAATTAATCCAGAAATTAAGGAAAAATGTCTTTAATTCTAATGATAAAAATGCCTTCAACATATATTCATAAATTCTACTCTTAAATGCCTAAATTTATTTTTTGATACTTAAAACGAGAGGATGGATAAATATTTATAAGTTCTTCAATCTAACTGTAAACATACAATTCAATATGTTTTAATTACCAATTATTCTTATTTTTTACCATTACACATTATTTATGTATTGAAGTAACTCTTTTTTTTCATTTTTACTAAAGCAACTCTTATTTTCAACACTATTGGAGCAACTTTATTTTTGCATTTTTATAATAAACAATCATGCACTATTTGACTGTATCGAATTCAATTCAACAAATTTTGTGGTCTCTCCACTTTGTGTCATGATCTGTGTTTACAGACTAAGGGCATCTCCAACCCATTCCTCCAAAATGGAGCAGAGTTTCCTTCATTTTAGAGATGCTACAATACTTTTTCACTCCAACTCATAACCCTATTTTTCACCCTAAAAAGGAATATTCTCAGCATATTCCTTTTTACTTTTCATTTTTTATTATTAGAATTATTTTATAAAATTAACCCAACTTTATTTTTTCGTGTAAATTTTTATTCACAATATTATTGTTGTTATATTTTATTTTAATAAATAATAAAATTTCAATTAAACTATAATTTGTTGTTTGATAATACTAAATAAAATAATATATATGATATATTGCAATATTTCATATTATTTAAATATATTAAATGACAATATAATTATGTAATATCAAACATTAAATTTTATTGAATTTCATAAATCAAAAACATCTTGACATAAAAAAAGGCATAAAACATTCATTACACAAAAAAATTAAAAGCTAATGTCGCCACTGAAAATAGACATAACATAATCCACTAATCCTCTGAATTAGTATATTGTTCCCATAAATGTTCTATTAATGCATTCCTTAATTCGATATGTGCATTTTTGTCCTTGACTTGTTTATATCAGGCAAAAAATTGTCGAAATCGGAGATTTTCATCTGTTACCCTTTCTACAGTCGGTTTTGGAGCTTCCATTACACTTGTGATTGGTCCATTGAGATCCCATTCATCCTCAATAATCATATTGTGCATAATAATGCATGCAGTCATGATATCTTGCAACACTTTTTTTTTCCAAAAACGTGTCGGTCTTGCAATAATCGCAAATAGCGATTGTAGAACTCCAAATGCACGCTCTACGTCCTTCCTATATGACTCTTGTCTCATTGCAAAATATTTTTTCTTTACGGAAAGTGGCTCATGAATTGTTTGCACAATGGTGGACCATTTCAGATAACTCCCCTCGACTAAATGATATCCCATATTATATTCTTTTCCTTGAATAACATAAAAAGCAAGAAGAGCAATACCTTGAGCAAGATTAGAAAGTAAATGCGATGAGTCCAACATATTAATGTCATTATTTGTACCTGGCATACCAAAATAAGCTTGTCATATCCATTGATTATAATCAGCGATAGCTTCAAGAATAATAGTTGGTGATCCCAAATGTCTAGCATATTGTCTTGAACAAGCCGTTGGACAATTTTTCCACTTCCAATGCATACAATCGAGACTACCTAACATTCCTGGAAAACCATGTTGCTCACCAATATGAAGAAGCCTTGCAATATCGTTAGCATTTGGTGATCTAAGATACTGTTTTGGAAAAATCTCGACAATGACACGATAGAATCTCTTGAAGCCTTCAATTGTTGTTGACTCATCAATTTTAGCGTACTCATCCATAGCATCCGTAGGTATAGCATATGCTAACATCCAGAATGTGGCTGTTATTTTTTAGTAAAGTTGATAATCCAAGTCTACCAAGTTCATCTCTTCATTGTTTGAAATAGCTATCATGGTCTTTTACAACATCAACAGTACGAAGGAACAAACTTGGGACATTCGATATCGTCGCTGAAATATATTATCATTATATCGTGAATTTTCACAGAAATAATTTAAAAATAAATTATGATCTGCAACTTCACGATCACGATTGATCACTATATGCCCTAGATGGAGCCACGAGCCCACCTTGGTTGTTTTGTTGATTGCAAAGAGCTCAATTGCTAAGTTATTTTTCTGTATCAAATTATATATGAATATTTCATCTTCAACTGTACCATACATCATCAACTCAAATTTATCATCACTTGATGATGATGTCGATGAAGATGAAGATGATAGTATGTTTTGGAATTTGATATTAGAAGGACCTCCAATATCATAATCCATTACAATAAATTGATGCATATTTGATTAAGTAAAGAATGAAATTTATAGAAGTTCTTGCTATGGTTGAGATTATGATAAAATCTATCCAATGGTTAATTTTACAATAAAATCCAATTGGACAGTTGAGATATGAATAAAATCCATCAATTTTTTCTAATGTGGATAAGGTTGATGATAAGTTTCCAAATGATTAAGAATGTAATCCATCCAACAATTGAGATAACGATGAAATCTAATTGAAAGATGAGACTAAACCTTAAATTTTATATTTATAAATTAAAAACAAAGACAAAGACAAAGACAAAGACAAAGACAATCTATATATAAATAAAAAATGAATATATAAATTATAAAGTTATAAATATATAATGAAAATATTTATAATCATGAGACTAAACCTTAAAATTACTATAATGTTATAATTATTTAAATAAATATATAATAAAATATTGTTTAAATAACAAAACAAAGAAAGAAAGAATTAAAAATGAATGAATGAATGAAAAAAAGGAGGAAAGGGTTGAAAGAATAGATCTTCAGACAGCAAAGTATCAAGCTTGAGATCAAGTGACATCGCACGTGCCCACCCTTTTGGTCCTCCAAACACAACCCCCTAAAACTCAAAACCCCTGTTTTGTCCCTGGCACAACACGCGCCACCATGGCTCTTATCCTTAGATCTTTCCCTCTGCTAACTCTCCGACGAATGCCCTCTCTGCCTCTTCTTCGCACCATCATCTACGGACACGTCCCAAGACCAAATCCCAGAAACAGAATAATCTTTTCCTCTGTTTCTGCTTCCACTGAGACCGTTCGCAGGTTGTCGCCTGCCTCTTTCAAGGACACTCTCCAGTGGGTCCCTCGTACAGAATATTGCGGCGACTTGTCCTCTGCAGACGTCGGTAAACGTGTTCGCCTTTGTGGGTGGGTGGCTCTCCACCGCGTCCATGGTGGTCTGACCTTTCTCAACCTCAGAGACCACACGGGCATTGTCCAGGTATACATAACGTAGACACAATTCATTTTATTTATACTGAATTTCGGTGTTGTATAATTCCTATTATTGCAAGGTTCAGGAAAATTGTGAACTTGGTTTAGAGTTACTGAGAAAGTTGACCCATTTAGGTAATATGCGTTGTTTTGGTCTTGAATTTTGTTGTTTATTGCAATTGTAGGTTACAACGCTTCCTGATGAGTTTCCCGAGGCTCATTCCATTATAAATGACTTGAGACTGGAGTATGTAGTTGCTGTGGAAGGTGTGGTTCGATCTCGCCCAACCGAGTCTGTGAATAAGAAAATGAAAACTGGCTTTATAGAGGTAAGTTATATTTTGGTTCTTTTCTCTCTCTTTTTTTGTTATTCCTTGTTTGTAATCATGTAATGTGATAGTTGTTTTTCTACGCTAGATTGCTGCAGAGCATGTTCAGGTATTGAATGAAGTGAGGACAAAGTTGCCGTTTTTAGTCACCTCTGGAGATGACGCCAAAGATTCTGTCAAAGAAGAGATTCGTTTGAGGTAAGAGCGATGTTACTTACAATTGCGAAAGTGGACAATAAGTTACTCTAGCATAGATATAGGGACATTTGATACAGGCCCGCACATAGTGTAATGTATTTCTAATTAGAATCCAGAAAAAGCAAGCTCTACTGCCAGGCAAGTAAATGCATCACCAATTATGTGTTTTATCTTATCAGCTATTTCTATTTACTTTTAGTATTCATTATCATTCCTTGTTTCCTAAAATCTTTATAGTATCTCATCTCCTGCTTGCTAGAATTGAAAGTTTCTTCATACCGTGGTACTTTCACTGTTGATTGAGTTATTACCTTATTAGTAGTAATCTAAATGCAAGGTTTTATACATCTTGTAGATATCGATGTCTCGATTTACGGCGGCAGCAAATGAATAATAATATAGTGTTGCGGCACAAGGTGGTGAAACTCATTCGAAGATATCTGGAAGATGTACATGGTTTTGTGGAGGTTGATCTTTTAACATAGCTCCTTTTTTCACATAATTCCCATTTGATTTAACTTTTTCACTTTTTCTTTTTCAATCAACAGACACACACATTAACAAATAAGTATTCAGAGCGATCAGATATGCTTTAGAAAGATTTACTAAGATGATGATCTTAATGCAATACCTTATTGATTTTCTTCTATGGAAATTATTAGTTTTACTTGTAATAGGGAAAAGTTGCTTTTTGAGAATTTTATTTCAATAATCATTGTTATACCAAAACAAGGAAGAAAAGAGATGGCAATTTAACAAGTACATTTGAGCATGGCCGTAGTAATTAGTGTTCTTTTATATATTCATGTTTGTATTATATTTTGATGCAACATTTTTGTGTTCATAAGGTAGATTGAGACTCCAGTACTTTCTAGATCTACTCCAGAAGGTGCTCGGGATTATTTGGTACCCTCAAGAATTCAGGTACTAGACATTTTTTCAACTGCCGTTAATGGTTTTCCATTCTTTTATAATATCAGTACACATCTTATGTAAGTTAGCGACGTGTATATCTAATGTTAAAAACTGCTGAGATGTGATGCCTTTCAACCCAGAAACTGTTATATCTCAAGTCCTGTTGAGAACTATACATTGCTAAAAGCACAGGTCCTTCTAGTTAGTTATTGCTTGGGATATCTTTTCATCGCTGTCTGCTCTGATTCACTTCAATGTGTGTTTTGAAGCCAGGAACATTCTATGCTTTGCCCCAAAGTCCACAACTCTTCAAGCAAATGTTGATGGTTTCTGGTTTTGACAGATATTATCAAATAGCAAGGTAACTTTTTCTTCTTGCCTGTTTGAGCTCGATATCATTTCATTATGATTGTTTTTCTTTTCAATATGCTTCTAGCTTGGTCCTTGTTTGCATTTAGAATCGAGCTGCAGTTTTCCTTTTCAACTTCTTTTTTTCTGTGATATGTCTGTGGTGGATGATAACAATTTTTTTGGCAACAGTTGGCAGCAATGGCAAACTTATCTTGACCATGTTGATGCTACAGTCACAAATACTTTTCTTTGCATGCAGGTGCTTTAGAGACGAAGATCTTAGGGCTGATAGACAACCCGAGTTCACTCAGTTAGATTTGGAGCTGGCATTTACTCCCTTAGAGGACATGCTAAGGCTCAATGAGGATATGATACGCAAGGTTAAATCATTTGTTATTGACCATTGGAAAAAATGTAAATACGTTTTAAAGTGATAAGGGGTGTCATCTGATTTTCCCATTGCTAACCGTAAATTGTTGTTAGGATAGTTTCCCCCATCTTATGATTCAGAGCAAAGGTTAGAGACACATAAAACAAGCACAGCTTAATGTTAAAATATTTACTTGAAGTTGCTGTGGACCATTCATTTTTGCATATTTAGATCTTAGAGATTTCAGGTCAGGTGAACTCTTTGATAGCTCTCATCAAACTATTAGTATTGCAGTTAGATCAAATATGTCTAATTCTAGATGTCACTACATGCTGCAATAACATCATACAGAATTTGTCTTGGTAATGTTTATGTGACAAAATTTCTTGTTGTTGCAGGTTTTTGCAGAGATTATAGGTATCCAGCTGCCAAACCCATTCCCAAGGCTTACATACACTGAAGCATTAAGTAAATATGGTTCAGACAGGCCAGATACTAGATTTGATCTTGAGTTGCAAGAGGTAATGTTCTATCCCATGGTGTGTGTGAAGGTGGGGAATTTGAATGCTCTTAAAATGTCATCATATATCTGGTGAGTTCTACTTGCTAATTTGTACACATCACCCTATTGGTGAAGAACCACTTGGCTGATTCTAAATGTTGCTATTTTAAATTTTATAAAATTTTAATTTTATTTTCTGTAGCCTTAAATTATGCTATTTTGCTGTCAAAATGTCTTTATGAACAAATTTTTATGCTTTCAAACTTCTTTATTGTTGAATGCATGAGCTATGTTAGGTGCCTCCCTTGTAGACTTATAACAAGCAGCCACAATTGAATGCATGAAGACGCCAACTACATTTGAAACCATGCAACCAATCAATGCCAACCTTCTTTGACTTGAGGAGGGGCCAAGCATGCAACAAATCTCCACCTTGACTTGGTCCCGAACAGTTAGTGATTTGCTCCACCTTCTCCGACAATGCCCCAAAAGGGCTATATCACCAACTGTAGACACCAATTAAGTCCAAGCACTGCTTTAAATTGTAAACTGGAAGAACCTTCGTAAACATGTCAGCAGGATTGTCCTTAGTGTTAATCTTCTGAATAACGACCTTCTTCTCTGCAATAGTATCCCGAATGAAATGATACTTCACATCCATATGTTTCGTCCTCTCATGATACATCTGATCTTTCGTCAAATTAATAGCACTCTGACTGTCACAATAAACAGTAGTAACCCCTTGATGAAGGGATAACTCGCCAAATAAACCTCTCAACCATAATGCCTCTTTAATAGCCTCAGTAACTGCCATATATTCTGCTTCAGTAGTAGATAAAGCCACGACATGTTATAGAGTAGCTTTCCAGCTAACGGCACAACCTCCAATGCAAAATACATAACTTGTCAGAGACCTGCGTCTGTCGAGATCACCGGCATAATCTGAATCTACAAAACCAACCAAAGTGTTGCTGGTTCTACCAAACTCCAAACTAAAATTTGAAGTGCCCTTCAAGTATTTGAGAATCTATTTCACCGCCTGCTAATGTTCTTTGCCAGGATTGGCCATATATCTACTAACGACACTAACAACTTGTGAAATATCAGGACGAGTACATACCATTGCATACATAATACTGCCAACAGCACTAGAATACGGAACTCGTGCCATATAATCTTCCTCTTCCTGTGATTGTGGTGATTGAGTAGCAGATAGTCTAAAATGACTAGCAAGAGGAGTACTAACTGCTTTGGCATCGCGCATGCCAAATCTCTCCAAAACTTTATTGAGATAATTCTCTTGGGTCAAGAATAATTTACCAGCTCCTCGATATAGCCCTTTTGGGGCATTGTCGGAGAAGGTGGAGCAAATCACTAATTGTTCGGGACCAAGTCAAGGTGGAGATTTGTTGCATGCTTGGCCCCTCCACAAGTCAAAGAAGGTTGGGCATTGATTGGTTGCATGGTTTCAAATGTAGTTGGCGTCTTCATGCATTCAATTGTGGCTGCTTGTTATAAGTCTACAAGGGAGGCACCTAACATAGCTCATGCATTCAACAATTCGGCTGGTTCATTCATTCAACAATTATGGCTGCAACCTTGAAGATTTTGGACGACGATTCTCCAGGACATCAGCTATAAATAAGGTGGCAGGTTTAGAGGAAATCATTCATTCATTCCTTTCTGAAATCCTCCAACGTCTCTGTATATTTATGAGTTGTTGAAAGCCTTTTGTTCCATTCTCCACATATTAGTAAAAGTGCTCACCCTCCGGCTGTGGACGTAGTTCACATTGACCGAACCACGTAATTCTTTGTGTTCTGTCCCATTTATTTTGTCTCTCTTTATTTTCTTTACTACTACTTCGGCCTATTAAATTCAACCGGTATCCGATCCGAGGGCATTTTATCTTAACATTTATGATTATGAGCTATTACCTTCTTTTTTGCCCATTCACTCTGCGAGTAGTTAACATCTTTTTAGTTTAGGCAGTGAAATAGTTTCTAAATTTTATAAGTTTCCACTTGCCTTTCTGAAAAACTAAGTTTTCTCCAGATCTACTGGAAGTTTAGCATTGCATTTGAAGAATAAATGAATCATTATCATCTTTTTCAGTGAAGGATTGCATGATCTACTTGAAAAATTCTGAATTCTTGATGTTAATTAGATTTTGGGCTGCACTTTATCCAGATACCATGTATGTCCAACTTGGCATTTAATATTATCGCCATATTACCTTAAGCTCTTTAAAAACTTGTCACGTTAGCATATATTTGTTGTTACATATGAGGTACCTTCAGAATATCTGATGTACAGGACATCTTCTAGCCATAAGTTACATGCTTCCAATCAGCTGTTGAAGGTTTGTTCAAATATGTGCAGGTGTCTGATATTTTTGCAGACTCCACTTTCAGGGTATTTTCTGATAGCTTGCAAAATGGGGGAATTATAAAAGTATTATGTGTGCCTTCAGGTGCCAAAACTTATTCGAACACAGCTCTTAAGAAAGGAGATTTGTACAATGAAGCATCCAAATCTGGAGCCAAGGGTTTACCTTTCCTAAAGGTCTTGGATAATGGTAAAAAATGTTTTTTTATTTCCTGGAATTTTTGTGTCAACCTTGAAAACCAATGGTATAAGTTGTTTCAAAATTTCACTATTTGTTTAAAATTTTTAGGTGATGTTGAGGGGATTCCTGCTTTGGTTTCAAGTCTGGATCCAACATCTAAAACCCAACTGTTGAGACGATGCTCTGCAGGACCTGGGGACCTTATTTTGTTTGCTGTGGGTCATCATGCACTGGTTAATAAAACTTTGGACAGATTAAGGTTATTTGTAGCCAATGGATTGGGTTTAATTGACCATGTATGTACCTTGACCTCCCTGGATTTTGTATTTTGTATGTACTTCTTTATTTTCTTTGTGTTGTACTTTGACAATAAGTTTATTCTTTCATCATCTATAATTTTAGTCCAGGCATTCAATACTCTGGGTTATTGATTTCCCAATGTTCGAGTGGAATGATACGGAGCAGAGGCTTGAGGTCTGCATTGGAATTATACCTGTGTTTTGGCTTTTCTATGACATAAGTGCTCTGCATTTTGACAAAAAATGTTATATTCACAGGATGTGCTGGTTTATATCTTGTCTTGTGGTATCTAACATTGTCTGTGTCTATTTATTTCCTCTGGCAGGCATTACATCACCCCTTTACTGCACCCAATCCTGAGGACATAGAGGATCTTCGCACAGCTCGTGCACTTGCATATGACATGGTCTATAATGGGGTTGAGGTAATTATCAATTTCCTTTTGATCTACTGGAACTTCTGTCACAATATATAAGAGTGGGTACCTTTTACTTTCATACTTTTGCTAACAGATTGGTGGAGGAAGCTTGAGAATTTATAAGCGTGAGGTCCAACAGAAGGTTTTGGAAATTGTTGGCATTTCAGCTGAGCAGGTGAGTAAAGGACTCAAGTTACTTGCATGTATTGCATGCATCCTATATTTTGCAAAATGCCAAGATGTTGCTTGTGATCCATATTGTGTGACCGCCAAGACGAAAAGACTGGTGGCCGTTGTATCTTTTTAAATACTTGAGAGAACATGGTAACGAGAATTTGAAATTGGTTTCCCCAACACTTACTGCCCAACTCAAATTGGGATCAATTTCACTGATGCAGTATATGCAAATTTCTTGTGGAATAATTCGTTTTTGAACTCATCACATGCAGATTCTTCTTATAATTAGGTTCTTGGTAGCTTTAACTACTCAAAATTCGATATGAGAATCCTAGTAATTGGTTATTGTACGATTGACCATCCAGCATAGTCATAAAGTGGAACACATTCTATGTTGTCTGCAGGCAGAAGCAAAGTTTGGCTATCTTCTGGAAGCTTTTGACATGGGTGCTCCTCCGCACGGTACGAACTCTTTACCCTGCCTTTTCTGTGTTGAGTTTTTTAAAATGCAAATCATTTGTCTTGGTTTAACATTTGGTTGCAACAGGTGGGATAGCGTATGGGTTGGATAGATTGGTTATGTTGTTGAGTGGAGCTAATTCTATAAGAGATGTAATAGCTTTTCCAAAGACAACAACTGCTCAATGTGCCCTTACTCGGGCACCATCAGAAGTGGATCCTCAACAGCTTAAAGAGCTATCTTTTCAGACCCAGTAGGACTCTAAATTATTTATGTTTTTGTCATTCTCAACCTCTGATCAAATGTGCAATCAGAGTAACTTCTGGTTTCTGTTGTACCAAAAAAATAATAGGCAAATCGTGATTCTTATATTTCTGACAATAAAACGAAAGAGCATTATAGGAATTATGGACACGATTCGAGTTTTTCCCAAATAAATGTAAATTAGAGAGGAATCTTTTCTTCTGTTTAATCATGAATCTGTGTGGTTCCTGTTATAAGAGTTGGGGGCAATAAACTGAGGGAAGTGGTTGGATTTTGCTAGCTGTTACATCCACTATTTGATGTGATATCAAGACCGCTTAGAAGAGTCGAGACCAGGCTCATTGATAAAATGTTTTAACCAATCCATTCGATGCAAATTTGCGCAGAAGCGTGGCAATCTATGACCAAATTTTGGAGAGGATGATGCCGAAAGGAGCGAGTAAAAGTAGCTTCGAAACAACCTCGTAAGAAAATGATAAGCACAATGACCTTATAATCTTTGGTCAGGGTTTATTAATGGAATAGAATGTAATGTAATATTATTCCATCGTTTACGAAGAGAGTTTAAAATGGAACGAAATAGAAGATGAGAGTTTCATATTACATCTCATTCTATCCTAAATAGTAAAAATGAAAAATTTTGGATTTAAAGGGTTTAGGATGGAATGTAAAATGATAAACAATTTTACATTATATTATATTATAAACCCTTCATCCAAACAATATTTTACTATAATGTCAAAAAAAACAAAATTTACTATATTACATTATGAATCATTTCATCCCTCCCAAACAACCATTTCTAATATTACATCAATTTATATTCCATTTCATTCCGTTCTATTCAATTCCATTTCATTAAAAACTTTTCGTCCAACCAAATATAACCTAAGGTAATTTGTCGTAATCCAGCTATGTACGAAGAAGATTTACTTCTTTTAGTTTGACAAGTCAAAATTTTTAAAAGCAGTTTTAATTTTAATTAATAAGCTACAAAAATTAATGAAACAATTTATTTAATTTTAATGATGATATATAACTAATAGTTGCATTACCTTTTTCAATATTGCATTTAGTGGCATGATTTTTGGTTACTTTTTTAATTCAGAATTTATTCATTATTAAATATTTATATTTGATGAACAAATTTTAAATTTTTATATTTATCTCAATAATATAATATTTAACAATTATTCTCAATTTATTTTATTTTTTGATGTTTAGTACATGTACAATGTATATTTATACTTATTAAAAAATTATTATATCTATTTCACATATTGAAAGTGATCCAACTTAAACTTTAATGTAAACATTAACATATAATATAAAAGTTTTAAATCTAATATGCATTCTAAAAAGTGAAATTGACTTCAAATATATCAGATATTTAATTTATATTATTTAAAGTTATGTAAATGCAACTTCACAATTTTTAATGTTATCATTAATTGTATTACTATATGCACAAAGAAATATAAATAAGGAATCATTACCGTAATTGATCCCAATGCATTTTAACATTCTCATTTTATGTTTTATATGCACACAATATTGCTTTCTTATTAGGTTCCCCTAAAGCACCTGTAATTGCTTTATTGTTGCTAAACCGTTCTCGACAGTGAGCCATAGGAGGAAGGTAGTGCCAGATGCGTGTTCCAAACAAGCTTATGCCACCTAACTTTTTTACCCTTTCTCTTCAATAGCTCTCAGCATGAGATATTGGTGAAAATTCCTGATGGATGAGCCTTCCATATATATATATATATACACACTCTTCATTCTCTTCGATTGTAATATGGAAGGGTTCTTGTTACTTCTTACCGGTAATTTGACCATTGGTTCCTTGTTATCCAAAATTGAACCTTAACATCAAACTGAAATCTCTCTTGGCAGTTTTCTCTAAGGTTAGAGAGGTATAAAGGGTCTTCTTTTAACTAGTTATCATAATATAATGAAGCTTTCTTCCCATCCCCTATCCTGCATTCAATGAATTATGGAATGGTGTCTTTTGCTTTGATTAGTTACGACATGAAATTTGAGTAGTTTGTATCCTTTTTTATTTCCCATAAGCTTCTTCCTCTTCATATGTAGCTGTGCATCCATCTGGATCACAGTGACTTTTTCTTTATGATTAATTCCCAGACTCATTTGGCCATCAGGGTTTGATTACTCAGCTTGATAATCCTTATCCCCAGTCCTCCCTCCTTATATGGTATGCAAATATCTTGCCATTTGACCTTTACCAATGAGTTCTTTTCTCCTGTTCCTCCCCATAAGAATATTCTCATAATTTGCTCTAGAGATTTGATTACTTTTTTGGACAATAGCTGTTAAGTCAATTATAATGCATATATTTTGGACTTAAATGTTTATTGATTTGTGAAATTGGTATTAAAAAATTGATGGAATTAATTGCTAAATGTCCACAGATGGTTTTCAATGCCATAAAGACGAAAAAGGATCAAAAAGAAGAAAAATATGGCAAGAAGTTTGATTATTTCAGATTGGTCGAAATTCAAAGATTAGGCGTGGGCACGCCTAAGGACAGAATCCTAAATCTGCAAAATTTCCAGAATCCATCTCCAATTAGAACACAATCACCGAGATTTTCTGGAATCCTTTTCAAGAAGTTTCCCACCTAAATTAGAAGATTATCTAATTGGGACAAAATCAAGTGAAGATTATGAAGAGATCTAATTGAATTAGGAAGCTAATGGAGGTTGCCGCATCTTATATGTATATGGGTTAGGGTTGCAAAAGGGGGCAGCATATATTCTCTGTTTTCTCCAGCAAATTGCCGCACCTTGGTCCTTCCTTGCCACATCTTGATTGCTTCTTGTTTTCATTATTCACAAACCATCGTATTCTTTGTTTTGCTCTCCAGAAATCGCCGAACTCGTTGTACCTCCTTTGTCCACGTTTTTAGTTGCTCCAGCAGCATCTCCGTAGATTTCTGATCATCGCATCTTCTCCTTTGGCTGCCGCACATTGGTTCCTTCTTGTTTTCCATTATTCAACAGATTCTCTCTTCCTCTTGGGCTGCCGCAACTTCACATCTTCTTGTTTTATGATTAACGATTTCTGCACTTTCCAAGTAGTTTAATCATAGGCTTTTAGGCTAATTTAATTTCTGTTTTTATTGTCTTAAGATTCTGCACAATTACACTTGTTATTTTCATTACTTTTATTAAAGACTAGTTATGGAAACAATTTCTTTTATTATTTCTTTTGATTTCAATCTAATTATGATTCACTAATTTTCTTGTCTTGGTTGAGGGATCCATGTTCCATGTTATTATGGTGAGATATTCTTAATCTTTTTCATGATT
>JAOQMQ010000195.1:28497096-28507465 GCA_027563845.1 Erythroxylum subrotundum | reverse complement strand
AATATGTGATATTTGATCTTATAAGGATTTATTAATAATTATAATTAAAGTTTGACTTTAGTTGTAATTTTAATAAACTCTAAGGATATGAAAAATAAGATTTTTCATATAAAAAGGAAAAATTAGAAAAATTGATGCTAGCACTTCTAACAGTTTTTCCTCTCAAATTTGATTTGAGTTTTTCTTCGAAAAAGATCTGTGAATACCGTTAGAAGTCGGGCGATTGAACGGCTCGTGAAATTGACAGTTTCGAAGAATTGAAAATTTGTAACAAGAAATCGAAAAAGGTTAATTTAACTTTGTCAATTTCTTATTTTATATTTCGAATTTACTTATGTTAAAGTTGATTATGTGAAAAAAAATTATATTATTTCCGCTGCGCTTAGATTTGATCTTGCGTTAATTTTCAACATGAAATGCATATAAATAAATTGTTACAAGTATATCGTATGCACTTCAAGATACAAAATGGGTTCAATTAAGTGATCAATTCTTTTTTTTAAATTAATCTTAAAACCGACATTCTCAAGTTTTGAAGTTTATTGTTATTATAAAATTATTGACAAAAAATAAAATTTTGATAATTAATAGATAATATTTGAATTAATTTAATGCTTCCCTATTAATCTAGTATTTTGCACGTGTACGCCTTTATGGGGGAAGACTGAAAGGCCAAGTTATTCTGCAAAAGAAAGCACAAGACAAAAGCACCTGATCTCCTGTCAGTTCCTTTCTTTTCTCAAGTTTTTGCTATGCGAAATCCCAAAACGGTAGCTTAAAGTCTAGTAAATATATCAGAGTAATGAAAAGGTCTCAATAGGACGTAAGATCCTCTGATTTTAAATTTGGTGTGTAATTTGTTTCAGTCTGATTTCATTGGCTCTATTTATTGAATGGATAGATTTTTATAAGACATAATTGAAACAGAATAATAGAAACATGTGATCTTAATCCGTGAGAGCTTGGGGTATGTTCAAAGCTTGATATCATTAAAAAGGTCATATCCACTTACGTAAGAATTATGAAATGCATCAGAATGTCGGTAGTCACCATGAAGAATAATATTTGGAGCCAAACTTGTCATATACTAGTCACGAGCCATTAATACTTAGTAGTGTCAAATGTGAAGGAACAGCCTAATGCTGGCTTTTGCATATGATACCCATAAAATGAACTGGGACATCAAGCCGGTTTTTGAATTTTGGATTGATATTCACGGACAGACCTACAGACTGTTGCAGAACGATGATATAATATCAAGAATTTATGTTAGGAAATATTTGTAAACAAACTTTGCTCATTCTCTAAGATGCTATGACAGCCTAATATAAATATGTTCCTTTGCTTCCTTCTAAAGCTATTCTTACGTAATCGAAAACCTTGCTTCGTCGAACATTTTCTTGACTAACCTTCCCATGCAATACTTGCATGATATAATATATATGTATATATAGTGTATCAGCAACCATTTTCCGAACAATCCCTTAGAACTATCCTATCCATCAAGAACCATGTCCCAGATTAATGTCAGACTCGTGATATTTGTCGTGATATTTGTAGCGAACTTGTTACAAGTTTCTTTATCTGCTGTTGTTTCTAGCGGTGATTTCAACAAGGACTTCTTTGTGACATGGGGTCCTAGCCATGTGAACACTTCTGCTGATGGCACGACACGAAGCTTGACGCTCGACCAAGAATCGGGTATGACACGAAGTTTATGATATCAACTTACATTGTAAGCTAAAATTTTGGTCTCATAGAACTTCTTTCGCAGGATCTGCCTTTGCGTCAAACCAGATGTTCCTGTTTGGTCGGATTGACATGAAAATAAAGCTAGTACCAGGTCATTCTGCGGGCACAGTTCTGGCATTCTATGTGAGTGAAGATGAGACAGTTAATGAGAATTTCTTGTTTCTTGTTTCATGTTCATAGTGATGATTATAATGCTCTGGAGATGATGCAGTTATCTTCGGATCAGCCTAAGCGTGATGAGTTAGATTTGGAATTCCTTGGCAATGTGAGTGGCCAGCCTTATATCCTTCAAACAAATGTCTACGCAGACGGGATTGACAACCGTGAAGAGAGAATCTATCTGTGGTTTGATCCAACAAGAGACTTCCATAATTATTCCATCTTATGGAACCTTCACCAAGTTGTGTAAGACATAGGAAATCAAAGAATTGATCTTTTCCCAACCCCAAAAGGAAGCTGGAATTTTTAATATAATTTGCTTCTTTTACAGTTTCATGGTGGACTGGATTCCTATTAGAGTATACAAAAATCACGCAGACAAAGGGGTGGCATATCCTAGGTGGCAGCCAATGGGAATCAAAATCAGCCTATGGAATGGCGACAGCTGGGCGACACGTGGCGGAAAAGATAAGATTAATTGGTCAAAAGGCCCTTTCGTTGCTTCCTTCAAGGACTACATAATTGATGCTTGTGTTTGGAATGGAAATCCAAGATTTTGCAGGGCAGATAGTCCCACAAATTGGTGGAACAAGGATCAATATAGTACCCTAACATCTACGCAAAGAAGGTGGTACAAGTGGGTTAGGCTACACCATATGATTTATGACTATTGCCAAGATAACCAGAGATTCAATAACAACCTTCCAACAGAGTGTTCTCTCCCTAAGTATTGACCTAAAGGAGGATATGATTTAATCTCTATTTGTAATTTTTCAATTTGGTTGTCATTATCAAGTTCATTCACTTAATGATTATTTATTTGTGTGTTCTTTTTTAGTACTAGAAATGTGAAAAATATTGATATTAGAAAGCTTAAATATTATATTATATGTTTTTAATTTTATTAACCACATTTATTGAAAAGGCTTACACGTATGTTTTAGTAGTATGAATTGAAATATGGATCCATTTTAATGGCTCTGTTTGGCAATCAACTGATTGCATTAGTTGTTAGCTAATAGCGAATTTTATCAGTTGATTTGATCAGCGAATTGCATTAGCTGTTTGGTAAAATTAGCTGTTTAGTATTAGTTGTTTATGTGTAAAATAATTTATGAAGACATGACTTAAAAAAAATTATAAAGAAAACCAATTTACCTTGTCCCTGTAAAATTGATTTTTAACCCTTTCCATTAGTCTAAGTATGTTCAATCATATCCAAGAGGTCGTGTATTGGAGCTGAACGTATCAAAATAAAAGTTATTAATTGATGTATTAATTTACATATAATTATTTTTAATAGAAGTATACTCATTTTTAAATATGTAAAGGTAATTAATTTTTATTAATTAATAAATATATGTTTTTTTATTAATAATTAATATGATAATAAAATAAAATATATTAAAATTTTATTAATAATTAATAATCAATATGATAATAAAATCCTTAAGAGTGAAACGACTTCGCTTAATCCGTTCCTTTGTAATCTCTGTGTATACTTCCGTTTTATGTCGTCCGCACTTCGCCGTCTCTCTTTGCTTCGACTAACCAAGAGTGCTGAGAGAAATGGAGCGTTCAAGCAAAGAACTTTTGCACTTGGAGAACAAGCTTTCCACTACCAACTCATCTCTCGGTAGGCGATTCTTGTTTTTCTTTTTGCTTATGCGCCTGGAGTTTATTCCTTAATTTTCTTTTTGGCCTGTTAATATGTATGTGTAGAGACTGCGCTTCTTTTATCGAACAAAGACTTGCAGTGTCAAACCAAGATACACCCATCAGCTGGAAAGCCCATCACCAGTTCAGTTCCCCAAAGTCAAGGTAACCGGTTTAAGCATTTTGGTTAATCTGATTCACAGACTCTTTACTTTGTTTGCTCAAGTTTTGATTGATGTCAATTTTGAAAGTTGAGGTTTTTAATAATTATTCTATTTGGAGGGGAAGGGTTTTGTTGAATATAATTGTTGGAAGGAGTCAAATTTAATTTTGGTCTTGAGCAATCAATTTTGCAATTGCTTAAACACAGAGTTCTAATTTATTTTAGAGATGGAAGGTTGCAAATTGCTTAAATTATGTTACTTACGGCACAATCGTGTTTTTGAAGTTCATTACGTTTTGTATTTGTAACTTCGTGTTTCTTTAGTTACGTTTTTGTTCCTTTCCATAACTAATGACATCTTTTGTTGAAAAGCAACAACTCTTTTGGTGACTTGGTGTTTATAAGAAAGAGAGAAACATTGGTGTAGAGTGGAACTATATTCGCTGGTTTAGTTCAATTATTTCTGCTTTTCTGTTTCATGTTCACAAACAACCGTGGTTTTGTCAGACAGGCAAATCTGCATTACAAATAACTTTTCCTGTATAATAGTTGGCTAAGTTTCAATGATGTTTGTTAGAAAAATGACTTGTGTGCTAAGAGTAGTTCCGTTTGTAGGAAAAATGTTTTATGGCACTTCCGGTGTTTTTCTTTCAGTAATATTATTGAGTTACTGATTTATGCTCTGCTCTTGCTTGTAATTTGGTTCTGATATCTTCACCTTGTCACAGTTTTGGGGAAAGTGAAAGATTTCCTTGGAGTGATGGCTGAAGCTAATAAACGGCTGCAGCAGGATGCTAAGGTATGTTTGCATGTTACTTGGAATTCATCTTCCTATCAACCATAACTTGTTTCCTTCAAATTTCTGCTAGTTTTCTTGTTCAAATGTAGGATAATTCTCACGACTATGATATTGAGGCACTCAGTGGAAATGAAGCTCAAGTCATTGAAATGGTAAAGGAGAATCCCTGTTCTCTTGTGTGGCTATTGGCTTAAAAAGGGATTTGTTAATTTATTTTTAAGATTTCTTATTTGCAGGATTTGATGCTAGGTGTAGCAGATCTCCACACCCCTGAAGCTGTGGTTGCTGCTGAATCTGCTATTGCTGGCAATCAGTTTGTGATTTCTGGCCCTGCGAGCAGCAGTGAAACAGATTCAGAAGACACAAATGATGATGTTGATAATGAAAGCGATGATGAGGACAATAATAATGAACTTTGTGATGGAGGCTATGATAAGGGAACACATTCTCCCACAAAATGCAATCAGCTGAAATTTGGAAAAGATGAATCAAGGGAAGTTGTTGAAAAGAAGAGGTCAAATAAGCGGCCAAAAATTGTAGTCATGTCCTGAAGCTAAATTTTTGTCAAGAGTAGCTTGTGTAGATGATCAGTTGAGAGTCCAGTGTCTCAACTCTCAAGCATGGGTCATTATAGTTGGGTTGGTGACGTACCTCTTGAGCTGCACGCTCTGTGGTATTTGTAATTCATCGGAGACTACAGTATCAGTATTCAAGATTACTAGGTTTTCCATTCTTATTGTTTTATTTCCCCCTTATTGTAATGCCTGACTATGGTGCCACCGGGCACGAAGACACAAGGGCATTTCATTTTTTAAAATACCAGTCGAACTTTAGTGGCAAAGATTTGGAGAGGTAGACACTTATAAAGTTCACTGAAGTGGATCAAAGTAGAATTCCAAAATGTGCAAGAGAATTAGATCTGTCCAAGGAACTGGTAATCTGTCTGACTTAACTAATTATTTACCACTTCAACGTTCCAAAAGATTTACTTATTTAATTTACAAAAATATCAATTATAGTATTGAATTTTTATGCTTCTCTAAGCTACTCATTAGCTCAAAAGGCTTTAAAAGATGAAATCATTTAAAGAAGAGTTGTTTTAATAAATACTGTTAATTCGCTTCTTCACTATGTTGTAAGATCCCCATATTTTAATAAAAATTTAAGTAAAAAAATACACAAAATGAAATTATTTATTGCTTTGTTTGTAAGAATTGTTAAACTTCTAATTAAAATCTTATATTACTTACTATATATCATTATATTATATTACTTACCATATATCAGTATTTATTGTTTTTTTTTGTAAGAATCATGTATCATTATATTACAAACTTCATGTTAAAATTATTTGAAAATTTTGTGACACCATATAAAATTGTCAAATCATATAATTTAAAAGAGAAAAATAAAAAGTATAAATCTATGTAATATTAATTAATTTTGAGTTTATAGTTTCATAAATTAAATTTACTTTTACACTTAGAATAATTATCAATAATATTAAATTTGAATTTTCTCAATGTGATGTTCAGTTACAAAATAATTAAGTCAAAGTTAGTGAATTCATAATTATAAATAAGAGAGTTATTTTATTATTTAAATTTTTGACGACGATTTCTAAATTCATCGCCAAAGGCTCACTCTTTGGCAACGAAAATATGTCAGAAAGCGTCACTAAAGACTTGGATTTAGCGACAATTTTGTAAAACGTCGTGAAACGGTAAGTTTTTGGCAACGTACATTTTATTTGGTGACGATTTCAAAATCTTATAAGTGTCAACTTTGTTGTAGTGATTAGTAATCATATTGAAGAAATTTGTTAGCAACATATGGAATAGGTTAAATTACAATGGAAAGTATATGATTGTCAAAGTCTAATGGCGCATGTACTTGTTCTATTGGCCGGGGCGAATTAACTAAACGTTAGATTGAGACAACTGCAAAATATGTTGACTGAAATGAATTAGTCGACACTAGAATCAGGGATGCACCATTTTAATGGTCGGATGAATTAGTTGAAGAAAAAATGATATAAGTTTTGTTGGCCAAGCTGGACTGAAAATTCAACATATCAAGTTGAATTTTCCTTTTGAAGGGGATTCAAGACAAAATTTGATATATGATGAAGTTAGTTCTCACTAGTTAGCGATAATTAACAAATTGAAGAGATAAGAAACCACATCATTTTTTGTAATATTATTTGAAACTTTATTCATATATATATTTGTTATATTTATACCAGAAAACAGTTTGATGACAACTACAAGTGCAACATTTTTTTAGAATCTGATCTTCAATAAGGTCTCTCGTCAACGAAGTTGCCGGTGGGGTCATAATTGCAGGTAATAAAAGTGCCTCCATTACTGCATCTCACCTTAGCACATCCTACGCTAAACGTGTTCCTCCATACCACCTGAGTGTAATGTAAACATTGCTGGCCGTTGGTGCAAGAGTTGGAGTCATAATCGTAGTAAGGTTTCTCGTCAACCCACAGTTTCACTGCTTCTGTACCAGATAAGTCGCCGCTGCTCATTGCGATGTTTTCACCGTATGGTCCATCGGAATGAACAAGACCGCAGTCTCCGGCACGTTTGTTAGCGTAGTCTTGGGCATACGCAGCCACCGTGTCATCCCAAATCACCGGTCCGACGCCTACTTGTGCACGAGCAGCATTATGTGCTTGGACATAATCTTCGGGCGTGTCTTGGGCATGGACCATTGAAAATATAGTTATTACGGACATGCTCATTAGAGACAAAAGAGCCAAAGAAGTCTTGAACATCACCATTTTGGCTTTTGAATCTAATGAGCATGTATTAAACAATGGTAACTTGGTGATGGAGATGGGAATTTGAGATAAATTTTGATTGGTATATATAGGCAACGATGTGGGAAGTTATGCCAGATTTAGGGCCCTATAATTTCTACTCCTTATCTGGAAGCCGTTTTGTCGAATGTTTTTTTTTAGTGTCATTTAAGAGTACTAAATTGACCGAGTCTGGTTAGCAATAAGAGAAGTTATTATTTATGGGAGCCAAAACATCAACAGCACATGGGATTAAAGTAGCTATAAAGAGGACCGATGTGAAGGAGGAAATTTATTCCAAGTTTTTCATTTGCACATTCCATCTTTTCACAAAGTTTTCTTCCTCTCTTTAGTAGACGATAGAGTAGCTTTTTTTCATTAGAAGTTAGCAGTAGTTATAACCATTGTTGGCTAATCTTCTTTATCTTGATTGAAGGGAGTTGCAGCCTTTAGAACTTTGTCAATTGGGAGATAAATGGGTCTTATTTCTAAGAGTTTCATTCATTTGTGGATTAAATTATTTTTTAGTGCTTTTGTATTTATGATTGATTTTTAATGAGCGCAATTAGTTTACTGATTAAAATATTCATCTGCTAGATTAAATATTAAGTATGTAAAAGTTCAATTCTTTTAATCTTTGTAGTAGCTAGGAGTTTCTAATTTGTTGCATCAGAAATTATTAACTATTAGGAAAAGGGTTCAACTAGATTAAATGTAACCACAGATGTGTTATCTTGTTTTGGTGGTTTTTTTTTTCTTGAAGCTATATTTTTCTATATCTTGATTTAGAAAGATATCGTATCTATAGTTGTTAAACAATAAGGGTTAGTTGAATTGCATGTTTTTATTAACAAATCTTAAGTAAAGACATATGTTTAATATCACATTAAATATTTGATTGATGAAATAATTATTTTTTTGTATCAGTGATCAATCATAGTGTTAATGATGAAAGCAACCAAAAATCGAGATTTGTTTTTTTAATAGTTTTTTATTTGCAAAATTTAATTTATTTTCTTTTGTTACAAAATTTCGTATCATGACAACCCTTATTTCATTAAAATGTTTCATAAAACTAGAATTTCTTGTGAGATTGATTCCTACTTTCCTATACTATAGTTCTTTTATTGCAAGATTTTAGGATTTAATTTAGGTGTAGACCACATCATCACCAGTTTTTTTCTTATTAAAATTAAATTACCTAATTACAATTAAAGTCAAACTCTAGTTATAATTTAATTTAATTTAATTTTAATAAAAACAAATATCTCATATTTGATTCGTAAAGTTTCTCAAACTTTATAATTAAGTCCAACTTAAATTAATTTATCTATTTTTACTGCTACTTATATGTGACTTATTAGGTTCTTAGTATGTTGACAATGACTATAAATTATAATTATACTTCATAATTAGAATTAGATAGATTTAAAACTTATTTTAATTTATCTTTAATTACTAATTAAATTAAATAATTAGTAATCATAGATCAATATTAACATAATAACATATCATAACCACCCAAATATTATGCATACCAAAGTAGTTTGACTCAACCTGTCTATGTATGATTATGATGTATAATTTAACTCTTTCATCGTCCAATGCTCCAATTGCATATACAGTATGAATTTAGTGTCTAATCCTTTAAATCCAACCATATTCATTCTTGCTAATTAGTAAATGATTTATAATTGATATTTAAAACACCTTTTCAAATCCTAATTCACTATGGTCAGATAATTCTTTAAGTCACTGCTAATCAAGAACATTCTCTCTAATTACTTTCTAATAATTATGCTTTGAACCTTTATTCATATATATGGGTGTACTTACAGCACCACATAGTTGATGATAAATATTAAGTGCAACACCTTTTATAACATAATATTTAGACGCTGATACTTCAATAAGGTCGCTGGCCAATGATGTTTCCTGCGGGATCATAGTTGCAGCCAATGAAAGTGCCTCCATTACTGCATCTCACCTTAGCACAACCTATGTGAATGGAGTTTCTCCACACCACCTGAGTGTAGTGCCCACAAACCTTGCCTCTCGTGCAAGAATTGGAGCCGTAGTCGTAGAAGGCTTTCTCGTCAACCCACAGTTTCACCGCTTGCGCTCCGGAGAGGTCGCCTGGACTCATTGCTAGGTTTTCGCCGTACCGCCCATTAGTAGAATGTACTAGATTGCAGTCGCCTGCACGTTGTCTGGCGTAATTTTGGGCAAAGGCAGCTACCTTGTCGTCCCAAGTCACCGGTCCGACACCTACTGCTGCACGAGCGGCATTATGTGCTTGGACATAATCGTTGGGTGCGTCTTGAGCATGGATCATAGTTATTAAGGACAGGCTCATTATGCAGAGAAGAGTTAAATAAATCTTAAACATCACCATTTTGGCTTTTACACACTACAATAAGCAATGTCTTGATGATGGATGGGAGTTCAAGAGGAGTTTGATAGGTTTATATAGGCGTAAAATTGTGACAAGTTAAGTAAAATGACTGTAGAACTTAAATCTTAAAATTAGACCCTAAACCCTAAATACTAAATACTAAATCCTAAAGTCTAAATTCTAAAAATATCTTAGACTCTAGATTCTAAATCTTAAAGTCTGAAGTCTAAGAATCTTAGACTCTAGATCCTAAATCTTAAATCCTATATCCTACGTCCTAAAATCTTAAGCCCTAAATCTTAAACCTAAGACATCTTCTTCTTTAACTTTTTTGTGACATTCATAATATTTTCATGACAACTTCTGCACTGGGGTTACATTTCTTAATTAAAAGGCTTGAGCAAATTGATCTACGCTAGGGAAACCTTTTGAAAAGTTGAATTGAGGAATTTACCCACTTAATTATTGAGCCAAACTTCTTAGACATAAATATTTCAATAGAAAAAGATAATGAAAACTATTACTGTGTCTTTTTTTTATTGCAAGTCAAATTAACAATTACAAAGTACCATGCCCACATGCAAATGTTCAAAAGAGTGTGTTTATGAGTCACCAGAAGATGCCATGGAATGATAC
>JAOQMQ010000195.1:28456805-28474340 GCA_027563845.1 Erythroxylum subrotundum | reverse complement strand
ATCACCTATTGTCTCCTAGCTCACAATTTTCTTCCAAAGTCACATGCGTTGTTATACTTTTCTAACTTTTAACAAAAGACAAGTAGAAAGAAATTCATTAAGACTTTATCGTAAGAAGCTAAGTATTCGACTACTATTCAATTTGAAAGAATTGTAAAAGGATAGAGTGTTGTTCTCTTTCATATCCATGACTTACTGTGAGTTTGAATTGATATTGCAATATCTCTACTAAGTTAAGTTGAGGCAAATTGGATATCTCACGATGGTTAATTGCACTTATTAAATAGATTTAGTTTAAGTCAGAATGAAGAGTTATAAAAACACAATTGTTTTAACAATTATAATTTGAAGCTTTATATATATATATATATATATATAGGCGTACGTTGTGACAAGTTACATATATTAAAGGTCCCTTTCAACCTTTTCTCCTTTAATTTGTCGGCATTCATAATATTTTAAAATACTAAATCTAAAAATCTTTAATCTTAACTAAAATTTTAAAGTTGAAAGATCTTATGAGTTAAAAAAAAAATCATTATTGATAATGTGATTAAAATTTAGTTATAATTTAATAATTAGCACGAGTTAAGTCCTTTAAACAAATTCTTTGATATAAAGAATCCAAAATTACTTATTCATTTGAATGTTAAGATTAGCTTAATTATTGTTGATTAAGAGTGGTAATGCAAATTTGGAGAGTTTAAAATAAATATGGACAATATTCTCAACTATAGATATGATATGGAGATAGAGATAAATCTCTATAGAAGAAGTACAATTCCAAAAATTTTACCAGTAAAACATGTTTAAATCTCTTCAAGCCCCCTAAACAAAAAACTTCTTGGTAAAAGCTAGTTTGATTCTTTAACAGATTTTTCAAGGCTTCTTTTATTTTTTTAGATGGTTACAAAATAATTTTTTTATAATGGATAGATTAAAGGGCATCCAAACTAATATGATATGTAAGTTATGTAACCAATTCCATGAGAAAACAAATCATCTGTTCCACACATGTTGATTCTCAACAACTTTTTTGTAGCCAAGTTCTATGGTTATGTAAACTATCTTACTTTGGAAGTAGTTGGTCTCAATTCATCTCTTGGATTGAACAGGTTAGATTCATAATAGAAAGAAATCTTAAAGTTTTTAAGTTTGTTAATAAGTGTGGAGAGTGAAAATGATACTTTATAGAAGAAGAGAAATATGATATTATTTCAAAATCTTTTCTAGCCTATCCAAGTTCTGGCTCAAGCTTCCTTATAAAATAGATTATTCTAACTCAAAACATCCAATTTAATAAGAGTCATGACATAGCTACAAATTGGTCTATCTTTTAGTTTTATTTTTCATGGTTCCTGCAACTTACTCTTCTAATGTTTAGATGTAGTTTTTTTTTGGAACTTTGAACTGAATTCATTTATTTGCCCTATAAGAGCACTAACAAAATATTAGTATAGAGTTGTGCAAGTACAAGTTATTACAAAAAAACATCAAACTTTTACAACCTATTATCACTTAAATATTAGTATAGAGTTGGGCAAGTACAAGTTATTACAAAAAAACATCAAACTTTTACAACATATTATCACTTAAGCCTTTTAGAAACAAGCTGATAGATTATTCTAGATTCCATATTCTTTTGAGTGAGTAACTCAGGCTTTCAATAGCTTTGTGAGCAACAAGAATTTCTCAAATCTAGCAGGAGATCCTGTGAGCTACATCATATTTCTTTGTTTTTCAATTCCTAAACAGTCTTTGATTCCTTTCACTCCAAATTATGTACACTGAGCAATTTAGGCTTAAGCTAAGACATTTTCTTAATCTTTTCCCATTCTTTTATATTATTTCTCAACCCACACTTGAATGTTATCCTAATAAGAAAATGGAAAGATCATGTTCATATTATGATGCATTCTGGTCTAGATGGTGGCCATGTAGCTGCACTAAAAAAATGTTCTATGGTTTCAAGTTTAAGACAACATAAGGTACAAATTTGGACAGTGGATCCCTTTATTCTATCTTTGGTTTTTAATCTCCTTCTAGCAGCCAACCAGGTAGTAAAGGAATCTTTGGGCATCAAGAAGCCTTTCCAAATAATATTATACCATTGAACGATTAGATTTTGAGGTTTGAGGGCTTTTAAACAGGCGGAGTTAGTGAATTCACCATTGTTGTTGATTGTCCATATTGCTTTATCCTTCCTTGTGCGGTTAGGAAGATAACTAGGGTGCTTCTGCAATCTATCAAAAATCCTGTTAGTTGTTAACCAAGAATTCTGTTCAATGACTTTTATAACTGGATCTTGAATTGGAAATTTAGTTAAAAGTGTTGAAAGATCCTCTCTCAAGATTATAGGACTTTGAATAGCCCAATTATCAAACTAGAACTAGGAATTTCACCATTTTCTACCTAAATTTTGATAAAGAGGTAGATAGCCTACCTTTTCCTGGGAATTTATATAAAAGGCCACGAATGTTCTTTCTTTTCCCTATTGTCTAGAAATTGATTCTTTCAGGTACTACTCATTAGTCCATTTGCTCCAAAGTGCCTCTTTATTATTGAATAGTCTTCAAATTCTCTTAACTACTAGGATAGTCTTGGATCATTTGGAGAGAAAAAAATCCTATTCCTCCCTCTTGCTTTCTCCTGCATAGTTGCTCACATTTGATTTTCCCCTTTGGAATAATCTACCTTTACAAACCATAAGAAGTTCCCGATGCATTTCTCCATGCCTTTGCTTGGGTAGAAATAGGTAAGTACTCTAATGGGTGTGGAGGTTTTTCAGTATTGAAATGACAAGCTGAACTCAACCAACTTGCATGCGACGAAACTTTATTCTGCCATTAATTTTCCTCTTAAATTTTTCCAAAAGCACTAGACAATCATGGAATCTTAGCTTCTTAGAGGAGATTAGGATTCCAAAATATTTGAAAGCCAAGCAGTAGGCATTCAAACCAATGATGTACCTTAATATGTTAGTGTTAATGACATTAAAAGAGAAATAAACCTTACTCTTCTGTATGTTAACACTTAATCCAGAGATCCTGCAAAATAATTGTAGAGATTTATGTAAAAAGAAATAGACATTTGGTCAGGTCCATAGAACATCATTAGGTCATCTACAAAGTTTAAGTGGGTGAGGCACATCTTTTTACATTTGTAGTGGAATATGAAGTTAGGGGATCTTGATGTCTGACTGTCCTAGTGAGTATTTCCATTAGAGATGGCAAATAAATAAGGAGAGAGTGGGTCTCCCTACCTTATACATTTAGAACCTTTGAATTGTTTGCTTAAAGACCCATTAATAAGCTCACTGTAGCATGATACAAAATACATGTTGTTATTATGTAGACATGACATGGGTGTTGATTCAAACAATAGTGGCTTATCCAAATAAAGAAAATTGGAAGTCTTTATAGTTAAAATGTGGAAGAGAATGACAAGGAGATGGTTCTCTCTCAAGGACTGAATTAACTAAAATAATGGATAAACAAGGAAGCCATACAAAACATAAATATGGTCAAAATTTGAGTCTCATGTGGGATGTAGAAGTTAACATACCAAAATTACTCAACTTTTGTTCTTCTAAGACCCTGTCTTCCAAAAACTGCTCTAAATATGGATATGGTTGCCCTTTAAAAAGGATACACTCATAAAACAACTAACAAATGAATAACATATGTTACTGTTTCCTTTAAAGTGAATTCTTTATAAATCTCACATTATTTATTAGCTAATTATTATCATTGATTGTCCTTACAATCAAACACTAGTAACATTAAACATAATCAATTAACTTCAAACAATAACAACATCTCAGTAAAAATCTCATTGAGATGTAGAGTCTAAAGAAGTCGAGAAGTATATAGCCTTACCTCTAACTATTAGAGAGGTTATTTATGATCAACCCATATAAGAAGAGAAAAGAAAAAGAAAAAAGATTTGAGAACTGTTTGAAGAAACAAAAGTCAAAAATATAAATAGATAACTACATAAAATAACAATAAATTCAAAATAAAAAAGGATAAAGATATAATAATAATAATAATTAATAAAATAATAAAATAAAAGATGATAATAAATAATAAAATAAAGGTAAAAACTAAAGAATTAGAATAAATGATGAAATAAGTAAGTAAATAAATAAACAAGAAAGAAGACAAATAAATAAACAAATAACAATTGAAAAAAAACTTAACTAAAATGACTAAGGGAGAGTTACTACAGATAAGAGTGTTTATTCTAAATACAAGACACAAAAATTGAAAGAAAAAGGTTTAAAAGATTTATGAAAAAGAGAAGGACCTCTTTATTTAAAATCCTCTACTCGCATCCTAGTTTGCTAAAATTTCTTATTATGGTCAAGTCGTCAGTAAGCTATAGCAAAGGCATATTATTCCTGATCACTTGCCCCAAGTTCTTCTTAGGTCTTCCTATTTTGTTTTTACAGTCCTTAAGTACAATCTTCTAGCATCTTCTCACTAGGGCGTGAAGATGACTTTTCTTAACATGTTCGAACTACCTAAGCCTTGCATTCCTTAATTTACAATCAATGTTAACCACCCTCAATTTATCTCTTACCGCTACACTTCCGACCTTATCACTTCTTATAAGGTTACACATCTAATGGAGTATTATCATCTTTGCCACTATTAACTTATGACTATGTACTGATTTGATGGGTCAATACTTCGTCTCATAAAGTATAGCTGACCTAATTGCTAAAGAGTATAATTTACCTTTTAGCTTAAGTGATATCCTTTTGTCACATAAAACTCCTGATACACCTCTCCATTTAAGTCACCTTGATTTGATACGATGAACACTTTGGATGATAGATCTAAGGCACGTAAATCAATCTTTCTATGGTAAAAACTCTAAACCAATCTTTATCTCCTTATTGGATACCACCCTATAGCCTGAAAAGTTACACTTTAAATACTTAGTCCTGCTCAATTTAAAGCCCTTCGACTTTAGTTTATCCCTCTAAATTTTTGGCTTGACATTAACACCCTCTTTTTTCTGATATACTAAAACAATGTTATCAACAAACAACATACACCAAGGCATGTCCTCTTGAATATTCTTAGTGAATTCTTCCATCAGTACTGTAAATAGGAAACCTTAGTGTAGCCAAATATCAATAGAGAGATCTTGTGTATCTTTTTCTATTGTCCTATCTTTTTCTATCACCCTTACACTAGTCTTAACACCTTCATACATATCTCTTATAACCTGTATATAGGTCATAAAAACTCCCTTAACTTCTAAACACCTCCACATGATTTCCCTAGGTACCTTATCATAAGCATTATCTAAGTCAATGAAAATCATATATAGGTCTCACCACCTTTCCCAATAATATTCCATTAATCTTCTAATGAGGTGTATAGATTCTGTTATGGACCTTCTTGGCATCAAACAAAAATTGGTTCTTCAAGATTGGTGCACCCTTTCTCACCCTCTTATCAATCACCCTCTCCCATGGCTCCAAAAAATTACTCAATACTAAACTTGGTAGATAGGTATGAGCCTAGCCTGAAGTTAACAGGCCAGGCCCAATTTGGTCAGGTTTTGGGTCAGGCTCAGGCTCAACTTGAAGCCCAAAATTTATAGGGAAAATGATGTCGTTTTAAGTAAAATGACATCATTTTCATTTTTTATTTTTTAAAAAATTCAGGCTGTCAAGCAGAGTTGGGCTTTATGTTAACTGGGTTTCGTTGAACTCAAGCTCGAGCTATGCCTAACCTATTTCCATCCCTACTCAATTCATATGTATCGAATTTGTTTGGTTTCATCTTATTCATGATAGGAATTTCAATTTCAAATGTATAAAAGATAAAACTTATTTTGATTAGAATATAAGTAAATTATCTCTAATACCAATGTAAGAATTTAAGTGCAGATAACGTGATAGGATCACAAACATACTTATATCACTATAAATTAAACAAAAGTCACCTACAAACTATTCTTGTATAATCCATATGATAAGTGAATTATAAAATCCCTTCTACTAGTCTTCCTCTGATTCAAAATTTTTCTTTCTTACCTCTAACTCTATCTTTCTAATAAATTATATCTTACATATGATTTTTAGGGTATAACTGTTCAAAAGTTTTGATGTTTAATATTAGTAACTTATTATGTGTCATTAACCATTGTTGATAACAATGATGACTTGCTTTGACTTTAAATAGGATACATATGAATCTCAATATAGAAGTAAAATATGGAAATATATTTTTTAATATTGTAAATATCTTCCAATTTAGTGAAAATATTTCAATATGCCCCCTCAAGTTAGAGTATGAAGATTATAAAGGTTAACTTTCCCACAAAAAACTAGAAATAAATATTGTTAAGAGCTTTAGTAAAAATGTAAGCAAGTTGAAGAATGGAGGAAACATATAACGTTGTAATAGAGCTAGATTTAATGTAAATACAAATAAAGTGACCGTTAATTTCCATATGTTTCATATATTTATGATGAACGGTATTGGCAATAATGTGTAAGGAACTTGATTGTCATAAAGCACCTTAGTTGGGAATGAATGATCAATTTTCATGTCCTTGAGCAACGATTAAAGCCAAAAACGCTTACAAGTAGTAGAGGTCATGGAACGGTATTTGCTTTAATTAAGGACTGAGACACGATAGTTTGTTTCATGGTTTTCTAAGGACCAAAGTAGCAAGTAAGGAGAATAAAATAACCAGTAATAAAGAGACGATAAGGATAGTCAATGAAAATGAAAATAGTGGTATGTTCTTGGAAGTTGTGTCTTGAATAGGGAATAACAAAAGTAATAAGGACATATAACAGCACAAAGATCAAAATAATTTGGCTTCCTAGAAAATAAAATTCCATAAGGGCTCTTACCAGATAAGAGAGATGTAGGAGTATAATTTATCAAATAAATTGCTATTGGGATGCACTCTTCTAAAATTTTACAGGTAAGTTAGCCTAAAATCGTAAAGCTTTAGCTACTTCTAAGATATGTATATGATTCCATTTTACCATTCTATTTTTTTTTAGGTGTGGAGATGTAAGAACATTGGGTTAGAATCCCTATTTGTTGACAAAAATATTTATAAGCTATTGTTTTAAAATTTGATACCACTATCATTTTAAATTTGCTTATTTATTATTCCAAATTGTCTAGTGACCATAGTTATGAAATGAATCGACCCGATATAAGCTTTTAATTAGGCAGGTGGTTGAAGTATAATAATCTATAATGCTAAAAATAATGAGCACCAGATAAAGATGCAGTATGATATACTCCCGAAACATCACAATGCATTAATTTATAGCATTCATAAGTTTTAATTGAATTAATAGGAAATGATAGTCGAGTCTATTTTCCTTAATGACAAGGATCACAATACTTATTAAAAGATTTGATAGAAAAATGGCATAAATTAATAAGAAAAACCTATCAAAAAATAAATTTCCGAGGCGTTGATGCCACAAAAGAGCTTATAATCACGTTTAAAGATGGTGGCAACCATAAAGATTTTAATGTCTTAAAAATAATAAAGCCTATCTTGCAATTTCACCCATTCCAATCAAATTCCTCATGGCTAAGTCCTCTGAAACACAAAAGGAAGGGAAAAGGAGAGAAATACTTCAAGGCAATGGTTACATTGCTAAGGGAGATAAGATTTCATATAAAGAATGTTGTTGGCATTGGGGAGCCTACTTTCTTGGGAGATCATCATGAGCCTGGTACTCATGAGCCTTGACACCACACTCTAACCCAAAATCTTAAGATATTAGGTTTATGGGTAATTTTCATTTATATGCCCATTACTAATTTCATCTCTTTCCAATATGGGATTGCCAATCAAACTTGAAATTCCAACAATCTCCCCCTCAAATATGAACTTTCACATTGGGCTTAGGCTCTCCCTTGAGCGAAAGCTTTTTTCTTAATAGCTCGAGTATATGATGTCACCAAGAGCCCTTCTACTCCACTAGTATAGGCCCACCAAGAGTCTCATTGCTCTTCCACATAGGGATGCCAACTACAGTATCTGACTACTATCTCCATACTCATCCCTTATTGAACCATCAACTCTGATACCACTTGTTGGTGCTATGGAGATGGTACTCACACTTGAAATCCCAACTATCTCCTCCTCAAGTGTGAACTTTCACATTGGGCTTGGGCTCCCCCTTGAGTGAAAGCCTTTTTCTTAACAGCTCAAGTATATGACATTACGAAGAGCCCTTCTACTCCACTAGTTTGGGCCCACCAAGAATCTCCTTACTTTTCCACTTGGGGATGGCAACCACGAGATCTAACTATCATCTCGATACTTGTCCCTTGCTAAACCATCAGTTCTGATACCACTTGTTGGTGCTTGGGAGCCCACTTTCTTAGGAGATCATCATAAACCTAGTGAGGGAACATACTCATAGGCCTTGACACCACACTCCAACCCAAAACCTTAAGGTATTAGATTTATGGGTCCTTTCCACTTATATGCCCCTTACTAATTTCATCTCTTTCTAATGTGAGATACCCACTCATACTTGAAATCCCAATAGATGTATATAAGGAACATATTCAAAGTAACATGAAATGTAATTAGAACATCTCAACAAGATTTAATTGGATTTGGGAATTCACATAGGATTTTAATTAGTGAACATTAAGGTAAAGGTTTGTAATAGGTAATAAAATTCTCATGGAAATTTATAGGATCAAAAGCATATGAATCTAAAACTCATTCAATTTCACTATTAGATAGAGAAGTTGTCTTGTCCCTAAAATTGACCATAGAGTCAAGAGACTTTTCAAGATTAAGTAGAGATCTAAGTTGAGTGTAGTTCTCATTTGTCAATCCATTAATTAGAATATTATTATGACTTGTAATATGTTCCATATGTTGTGAAATATTTGTTGCTTTTCGTTTATCTGACTTCTGTCCCACTATTTCAGATAACTATGTAATTTAAAATAGATGTATTTGGTATTCCTATTCTTTTTGTAATGTTCATAAAATAATTTAAAGAGATCACGTTTGCTTGTAAGGTTATGGCTATTGTTGTTTCTTCTAGTACTATTAATAGGAAAGATTGTTGCCTTAATTAAAGTAAACTATGATGTTATCACCAACTATTGTCATTCTTCTTGGGTGACAAGCATATAAGCTCGGGATAATAAATACAGTGGATTTGTATTCAAAATTTGAGAATGTACCATGTTATAATTTTCATTCATCCCTATGAGGAATTGATGCATTTTTTTTACAATAAACACTTTTATCTAGCCATAAGTGCATGGTGGAACTTGTGAGTATATGCTAAGTGTTGGAAATATCAGTTGCATAGTTATAGTAGGATTTTTCATTGGGGATTTGTATAGAATGATATAATGATAATGATGGGGGAGTGATTATTGGGATTGTTTGATTTATCTCCTAAAATGGATATTGATGTATCATTGCCTATATAAAAGCCTCACTATAAAGTGAAAGAGAATAATGAAAATCTCTTAGTTCAAACCCTGATGTTTAACATGGTATCAAAGAATATCCAAACCTTTGTTCATGAACCACAAATTATTTTTCCCAAGAAAATCCAAAGCCTTCATCCAAAATTGGTTTTAAAGAAAAAGATCAATGATGGATGACAATCATAATGTTATTATCGTTGTGAACCAAACCACAAACCCCATGTTGAACCAAATTCCAGTCACAATCGAGTTTTCTAGCCCTAGGGATGATACAAACTTCAAAATCTGGTTGCAGATGATTGAAATTCATACGGTAGGATTTAACAAGTTAGGTTATTTGAAAGGAGATGACCCAAAACCAGAAATGAGTAGTTCTAACTACTCTAAGTGGTGTACCAAAGATGCTATTGTATGAGGATGGTTAATTAAAACCATGGAACCACATCTTTTTAGCCTTTTTATTGATCTCCCAACAATTAAGGATATCTGGGATAGTTTTACTCAAACCTTTTATGATGGAGATGATGAATCTCAATTATATGAACTACGATGCAAGACCATGAGGACAAACAAAGTGGACGTCCAATCCATATGTATTATGCCGAACTTAATAGCATTTGGCAAGAAATTGATAAAAGACCTCTAATCCAAATGGTGTGCACTGCAGATCTCAAGAGTCGAAAAGAAGAAATCCAAAAAGATCGAGTGTATGACTTCTTTGTTGGACTAGACAAAGTGTATGATTATGTCCAAAGTTATCTTCTTCGAATGAAACATGTGCTATGTATTGAGGAATGTATCAACACTATTTGATGAGAAGCCCAACGTCAGATCACTATGCTTAAAAAAGGATGTTGGTAATTCGATGGCAATGGTCTCTAAAACCATCTCGTCTAACCCCCGCACTCCCCGTGCTATTGGATATGTAGAAAAAGACAAGTTACATTGCAGTCATTGAAAAAAAATTGTCACATTAAGGATACTTGTTCTGAAATATATGGTTATCCAGATTGGTTTATAGAGAAACGAAAGCAAAATAAAGCACGCAACAACAAACAATTAGCTCAGGCTAAGGTTGCCAACACGTCTAATGTTGATCCCTCTATAGTTATGATGGCAACGACAAAAAATGATACAAGTTAGATCATCGACTCTGAGGCCACTAACCACGTGACTAATAATAAAGGTTTCTTTCAATATATGACTTCTCCTTCAAAGAGAAGTGTCACAACAGCAAATGGAGAATCAACGCCAGTTTTTAGAGTAAGATCTATAGCTCTTACTCTTACTCTTTCATTATATGATTGTTTGCTTATTCCCACTTTGTCAAATAACTTGTTATCCGTTAGTCAAATTATAGCGCAATTGGATTGTGTTGTGCTAACGTTTCCAAATTTTTGCTTACTTCAAGATATCCAAACTCAAGCTATCATTGGACATGGCACTAAGAGGAGGGGGTCATATTATGTGGATGATGTTTCTCCAAGTCATACTAACATGGTTTACAGTCGTCATGGCTATAATTTGAAGAAGATTTGGTTGTGGCATCATCATATTGGCCATGTATCCTTTCCTTATCTGAAGAAAGTTTTTCCCTCTTTATTTTTTGATGTTTCAGAGAATTCTACGAAATGTGATACTTTTATTTTGGCTAAAATTCATCAGGTTTCATATCCTTTAAGTTTTAATAAAAGAGCTACTCCATTTGAGTTGATTCATTCAGATGTTTGGGGTCCTACCCTTATTATTACTAAATTTGGTCTTCGGTGGTTTGTTATTTTTATGGATGATTGTCCTAGAATGACTTAGTTATATACTTCGTGTGATAAAAGTGAAGTGCATAATATATTTCCAGTTTTTTATCACATGGTGAAGACTCAATACTCTTTTCTAATTAAAATTATTCTGTCAGATAATAGTGGGGAGTACATCAACTCTAAGCTCTCAAGTTTCTTTCAAAAAAATGGTATTCTTCATGAGACTTTTTACCCATGGACTCCACAACAGAACGGGGTGGCAGAGTGAAAGAATAGGCATATACTTGAAACCAGAAAAGCTCTTCTCATTGGTGCTTATGTGCGTAAGAATTATTGTGTGGATTCTGCAACTTATGTAGTTTATCTCATGAATCGAATGTCATCTCGAGTCATTTCATTTCAAACACATCTTTAAGCTCTTGCTTATTATGTTAAGCTTCCATCTGTTTTACACTTAGAACTACGTGTATTTGGATGTGTTGCTTATAGTCACCTACAGAAATATCAAAGCACCAAATTGGATCCATGTACAGAGAGATGTGTATTTCTTGACATTCATCCTCATCAGAAGGGTTATTGATGTTATCATCCTTTAACTCACCACATGTATGTGAGCATGGATTTTACCTTCTCTAAGAATGAATATTTTTTCCAATTCGATCAATCCGCATCCCATGCTCATGGGGAGCTTTAATATGATGACCATAGATGGATTGATCTTCCACAACCTATTGTGATACCCAATTTAAAGGGAGATGGAGATGTTTCTATAAAGGATGGGGATGTTTCTATAAAAGATAGTATTTCTACTATAAACGATCATGAATTTTACGGAGCCAACAAACAACAAGATGTTTATGATGCAACAACCCCTTCCTATCCTCAATGCCACATCCATGATCCTAAGGATATTCTTGAGGTAAGTAACTCTGAAGGTGTTATTTCTTTAGTGTTACCTAATTCATCTTACTCTTTGCCTCCTAGAAGAAATTATGGAAAATCACCTGACAGGTATTCTCCAGATAGAAAATCACGATATGTAATCACACAATATATCTCCATAAATAGGTTATCTCCACAACACCAAACATTTGTGAACGAGACAGATAACATAAAGATACCTACAAAGGTTGAGGAAGCTCTGGAGAATCCTAAATGGAAAGAGGCAATGAAAATAGAGATTGAGGCACTTTAAAAGAATGGTACATGGGATATTGTTTGACTCCCTCCAAAAATAAATCCAATGGGTTGCAAAAGGATTTTTTTCCTCAAGCACAAAGAAAATGGGACAATAGCTTGGTATAAGGTAAGGTTGGTGGAAAAAGGATATACACAGTCATATGGCATCGACTATAAGGGAAATTTTGCACCGATTGCAAAGATGAATACCATTAATGTTTTTTTGTACTTAACAGCAAATTTCAACTAGCTCTTGAAACAATTTGATGTAAAGAATGCTTTTCTCCATGAAAACTTGGAAGAGGAAGTGTACATGCATGTTCCACCAGGGTTCAAAACTTCATAATCAGATGGAAAAGTGTGTAGATTGCGGAAAGCTTTATACAACCTCAAACAATCACCAAGGGTATGGTTTGGAAGGTTTACAGAAACTATGAAACAAACTGGTTATCACCAAGGCAACTCATATCACTCATTGTTTATCAAAAGAAAGGAAGATAAAGTTACATTGCTTATTATTTATGTAGATGACATGTTGGTCACAAATGATGACATAGAAGAAATGAGAAGATTACAAGAGGGCTTATCCTTTGAGTTTGAAATGAAAGATTTAGGAGGACTGAAATATTTTTTAGGAATTGAAGTTGCAAGAAACAAAACAGGTATCTACTTGTCCTAACGAAAGTATATATTGGACCTCTTGGCTGAAACTAGTATGTTAGAATGTAAACTAGTGGGGACTCCAATAGATCAAAATCATCATCTAGCTATTTACCCAGATCAAGTACCAACAAATAAAGAAAGGTATCAACGACTGGTTGGAAAATTAATATACTTGTCACACACTTGGCCAGATATTACCAATGCTGTAATTATGGTAAGTCAGTTTATGCATGCTCTAAATGAAGACCATATGGCTACTATAATGAGAATTTTGAGAACGACATTTTGGAAAATTAATACTTGTCACACACTTGGCCAGATACTACTAATGCTGTAATTATGGTAAGTCAGTTTATGCATGCTCTAAATGAAGACCATATGGCTACTATAATGAGACTTTTGAGGTACCTCAAGGGAGCTCCTGGTAAGGGGCTAACCTTCAAGAAGCACGAGCATATTGAAGTAATGGGATTTACAGGTAGGGATTGGGTAGGTAATCTCACTGATCGGAGGTCAACCTCAGGCTACTTCACTTTTGTTGCCGAAAATCTTGTCACATGTCGTAGCAAGAAATAAAACGTAACAACAAGGTCTTCAACATAAGTAAAATATAGAGGCATGGTTGACAGAATATGTGAACTTCTATAGCTTAGGATATTGCTTACTGAAATAGGTTTTAAGCCAAAGGAACCTATAATCCTATATTGTGATAATCAAGCAGCTATAGAGATAGTTAACAATCCAGTACAACATGATCGAACAAAACATATTGAAGTAGAAAGACATTTCATCAAAGTGAAGTTGAATCTCAAGTTAATAGACATTCCTTTCGTTCAATCAAGTGAGCAACTAACAAATCACATTTTAACCAATGCAGTCTCAGCTGAAATACTTCATAGTTTTTTGGACAAGTAAAGCTCAGAAGATATCTTCATGCCAACTTGAGTGAGAGTGTTGGAAATATCAGTTGCATAGTTATAACAGTATTTTCAGGGGGGTTTATATAGAACGAGATAATGGTACTGATGTGGGAGTGATTATTAGGATTGTTTGATTTATCTCCTAAAATGGATATTGATGTATCTTTGCCTATATAAAGGTCTCCTTGTAAAGTGAAAGAGAATAACAAAAATCTATTAGTTCAAATCCTGATGTTTAACACAAGTTCATCTTAAATTCCCTTTAATTTTTTATGATGCACTAAAAAAATAATGAATGCAAGGAGCATTGCCTCATGAAAATCATTTCTCAAGATCATTCCACACCTCTTGTGCCATTAAGAAATATGCTACACTGTCTTAATAAGGGGATGAAGGAAACTGAAGATCTAAGAAATTACCATTGAATTGCATTTGACCTATATATATTCGTCCGAAGAACTAAGTGATGGACAATTGATGGATCCATTTATAAAATCAAACTTGCTTTTTGTTTGAAGTGTGTTTGTCATTACACATCTTTAGGTATGGTAAATTTCTTCTTTAAGAATACATGTTACTGATGTTGTACCTAGGTTATTAGATACATGAAGAGTATAAGGTGATGAAACATCATAGTTGGTTTGAGGTTTCAGAAATCGTAAGATGATTTTTGAATCATGATGAAAGAAATTCCTAAGATTCCAAATGCTCTGGTACCATGCTAAAGGGAAAAAAGCTGCACAACTCTGATTTTCTTATCTTTGAATAGGATTACATATAAAAAGAGCTTTAATTAATCCTTAAATTATGGACATATGTTGACACTAAATAAAATACATATTAAAGGTAAAATATATACAATTGTTTTCGTTTGATAGAATGAATATCTTCTAATAAAATAGTTATGTCTACCATCAAATACACTATGCTAACTGAAATCCTGTTAAACAATGCTAACAATATGTTTGTTAAACCTTTTAAAGTTCATATCTTTGTTGAGAAAAGATTGAAATAAAATTTAATGAAAGTTTAAAGAATATTAGAAATAATATAATAAATAATGGTAGCTAGATATAAACTAAACCAATGAACTAGTTAAGAAATTTTATATTTAATAACATCACTCATTAAATCTTCAAACATGTATCAAAAGGTATAAATGATATTGTGAGATTACAAAATTTTAATTTTGTGATCTTTATGATCTGATGGAATTTAGTACTGAAATATTTAAATGTTTTTAGTTAAATTAGAGATTGATATGAATGTCTAGAATGTGTAAGGTTAGTTAATTATGGTGACATCATTTAAGATAAAATAAACATTTTCTTGAGAAAATATATTGGTTTAGTTTGTTGTCATTATTAATGTTAAGATATATGTTATATATTTTATTATTAATTTTGACATTATTTGATAATTGAACTTTTCAAGATAATGTTAATTAGCTTCAAATTCTAATGAAGATGGGATAGAATGTCTTGGATTCGATTGGGATAATATCTTATAAAAGATTGTGTGAAAGATAGAATTCTATCTTATAAAGTCTCCTAATTATGATAGAACTCTATCTTGTATGGCCTACCTTTGCATCACAAGCAATAGGGCTGAAGGGACTACTGCTGTGATTTTTTTCTGGGTGTGGTTATTAACGTCTTTTGTGTGCAGCTAGTTTTCTATTGGGCTTTTTACGCAATCCAGGTTGCGTATGCATGCTGCACTTTTCATGGTTGTGCGTGGTTAATGGGTTTGTGAGTGAAGCTGTAATTTTCTTTTGACAATTTCATGAATCAGCTAGTTATCTTTGTGTTATAATTTCTGTGGATCACGTCACCTGGGCTAAATGCTTTTATGCTACGTTTTCTTTAGAGTGTTGTCATTGATTGGGTGTTCTTGCAGACGTGATTTTTTAGGGTAATCTTAGATCATATTGGTAGCTGATTTTGTGGGGATATTATCCTTATATGTTGTTGAATTTTCTATCAAGGATGACGTGATTTTGAGGGTTGAAAAATTTTTAATTGCATGTGACTTTGTGCTGTGTTCTCTGCTGCCTTTTTGAATGACCATTGAGAGCTTCTTTGGTGTCTAGTATGTGGATTTTGGCAGCTGGTTTTTCTATAGTGTTTGCATTATCTTATTGGGCTGTTCATTGTCGATGGAGTGTTAATTTTGTGGCTGTCGTTTTTGGTGTTGGTATGTGAAAATTCCAGAAGTTTTCATGACTTTGCAGTTGCTGTCTTTGTTGTTGATTTTGTGCGAAAAACTTTAGCAATTGTCATTATTGTTGCAACTCTATTGGGTTAACGTTTCGGTGATAAAATGTTTGTTGATTTAAGAAGTTTTTGTGGCTACTATGCGTGGGATATTTCAATGACTATATCGAAGGTTCACAATAAACTTCTTGGTGAACAACTTTCCATTCTTTCGTTAATGAAGCGACATATCTAGGGGAGTTGCTTTTTATCTCAAGTGTTGTCCTTGTTTATATCTTTATTGTTTCAATCACTTTAGTTGTTTTATTATCATCCTTGTTATCAATCATTGTTGAGAAAATCCTCTATTGAGGTTAGCACAAGGTGGTCGTGTTACTGGGTGTGAATTACTTTCACAGGTAGTAAGGACGAGAGATAATATCAAGGGTTGAGTGGTGTCGGCTCAGTAAAGCCTTGTATAAAACTATTGTCATTAATGAAAGTATTAAGCTAGGTGAAGGCCTCGCAGACGTAGGCAAGGTGTGTCCAACTGCTTTACCAAATTTCGGTATTGATTTATATTTATGTGTTTAAATTTTCTAATTTTTAATTGTACTAGAAACGACTATGATAAATCGAAGATTTTACGAAACTACTAGGTCCTTCGAGATTTTCAATTAAGTAATGTTTTATAGTTTGGACTTAACATTTTATGAAAATATTTAATTGCAACAAATCAAAAGACTATAAAAAGATAAAAGAATTATTTGTAATTCAAAAGAAGATGCTTATGACTAATTCAGGCTCATCCCATCTACTATTTTACTGTAAAATAAGATTAGTAGAATTAGGATTCAATGTGACCAAATGCTCCAAAACTACTTTTTGAAATTAATTTATGACGATAATAGTCACCATTTTTAGTGGAAAAAAAGAATAAAGATGGATAAGGAATAATAGGCAAATTAAAAGGAAAAGAAAGGTGATTCTGGCAAAATTAATTAGCATTAAGGATGTGGATAAATTTTAAACAATTTCCAAGTATAAACTATAGATTTAAGGTTCCTCTCATACAAAAGTTACTAGTATATGTCAATCACGACTTTATAAACTTTTTTTGTATATTAAATACTTTATTAGATTTTAATTGCTTTAATTCTTTCATTTTCATTTTCAGGTTGATTGGTCAAATGCGCTAATTTGGATTACTTGATAGGATTATGTTTTTGCTGAATTGATAGATGTATGGAATTGACTTATGAGGATTTACATGTGTTTTGCATGATCTATGGATATAAAGTGACAAATATGCATGTAAATTATTATTTTGGGTATTAGTAAGAACTTATGGCTC
>JAOQMQ010000195.1:28435223-28448502 GCA_027563845.1 Erythroxylum subrotundum | reverse complement strand
AGCCCAAATACAAAAACAACTGATTAACTAATAACTGCTATTAATTAACAAACTAAGTAACTAATTACATTTCTACATAAATCCACCCTGCAGGTACCACTACTTCAACAGTGACATTCCATGTTAGCTAAAACTAAACCATAGCCTCGTATTTTTCCAAGTACGAACTTGATTTTACTAATATCACTAGTTGATTTATCATTTATTCTTTTTCTTAGAACCAAAAGAAAGAAATGATAAATTATATATTAAAAAATTGTAAAATTTTTATTATTTATGAATGAGAAATTATGGTAAGTTATAATTTTAATCAAGAGTAGTATTTTTAGAAATATCCTAAATTTATAAATAAGATTTAGATCCTTAATAAGATATAGAAAATAAAAAATATCAGTAATATGACTCAATTACTGGAGTTCAATTCATCCTGTTGTCATTTTTCATATGATAATAATATTAGACATACGGTGAAAATACTATGTTATTCATATTATTCTATACATTTACCTGTATAAACTAATATAATAAAATCTAACTAATTATCACGAGACTATCTATATTAAAATATTAGTAATCCACATAAATAATTAATATTTTATTTATAAAACTAATTTGTAAGAGTCTTCAATAGCTAGCTGAATCACGAAACAGACACAACCCTTAGTATTCCAAAAACAAGTGGTCCCTTGAGAACATCCGGCAAAACGACACCCATCATACCTTAGAATTCCAGTGACAGAAAAGGTTGTCCTTTCTATAATATCTGATAAAGCAAGATTGACCAAATAAATGTTAAGTGGAACTTATTATAAACGTCAACAAAGGCCAATATCAAACAGAACCAAAATTTCCAATGAATTATAGGAAAACATTTATTATTTATTGAGATGACAAAATTTGTGTTCTTCTATATTTATAATTTGTACCCATTAACATAGTAATAATTTTCTATTGTATGATTAATTCATAATTTCTTAATTAAGCACCTTATACTAAAGTAAAAGCATTTAGTAATTGTACTAACATAATTTTTACATTTTACATATATCACATGTACTATTCATTATTAATAAATTGATTTAAAATATTGGAGCAGCATTTATGTGAATTGGCCTACATCACCTTCGTCGTCTTTTGCAGGGTTCTAAATAGTACTACATTTACCATTATATGTTAACTCTAATAAATGAAAAAATTTTATTAAAAATTACTAATGTTAATTAAATTAAAAAACTGCTGAAAATATTTTATTTAAAAGTTGAATATATATATTAGCCCAAAGGAAATACTCTTATATCCCTCATTTATTTATGCAACTCCAATTATTTATATTTAAATTTGACGAGCAAATCATATCGAGTGCTTTGATGTCTATTAAATTAATTAAGAGACAAGGTCCAAAATGAGTTTTAGGTCAATCTAGATCAAATGCATCTATTTTACTACCTTAGAATTCTAGTGACAGAAAAAGTGCCCTTTTTTAAAATATTGTTAAGTCATCAATTTGCACTTATTTTATACATAATTATCTTTAATGTGTTGAAACTATTATCCGAAATTAATGGAATTATCTTATAATTGTTTAGAGATGATTTTCAACACCTTAGAAAAGAAATTTAATCAAAAAGATGCAAAATAATGAAGAAAATTCGAAATTCCAAGTTTTACAGCAATTCAGTGACTAAGCGTGGGCACGTCTAAGGATGGAATAAATCTGCAGATCAATTTTCAAGATTCAAATTCGAGATTTTCTCAATCTTTAAAGATTATATTACCATCTTTCAAGGGGATTGACTACCTGAAATTGGCGGATACATTATCTGACGAGAATCAAGGAAAGATGGGAGGGAAATCGAAAAAACAAGCATAAAAGGAGAGAGAATCACAAGTAGCAATTAGAATTACCTTCTTTACGTTAGAGTCGGAAATTCTAAGGAGATATTCGCTTAGTTGATTGCATGTCGTACATGTATTTCGCTTGCTCATTGGTTCTTGATTCGTAAAGCTATTATTCAATTAAACCTATGATCGTATCTAGGTTGTTGTTTAATAAGAATGCTAGGATACATGTTTCTAGTCATTACACTTAAGAGAAAACATCCCCAATGAATGTTTGTTAATGATTGCAATTTTATATCGAGGATCCATATTAGCGTGATAACATCGGTGACCCGAAAGTCAAGGTATTTTTCATTAATTTTTTAAATCCAATTATTTCTTTCAATTTGTGATTTTTCTTATATTTTCCTTAAGTTGCCGTGAATTAAAACCCCCCAATTTCGTTACTTTGTTTTGTTTTGAATTCGTAACTCCTTTACCGTTAAGATTCCTCGTGGGAACGATATCCACTTACCACTACTACATTAAATTGTACTAACGGAAGTGATTTCTTTTGAACTTGCTTGTAGGCGACAGTAGTACCAAATTTTGGCGCAGTTGTCGGAAAATTTTTGACAGTTTATGTACGTTGCGCGTTCGAATCAATCGAAGAATTTGCAATATAATTCCGAGATTGAGAAAATAGTGAAAAGACTATGGAAACAGGCCAAACATCAGAAAGAGACACAAAAAATGGATAGAATAGCCGCAAATCGCACTTTTCGCGAACTAGCCGCGCCAATGGACTCGCAACAGCCACACTGCATCAACTTCCCGAATTTAGGTGATAACAATACTTTTGAATTAAAATCTGGGCTGATTCATTTATTACCTATTTTCAGGAGTTTACCAGGAGAAGATCTGTACAAGCACTTGAAGGAATTCGACGTAGTTTGCATGGGAATGAAGCCAACGAATATGACAGAAGAACAGATTAAGCTGAGAGCCTTCCCATTCTCTCTTAAAGACGATGCTCAAGATTGGTTGTACTATTCAGCCAGAGAAAACATGCAAACATGGGCTGAAATGAAGAGGTCTTCTTCGAAAAATATTTTCCAACATCAAAAGCAGTCAATATTCGGAAAGAAATTTGCAGAATTCGTCAACACACGGGAGAAACACTCTACGAGTATTGGGAGAGATTCAAGAAACTCTGCGCTAGCTGTCCACACCACCAAATAACCGAACAGCTATTGATTCAATATTTCTACGAAGGACACTTGCTTTCAGATAGGAGTATGATCAACGTTGCAAGCGGTGCTGCTTTAGTTGATAAAATGCCAGCGGTCACAAGAGAATTGATCGCGAACATGGCCTCTAACACTCAATAATTCGGAATATATACTGGGCATGGATCAAAAGGCGTGAATGAAGTTAATGTGACCACATTGGAGAAGAGATTGGATGACCTTACATCTTTGGTGCGATAATTAGCGATCACGAAGAAAGAAGAAGCAAAGGTATGTGGCATATGTTCAATGTTAGGACATTCTACTGATGTATGTCTGATTTTGCAGGAGGAAACACACAGAGCAGGTGAATGCCGTGGGAGGATTTGCTGGGCCGAGTCAAAGGAAGTACGACCCATTTTCCAACACCTATAATTCAGGGTGGCACGATCACCCGAATTTGCGATATGGGAATCCTCAAGGACAGCAAGTGACCACGAATTTCCAACAGTATCGACAACCGTATGTGCCTAGGCAAAATCCAAATATAACATTAAATGTCGAAGGTAAGTCCTCTTTGGAAGATATCGTGCAATCTTTGGCCGCTAACACCTTGACGTTTCAGCAAAGTAATGAAACAAATATCCGAAATATTGAAAGGCAACAAAGGACCATTGAGAATCAACTGAGAAACATCGAAAACCAGATAATTCAAATGGTAACTGCCATTAATCGATTGGAAGCACGAACTTCTGGAAATTTTCTAGCGCAACCGGAGATTAATCCTAGACAAAGCGCGAAGGTTGTTACCTTGCGGAGCGGTAAGGAACTACAGAAACCACTTCCGAAAAATTCCAGAAGATAGGTGGAAGAAGAGATCACGAAAAAAACACCTTCACAACCTGAATTGACGCAAAAAGGGGTGCAAAACAAAGTGATTACGCCTCCTTTTTCGAGTCGATTCGTAAAAGTAAAGAACGAAGAACAAGAGAAGGAAATTTTGGAGACTTTCCGGAAGGTTCAGGTAAACATTCCTCTCCTTGATGCAATTAAACAGATTCTACGGTATGCTAAATTCCTTAAGGAGATTTGTACGCCAAAGAGGAAATTAAAATTTGATGAGAGAGTGCAATTGGGAGAAAATGTTTCAGCAATTTTGAAAAAGAAAAAGCTTCCACCAAAATGTCAAGACCCAGGTATGTTTACTATCCCATGCCAAATTGGTGATTTGTGGATTGAAAGAGCTATGTTAGATTTAGGTGCGTCCATAAATGTCATACCATACGATGTGTATAAATCTTTAAATGTTGAACCTCTTAAAGAAACTAATGTAGTGATTCAATTAGCGGATCGCTCAAATGCTTATTCGAAGGGTGTGTTAGAAGACATATTGGTTCAAGTAGGGAATATGCTTTTTTCGGCTAAGTTTTACATTTTGCAGATAGGGACCGATGACACATCTTCCTCCACTCCGATCTTATTCGGAAGGCCGTTTTTGAAAATGACTAGAACCAAAATAGATGTTCATGATGGATCTTTAACTATGGAATTTGATGGTGACTTAATTAAGTTCAATATTTATAATACCATGAAAATTCTGGATGATGAGCAATCTATTGTTTCTAAGGATTTTATTAATACATGGATGCAGGAGATTTGGATTTTGGAAGACAAAGATGAAGTTGAAATGATTTTGGTAATGGAAAAGACATTAACATGGCCAGGAAGTGAGGAACCTGCATTATTTGGTGAACAATGGGAGAATACGTTAACTTGGCAAGTAGGTGAGGAATCAACATTATCCAGGGAACAATTGAAACACGCATATCATTGGCAAGAAAGGGAGAAAATGACGTTAGCTGGTGAAACAATGGAGACGTCATCTTGCATGGAGACAACTGAACCACCCCTTCAGTAGCTAACGTCCATTGAAACATCCAGAAATTTAGAAAAGTTGTTGCCGTCGTTGACCAGCCTACCAACATTGGAATTAAAGAGCCTACCTAGTCATTTGAAATACATCTTTTTAGGTGAGAAAGATACATTGCCTCTTTTTATTTCTAATCAACTTTCGGATGTGCAGGAAAGCCAGCTAGTTAACGTTTTGAAGGAAAATAAAGAATCTTTTAGCTGGACAGTAGCTGATTTAAAAGGTATTAGTCCCACTATCTGCATGCACCGAATTTTAATGGAAGATGAAGCGAAGGAGGTGAGGCAACCACAACGTTGTCTAAACCCACCTATGATGGAAGTGGTGAAGAAAGAGATTTTGAAGCTTCTTGACGCAGGCATCATTTATCCAATTTCGGATAGTAAGTGGGTAAGTCCGGTCCAGGTAGTTCCAAAGAAAACTAGTGTGACTGTAATTGAGAATAACAATGGTGAGTTAATCCCAACTCGTGTTCAAAATGGTTGGAGGGTATGCATTGATTATAGGAAGCTTAATTCAGTTACTAGAAAAGATCATTTTCTGCTTCCATTTATTGATCAAATGCTTGAAAGACTTTCAGGTAAATCTCACTGTTTTTGTTTAGATAGCTATTCAGGATATCACAAGATTTTGGTGGAACCTAAAGATCAGGAGAAGACAATCTTCACATGTCCATTCGGCACCTTCGCTTATCGAAGAATGTCATTTGGATTGTGCAACGCACCCGCGACATTTCAACGGTGTATGGTAAGAATTTTTTCCCAATCTTGTAGAAAATTGCATGGAAATTTTTATGGATGATTTCACGGTATATGGGGAGTCTTTTGAAACAATCATTGTCAACCTTGAAAAATGCTAAAACGTTGCATTGAAACTAATTTAGTTTTAAATTACGAAAAATGTCAATTTATGGTTGATCAAGGCATTATTTTGGGTTATACTGTTTCGTCAAAAGGAATTGAAGTCGATAGGGCAAAGATAGATATTATTCGATCTTTATCTTACCCTGCAAATGTGCGGGAAGTCCATTCTTTTCTTGGTCACGCAGGATTTTATTGGCGATTTATCAAGGAATTCTCCAAAATTATGCAACCCATGTGTAGATTGCTACAAAAAGACATGAAATTTGATTTCGACAAGTCATGCAGAAGTGCGTTTGATGAGCTCAAGAAGCGACTCACTACAACGTCGATTATTCAACCACCGCAATGGGACATGCCTTTCGAATTGATGTGCGATGCTTCGGATTATGCAGTTGGCGTCGTGCTGGGCCAAAAAGTGGACATGGTACCTCATGTTATTTATTATGCTTCTATGACACTTAATGATGCCCAGAAAAATTATTCTACGACGGAGAAGGAGTTTTTAGTGGTTGTCTTTGGATTGGAAAAGTTTCGGTCATACCTGTTGGGGACGAAGGTGATCATCTACTCCGACCATGCAGCTCTGAAGTATTTGGTGAACAAGAAAGAAGCCAAGCTGAGATTAATTCGATGGATATTACTACTCTAAGAATTCGACGTGGAAATTCGCGATAAGAAAGGAGCAAAAAATTTGGTGGTTGATCACCTAAGCAGGATCACTTCGAGTACCATGTCTGATGTTCTTCACGACAAGTTTCCGGATGAGAGCCTCTTCGCAATTCAACAGGTAATTCCATGGTATGCGGACATAGTAAACTTTTTAGTAACTAAGTCTTTACTTAGTGATTTATCTAGAGGCGAGAGAGATAAAATCAAGCGAGATGCTAGATATTATATTTGGGATGAGCCTCACCTTTGGAAATTTTGTTCTGATCAGATTGTTATGAGATGCGTCACAGATGATGAAATTCCATCTATTTTACATTTTTGTCATTCATTTGTGTGTGGGGGACACTTTGGTCCTAAAAGAACTGCTCGAAAAATTTTAGAATGTGGACTTTTTTGGCTTAAGTTATTTTATGACTCTTACATGTTTTGCAAGTCTTGCAATCGTTGTCAAAGAACAGGTAACTTGAGATTGAGGAAACTAATGCCACTTACGAACATTCTGGTATGTGAAATTTTTTGACGTTTGGGGAATAGACTTTTTGGGTCCTTTTCCTTCCTCCTTTGGTAAGAATTACATTTTGTTGGCTGTAGATTACATTTCGAACTGGGTTGAAGCTAAGGCTACTATATCTGATGATGCTAAAACTGTTATTGATTTTGTTAAATTAAATATTTTTTTCAGGTTCAGAATGCCTTGAGCTATCATTAACGATCGAGGAACCTATTTATGCAACAAGATTTTTAAAGCTTTAATAAAAATATGGTATCACGCATCGAGTCTCTACCGCCTACCATCCCGCAGACAAGTGGGAAAGCTGAGGTGTCCAATAAAGAGATCAAATCCATACCAGAGAAAGTGGTGAATCCAAACCGAAAGGATTGGAGTCTACGATTGGACGATGCTTTATGGGCATATCGAACTGCGTACAAAACTCCTATAATTATGTCACCTTACAGGTTAGTTTTCGGTAAGCCTTGTTGTTTACCTGTGGAAATAGAGCATAGAGCTTATTGGGCTGTGAAGGAGTTGAATATGGATCAGGGGGAGGTTAGCAACAATAGGAAATTACAATTGCAAGAATTAGAGGAAATTTGTAATGAGGCATATGAAAATGCGAAAATTTATAAGGAAAAAACTAAAGCTTTTCATGATAAAATGATTTCTAGGAAACAATTTTCAATCGGACAAAAAGTTCTTCTTTATCATTTGAAGCTTAAGTTATTTCCAGGTAAATTACGATCTCGTTGGCTTGGACCATTTATTGTTACTAACGTGTTTTCCTATGGTGCGGTAGAAATTCAGAATTTAGATACCTCAAAGGTATTTAAAGGTAATGGACATCGCCTAAAGCCATATTATGAAAACTTTTCAGTCGAGCGAGTGGAAGAAATAGAGTTGGTACCCCTAACCTATTTCTAACCAGGTAAGTCACAAACACATTTCCAGCTAACGACTTTAAAGAAGTACATTCGGGAGAACCCATAAAATTTTCAGGTTTGTTTATGTTATTTATTTTCAGCAGTTTTGATTTTCATTTCATTATGTTTATTTCATTTAGTTAGGAATTTAAATTTACATTTTTATTTCTGTCATTTTTATTTTTCATCTTTTCATTTTAAAAATTTTAAAAAAGGAATAAAAAACGAAAATTTTAGCTTTACCGCCCCTCCCCCTGTTTTCCCTCTCTATTTTCCCCCTTTTGTTTTGCCCAAATTTCTTCTTCTTCAACTTTCAATCTCCAACTGCCGAACCTCCCACCCATTCTAGCCTATCACTTCCATTTGCCCACCATGTAATCACGCAACTCCTAACCTTCCTTGGCCATTCACTCATCTACCCTAACTTGAGCTTTTGAAATTGCATTATTGTTTTCCTCTTTTACAGATGGTCTTCCACGGAATTAGCACAATGCCCAGGAAGAAAAGTGATTCCCGAAGGCTACCCAGGCCCAAACAATTTGCTGCTAATTTTTCTCCATCACAGCCCACTCTCCATACCACCGAATCACGTCCTGCCACAATCCTAAAGCCAACTTTCTACCCTCCACCACCAAGAACACGCCAATGGGCGAGGAGAGGTAAAGAGGTCAAAAACAATAGCAAATGAACCACTTGAGTCGGGGGCTGCACCTCTTTTTGTACTTCCTGAAGATACAACCCGATTCCAGCAGCTAAGTGAACGAAAGATTTATCCTTGTAAGTCAATTCTTTTCAACACACTTGAAGCATTGAATGTTTATGAGTCTTTCATGCAATTGATGGGTCCGCTAGGTTGGAGTGCTTTTGCTAGAATAAATCGCCCTGCTTATGTTGAATTAGCTAAGGAATTCTATAGAACATTCCAATTTAATTGTGATAAAGAGTTTGATTTGTTCACAAAAGAGGCTGTTGAATTTCGATTGATTGGAAAAGAATTTGCATTCTTAATTGTTGAATTCAATGTTGCTATGGGTTTTATTTCGACTGCTGAAACTGAGAATGAGTTGTTTATCAATGCTCAATGTGACTTTCATGAAGATTTCAATACATCGGAGTTATGGAGTCAATGGTCTGTTGATACAAACCCATATAATGCTAGCACTTCTAAGAGTTCTTTTCTTCGAAATCCTGTTTTTAAAATCATCCATAGACTGTTGGCATTCAATTTTTCTGGTCGTAAAGATGCTGCGGGAACATTTTCAAAAGTAGAATTTTATTTCCTGTGGTGCATGGATAGGCACATTCCGGTAAATTTGAGTTTTTGGTTCATGACACAATTTCAATCCGTGTTGCAAAAGAAATCTAAACCTTTGATTCTTGGGTCCTATATCACACAATTAGCGATTAATTTGGAAGTGTTAGATCTTGATAACACTGATATGAATGTGGCTTGTGGTATAGAGCCGTTGGATTTAGATTGTTTATGCAGGATGGGCATTGTGGATCTTAGCTGTGGTCACATTGCTTTCACCATTCCCGGCCCAACTACTTTTCCCACAACAAGAACTTCCACCGCACGACGTTAGGCACCACCAGCTGAGCCTAGTAACCACCAACAATAAAACACTGATGTGGAAGCTCATATCAGTAGGATAGAATGGACAATGCATCGTTTGGAGCACAATTTGATGGCCTACTGGGAGCATGAAGGATTTCAGCTGCCATATTCGCCAACCCCTTAATTTCGGCACTTCCATAATAGAGAAGTTGTCTTTAACTTTTTCCTTAATTTTTATGCATCTTTAACATTGAGGACAATGTTGGTCTAGGTGTGGGGGAAAAAATTGAAATTTTGATGTGTGAATATTTTTTTATTTTTGTGTGATTTTTAATGAATTTTGCATGTTAAGTCATGAAGCCTTGTCATATTTGTTTGGATGAGATTGAGTATATGCATGAAATTAAATTGGACTAAGTGAGTTTTGAGGTGAATCATGTTGATTGATTGTAATAACTGATTTTATAGAGTTAGTCAAAATTTTGACGTTTGAGTGATGAGGAATGTGTGGAATTGAAGTGAATTCTTAACTTGAACCTGTGAGCGAACTTTGAGCCTAAATGACATCATCTTTATGTCATGCTATTTCTTTGAATTATGTGATGCTCCTCTATTCATGTTGCCTTCAGAACTTGCACGGAACCGGTTTGAATTTATTTGATTACATGGGATATAAACATGATTAAGACCTTCCTTGTTTTAAACCCTTTAGCTTAAAAATGACCCACTTACTTATTTTCCCTTTGTAAACATTTTTTAGCCTTTATCCTTGTTTTTCAATCTATCACCTTATTTTTAAAACCCAAAAACTCCATTAGCCTTACCTTATCACAAGTTGAATAAAGCATTGAATAATTTGAGACTTTTGTTATATACTGTGTTCTGAGATATTTTTATAAGTAGTTCTACTCATGAGTTTACTATTTTCTCTTGTTTTTATTTTTTTCCCTTGTTCTTAGCATTATTTGAAAATGAAACAAAAGGGAAAAAGAAAGAAAAGAAAAAAAATCAGAAAAAGAAAATAGAAATAAAAGAAGAATAAAGTATAGTGGTACTAGTTAGCAAGGAGTAGTTGTAGTCCTTTTTATTCATGTTTATATCAGAATTTTAATTTGGATATCCCTTTTACTTAATGCTTTGTGAATGCTTGTGATTAACCCTTTGCCACTTTACCTTACCTGTAAACCTAGCCCCATTACAATCCTAAATAAAGTCTTTATGATCTATTAGCTCATGCGATTTGAATGAATGATAACTGGTAAAATTGCAAGCCTATAGTAGTGTAATATGTTAGAGAGAGATTTGAGCGAAACACTTTGCCCTCAAACACTTAAGTGTAAGAGCGAAATGCGTGAGAAGAATTCATTTTGATTTCATAGTTGCCTTTGAACAAAGATGTCTTATTTTAACTTCGTTTATTTGCATTAATGAAAAGCAATTATGATATATGTTGCAACTTAAGTCTTACTAGCCCAAGTTAATGGATTATGTGCACTTGATCTTATGAAAGATGAATTGACTGAGTGTAGTAGTTTGATATGTTTGCTCGAGGGCGAGCAAAGGTTCGGTGTGGGGGAATTTGTTAAGTCATCAATTTGCCTTTATTTTATACTTAATTATCTTTAATGTGTTGAAATTATTATCCGAAATTAATGGAATTATCTTATAATTGTTTACAGATGATTTTCAACACCTTAGAGACGAAATTGAATCAAAAAGATGTAAAAGAAGAAATTCCAAGTTTTACAGCAATTCAGTGACTAAGCGTGGGTACGTCTAAGGACGGAATAAATCTGCAGATCAATTTTCAAGATTCAAATTCGAGATTTTTTCAATCTTTAAAGATTATATTGCCATCTTTTAAGGGGATTGACCACCTGAAATTAGGGGATACATTATCTGACGAGAATCAAGGAAAGATGAGAGGGAAATCGAAAAAACAAGCATAAAAGGAGGGAGAATCACTATTCACACAGCCTAGCTTAGACAGATTTCGTTTTCTGCAGTTTTCTTTTGGATTCTTTTACGTTTTCTACACTTCTTCCTTCAATATTTTCGTATTATTTAGTAAAGGACCAGGGATGGAGACCATATGCTTTGTTATTTCTTTTGTTTTCAATTCTAGTATGAGTAGCTAAACTTATTTTCTTGGTTGAGGGGATCCGTATTATCCGCTATTACGTATGAGATGTTTTGAATAAAGTTCATGTTGTTGATGAAAATTGAATATCTTCCGAATTACTTTTTCTAATTGAATTGGTTGATTTTTATGTGCGCAACTGAGGATTAATTTGTTCAATTGCTAGATTAACAAAATATGACATTCAGTTTCGCTAATCACAAGTAACAGTTAGGATTACCTTCTTTACGTTAGAGTCAGAAATTCTAAGGAGATATTCGCTTGATTGATTGCATGTCGTACATGTATTTCACTTGCTCATTGGTTCTTGATTCGTAAAGCTATTATTTAATTAAACCTATGATCGTATCTAGGTTGTTGTTTAATAAGAATGCTAGGATACATGTTTCTAGTCATTACACTTAAGAAAAAATATCCCCAATGAATGTTTGTTAATAATTGCAATTTTATATCGAGTATCCATATTAGCGTAATAGCATCGGTGACCCGAAAGTCAAGGTATTTTACATTAATTTTTTAGGTCCAATTATTTCTTTTGATTTGCGATTTTTCTTATATTTTTCTTAAATTGCCGTGAATTAACCCCCCTCCCAATTTCGTTACTTTGTTTTGTTTTGAATTCGTAACTCCTTTACCGTTAAGACTTCTCGTAGAAATGATATCCACTTACCATTACTACATTAAATTGTACTAACAGAAGTGATTTCTTTTGAATTTGGTTGCAGGCGACAACAGTACCAAATATCTATTAAAGCAAGATTGACCAAATAAATGTAAAGCGAAATTTATAATGGTCAACAAAGACCAATATCTATAAATACTATATACAAAATTTCCAATGAATTATAAGAAAACATTTATTTATTGAGATGACAAAATTTTCTATTCTTCTATTATACTCAATTTTTTAATTGAATACTATTTTTTTATTAAATCTTCCAACATTCAGTAATTATGATTTTAGTATGTCACGTCAGTACATCGGGACACATGTAGCATTTTATAATTCACAAATGTCATATCAATACGCTATATCTTTATGATACTGGTTCGTCTCACGTTGCATTTTCATTTTAAATCGGCACATTAATATTAAATTTGCTTTTACTAACTCTCCATGTAGCTCTTTTAGTTACTGATCTTAATTACAAAATCATTAATGATAAAAAGATACAATTGAGAAATTTTTTTAACTGGTCCTATTGTCTAATATATATGAGGTTTTGATATTAATTTATGATAAATGCAAATTAACAAAAGAATAAAAGACCTCATAACAGAAACCTCATAGTTCTTATGTATTTAGCATAAACAGAAATGATGTATAAAGAATAGTAGGTACCTATAAAATTTGATAACATTATATAAATTATAAGCCAACTACTTAATTACTCTGAGTAGTTGGCTTTAGTTAAGTGATTGAAGAGTTGTAAGAACGGATGACTTTGGAACTTTATTCATATATATGGGTTTATTTAGCATCACATAGTGTGATGATAAACATTATTAGTCCAACAACTTTTTTATAACATAATATTTAGACGCTGATTCTTCAATAAGGTCGATGGCCATTGACGTTCCCTGGAGGATCATAGTTGCAGCCAATGAAAGTGCCTCCATTACTACATCTTACCTTAGCACAACCTATGCGAA
>JAOQMQ010000195.1:28392203-28404456 GCA_027563845.1 Erythroxylum subrotundum | reverse complement strand
GACAGTAAATGACCCTTCAGGGTTTCAGCTCAAGGCTATGTTTCAGTCCGTTGGGCTCCGGAACTCGGGGTCCAACATCTAGCATGGCACACTCAATTTGTTATTACCAATAACACACGGAAGTGTAAACAAACTTGGATCTTTACATTTTTCGGTAATTTCCTATTTATCATAGCTGATACATTCTTATCCAAAATTATTCTCTTCTTGTCCTTCAACTTCCTTTTATTTGTGCACAACTCCTTTAAGAATTTTGCATATTTTAGAACTTGCTTAATGGCTTTTAGAAGTGGTATATTGATTTCCGCCTTTCTGAAAGTTTCTAAGATCTCTCTTTCATATCCATCATCGTTTGGTTTAGCCAACCTGCTAAGAAAAGGAGATAAATGTGCATTAATTGATATTGATGAAGATGAATCATTTTTTACCTTTGTTGATTCTTAAGTTGGAAGTTCATCCTTCTTTTTTCCATCATCATGCTTTTCTACCTTCATTGGTAAAGAAGTTCCAGATTGAATTTCCTTACCACTTCTCAAAGTCATTGCACTCATATTCTCTTTAGAATTCACCATCGTTTGGGAAGGTAACTTCCCTGATGCTTGCGCTTCCAATTTACTTATCGAGGTGGCTAATTGAGTGATCTGATTTCCCAAGTTTTGAATGCTTACCTTTGTTTCCTATTGAAATTATTGAGTATTATTAGCAAGCGCCTTAACAATTTCATCTAAAGATATACCTGAATTTGAAAATTAAGGTTAAGCATATGGATAAGCTTGAGGTTGTTTAAAAATGTGAGATTGATATTGTTGTTTTCTTCCTTGATTTCCATAGCTCAAATTTGGATGATCCCTCTATCTCGGATTGTAGTAATTGGAATAAGGGTTATACTTTCGTTGAGGTTGACCAGGAAAGCCCCTTATTGTGTTAGCTTCTTGAAGAGAGTCATGTTACAATATAAGGAACATATCGTAGGATGTCTAAAGAATGAGCATATTCCTTACACTTTTGCTTATTGAAGTTGACCTATAGCCATTTGATGAACTAGAGCGGTTAAATTAGATTAGAAATTTTATCCTCAAGGTGCGTGTTAATTACCTCATTCACACGCCTAATAACTCCATCATTCCTTGTCCCAAACTGTTTAGAATTTTCAACCATAATTGATATCGACCTTCTGGTTGCCTCAGGTGTTTTGTTTACCAGAGCTCCTCTACTAGCTGCATCAACCATATTTCAATTCATTAGCAATAGTCCTTCATAAAAGTATTAAATTAGAAGTTGATCGGAAATTTAATAATGTAGACAATTGGCACATAGTCCTTAAATCTTTCCCAATATTCATATAATGTTTATCCTATAATTTATGTTATCTTATATATTTCCTTTCTGATATTCGCTACTCTTGATGCAGGAAACAAATTTGCAGAAACACTCTTTTTCATCTCATTCCATGTTGTTACTAAGGTAGGTGGAAGATAAAATAGCCAATCCTTTGCCTTATCTTTCAATGAGAACGAAAAGGCCCTAAGATTAATTTGTTCTTCTGTCACCCCTTGTGGTTTCATTTCAGAACAAACAGCATGAAATTCTTTCAGGTGTTTATGCGGATCTTCACCTGCCAGACCACGAAAAATAGGCAGTAAGTGAATCAAACCAGATTTCAATTCGAAATCTACCTCAACATTTGGAAATTGAATGCTTAAGGGTTGTTAATTCAAATTCGGTGCCGTTAACTCCCTCAACGTTCTCGGGTTGAGATTTATCATATTTTCGTCCACTTCTTAAAAATTAGAGTCTTCACTAATTGTTAGATCTACTTCAACATTCACATCTGAAGATGAATGCCCACTTCCTTGCTTAGTCTCTTTCTCAAATGACATGTTGTCTTCTCAATTTCTAGATTATATTGTAATTTACTTGTCTAAGAAGCACAAGTCATACAAGACAAAAGGTCAGCAGTAACTGTAAAAATAAAAATGCGAAGAAACTAAGAAACTTAAAATAGTTCCCCGGTAATGGTGCCAAATTTTGGTCGGGTTGTCGAAGCCTCCAAAATAATTCCAATTCTCCAAACTTTTGTAGTAGTCATGGAACCAAATTGATTCCCTAGAAAATTAAACAATAGCTTCTTAATTTTAAGTAAAATTAAATGGGGGTTTTTGATTAAATAACTAATTAACTAAATTTAATACGAAAACAAATTAAATCAACTAAATTTAAAATTGAGAAAGTCAATATTACCACACTCCTGTTCAAGGAAAGATCTCATCTAATTGTAACATTGATCATTGGTCTAAAAAGAATATTTTCGCGATTCAAATAACTAGTTTGAAACATATTAGGATAGTAGTAATAAGTTTAAAGTTTTTCTAAATTAATTAGTTCAAACCCAGCATCCAAACCAAAAGTTATCATCTATTGACTGGGTGGGATAGCATTCTATATCAATAAATGATAGCAATAAGCTTCGTGAAAAAGACTAAACCCTAAATTAAATAATCAAGATAGCTGCAACAATTCAATTTAGTTTTCTTGTTTATCATAAGTTAAATATATAAATTCATAAATAATCTATTTGTTATTTGTAACATTCCTCCATGACAATTACGGATCATTGAATTCCTAGATAGCGATAGAATAATCAATATTAAATTAAATTGTCAAATTAATCGAATATTAATCATCTATGAAATATGAGAACTCAAAACAAGAAATACTTAAATTAGAACGTGAGTAAAAGTTTGGAACACAAAACCTCATAAAGTTATAACTAGAATATCGAATCCCCTCGAATCAGAACGATTTAATTTAGTCACATATGACTTTCACTCCAATAACAAAATTGAAGAACGACTAATAATTGCGAAAAACATAAGAGGAGAGAACCTCTTTCTGTTGTGAGGAACGTCCCTTTTATAAAGTTTTCTGATCTAATCCTAATCTAATTCTAACTTATAAAGATGTTTGTCTACAACAAATTCAAATTCAAACTCTTACATGATAAGGATAAGAAGAAGTTTCTCAGTTAAACTTTAACTCTTCAAGCGATCAACCTTATCCACTGCAGCAATCTCTTCACTTTATCCAAAATTTGTGATTATCATCAATAAAATCTCAATTTAATGCAATCTCTACGTTCATTTCCTAAAACAAAACAATCATTAATTTCCATAGTTAAGCATCAAAATAAATCTAAAACAAAGAAGATAATATCAAATAATATAGCAAGATAGACCTTATGAAAACAAAATCTAATGGTATAATTTTAAGATCTATCCAATGGAAAAATAATAATCTACTGCGATGAATAAGTAAATAAAAGATTAAATTACAAGTAATTTTGAGTCCCAATATATTATTCTTTAAGATGATAAAATAAAACTATTTTTAATAAAAATTAATATGTTCTCGATTTGATCATGCTTATACAAATGTAATTGATTTAAATAGAGTATAAAAAATCTCTTTTATCATAACTATTCTACATAAAGATTTACTAACACATTCAGTTATTGATATGCCTTATTTTTTCTTTCTAGGGGTAGACCGTAGTAAAAAAATCCCACAACCAATCTATAAAAGCACACGAAATGTTGAATATCAATCATCTCCCATTACCAAAACAAGATCACTAATTAAAAATATAAATAATAAATTATATATATGAGAATACGAATTTGAACTAAAAATTATTTAATTGAAGGTTCATATTCGTTACATTTTAAAGATATGCTTTAATTTATTGTTTTTTTATATTTCAACTTTATTTTAACATTTTATTCATATTCTTACTTATTATTAATATGCTTTAAAAAAATTAATAAAACAATAAATAAATCATCTAAATAGATATTATCTTAACTAGAAATACAACATTTATATTATTGATAGGATAGAAACAAAACAAAAACACCCCTTATAATTAGAAAATTTTTTAAAAAATGTCCCTATCGTTTGGAGTTCTGATATAAAAAAAAAAAAGCTTTTTATAATTTGGAGTTGTACAGAAAAACTCCTTAGAATTGACTTACGCTAAAATAAATTGACATAGAACATTTTGACCCAAAGTTATACTCAAACTTATTTATTTACTAAACTCCATTCATCCCTTAAAATAACCTAACCCAGGCACCCACTTAACTATATCACCTCACTTTTTCACTGGTTCACTAACTGGAATCTTAGAGGGCACAGAGATGTTAAAGTCATGACTAAAATTGGTATTCGGTGATTCTACCAATAATGTGGACCAGATGAGCCATCTCTATTATTGGATTGAACTTGAAAGCTAGGGTTTGACGAGGATCTAAACCCAGGAACTGTATGCAGACCCAGGACCACCAATCTCACCTCCCCTATGATTGTAATACGACCCACTGGACAATATGATAGCTTCTCGTCCATCCATTCATTTACTAAGAAGAATAGTACAATATTATATTAGCAGAAGATCACAGGTTAAGAAACAAAACTCATTACTTCAGTGGGTTAACTAAAAAATTGGAATTTTAATATACCAGAACTAAGAACTAGAATAGAGGTTATACGTATCAGTGCACAGAGTAGAGGAGCAAAAACCGGTTTTAGAGGAACGGTTTTACATGTGTTTTTGACTGACTTGAACAAATGTTAGAGAAAAGAAAGGTCAAATCTTTATCATAAAAAAACCGAAAGAGAAGGAAAGTCGAAAACATATCAAAGAAGAGGTTTAACAGGATTTTTGCTTCGGTGTAAGAAAATCTACAAGAAGAATAAAAAAATTCAATTTTAACTTAATAAAACAACATCAACAACTAGTAAAAATTTCATCACTAACAAGAAAAGTCTGAAAAGTGTGAGCTTTCTATGCCCTGTATTTGAAAATTTGTCTTCTTTTTTTCATATTGCTCAGATATCACACCTCTGAACTATTTTAAATAACTTTAGATCTTTTATACGAGTATATTTGATCGGCTCCACTCATTCTACTATCTTCTCCTAATTATTTTCTGTACACTTGATTTTGCAAAATATATATATATATATATATATTAGTGCTTGATTCTAATAACTTTTACAAAAACAACAGTTAAAGAATCAATGGTTCAAAGATTGGGTTGCATAACTTGCATATGTTGTTGATAATGAAGTTGTCTTTAAGCCTATCTATTGTGTTAACTCTTTGTTTAATCGCTGGCCCTAAAGTAAATAAAACTTTAAACATATTTTCCTTCAAGGACCAATTTTCTTCATGCAACTTTTGAAAATTTGCTTTGAAAAGCAGCATACAAGTTTTGCTTGTGAAGACTTTAGAACTGTTGAAGGCAATGAGGACATAGTGGCAAAGAATCTTCTATAGGTGCAATGCTATGATTGTTCTTTTATCTTTCACAGCCATGACTTGATTCTGAATTTGAATTGATGTTGCAATGTATCTATTAATTGGATAATTCAGAAAGGTTAATTGCACTGATTAGTTAGCTTTAATCAAGTGATTGAAGACTTATAAGAACACATGATTGTTCTAATAATTATACTTCGAAAATTTATTCATATATATGGGTGTATTTAGAGCGTCACAAAGTGTGATCATAAGCATTATATATAAGTGCAACACCTCTAAAACATAATATTTAGGCGCTGATTCTTCAATAAGGTTGCTCGCCAACGTAGTTTCCTGGAGGATCATAGTTGCAGCCAATGAAAGTGCCTCCATTACCGCATCTCACCTTAGCACAACCTATGCGAACGGTGTTTCTCCACACCACCTGAGTGTAGTGCCCACAAACCTTGCCTTCTTCGCAAGAGTTGGAGCCGTAGTCGTAGAAGGGTTTCTCGTCAACCCACAGTTTCACGGCTTCCGCTCCGGAGAGGTCGCCTGTACTCATTGCTAGGCATTCTCCGTACGGCCGATTTGTAGAATGCACAAGATTGCAATCGTCTGCACGTTGACTGGCGTAGTTTTGGGCAAAGGCAGCTACCTTGTCGTCCCAAGTCACCGGTCCGACACCTACTGCTGCACGAGCGGCATTATGTGCTTGGACATAATCGTCGGGTGCGTCTTGAGCGTGGATCATACTTACTAAGGACAGGCTCATTAGGCAGAGAAGAGTTAAAGCAATCTTGAACATCACCATTTTTCGGCTTTTGCACACTAACATGCATGCACTACAATGAGCAATGTCTTGAAGATGGATGGATGTTCAAGAGGAGTTTTATAGGTATATATAGGCGTAAAATTGTGACAAGTTAAGTGAAATGACTGTAGATTAGTACTTATGCCCCATAGATTTTCCAACAAGTCTAGAATTTCAAAACTTTTATGGATTTTTGACTATTCTTCAAAAAAATCCACCCCACAGGGACCATTGAACAGTGACATTGCATCTTAGCTAAACAGATCGATGTGATTCACATGTATTGTTCGATACTTTTGGCTGACAGTTAAAATTAACTAAACCATGACAGTTAAGACTATATATCTATATTAAAATATTAGTAATTCACATAAATGATTAATATTACATTTATAAAACTTATTTGTAAGAGTCTTCTATAGCGTGAACCATGAAACAAATGTTCCCTTTAGAACATATCCTACATAACGACACCCATACCGTAGAATTCCAATGACAGAAAAAGTGGCACTTTCTAAAATATCTAATAAAGCAAGATTGACCAAATAAATGTAAAGAGGCATTCAAGAAAGACCAATATCTATACATAATATATATTTAATAGAACCAAAATTTCCAATGAATTATAAGAAAACATTTATTTATTGAGATGACAAAATTTTCTATTCTTCTATTATACTCAATTTTTTAATTGAATATTTGTACTATTTTTTATTAAATCTTCCAACATTCAGTAATATTACTATTTTTACTATAACTCTAACTTGATGTTCTCTTTCGGTTGGTTTTGAAATTTAAGAGACAATGACTATGTACAGGAAAATTTGGGAGGATCATAGTTTTCATTTATGAAGTAGAACATATGAATGATATGTTTAACCTCAAAACTTGTAGGAGCCAAGAACCCTGACAAGATCATCCATCTTTATTTTAAGTGAATTTCAATTATTCTAAATTGAAATTAAATGGTTTGACAAAGTGACCTTACAAAAGTTTAAAACCAGAACATGATATTGCGGAAATCACTGGCCGATAGTGCATAATTCAATGCATACTTCACAAAGTCATGCGAAATTGCGATCAGAAGTGGCTTCCCAGCAGTCTACTGAAGTCACGGCTTTTTTGAGACCTGAATCCCAGTATAGCTTTAACCCTCGTGACACGCCGGCTTCTTTTCTTTTCCTTTTTTCGCATGGCCTTACTAGTAGGCCTTGAAAAGATGGTAGTCAATTTTTGAAAAGAAAGTAACCACTCTAATAAAAAATAAACCTTTTTTATAGGTATTACTGCATGATTTTCGCAGCATAGACCGATCACCGCATAATCAGGAATCAGAAAAGAAAACGAATGGCATTGCCTTCACTTAAACAAGGAGACAATTCAAAGTCTGAATCCATTGATTGTTACCTAGGGGTCCAATTGTTTCAAGTTTTTTACTGGTGCATGCACGTTCATTGTCATTAAAGGTCGAGAAGATTTCTCTCAAAATGTTTGAGGAACTCACATGTTACAGCGCAATTAATGGAGCAAAAGCTTGATAAAAATTTTCATTTATAAACTTAGGCATCAGGATACCATAAACAAAGGTGAGGGAGCTTATCTTGAAGCTACAAAGATATCCTCATCTCACTTGTTTTATGTAAAGTTGTGATGGATTCGCTGATATTTGAAGGTTGATGGAGACACATAATCATAATGAAACAATATAAATCTAGACAACAGCCCATGAAACATAAAAAGTTATATTCGTTTAAGGAGACCGAAAATTCCTAATGATATAGTTTCTCACAAATTATGAATCAACTGCAGCAGTTATAAGCTTTCTAGCAAATGCAAAAACAAAAAAATAATTAAATACGAAATAATTAAATCAACACTCGAAATTTGTTAACGCAATTCAGCACATTTTGCTTATATCAGCAAAGCCCTCATCTAGCTTAATCACTTCCGTCAAAAAACAATAATAGTTTTATATAAGGCTTTACTGAACTCACTCACTTAATTCTTGACATTATCCCTCGTACTTACATCCCGTGAAAGTAATTCACACCAAATAGCTCAACCACTTCATTCTATTTTAGCAACAATGATTGATAATAAATATGGTAATAAAACAACTCAAGTGATTAAATTAATAAAGGCATAAACAAGGAAAATACTTGAGATAAGAAAACAACTCCCCTAATAACAAAGTGGCTTTGTCAACGAAAGATTAGGAAGTTGTCCACTAAAAAAGTTGTAAATCTTCGATAAAAAAGTTGTAAATCTTCGATATTATCATTGGAACATCCCACGAACAGCAGCAAAAAAATCACCAACAAAACAAATGCTTCTTCACCGAAATGTTACAACCAATGGAGCTGCAAAACACACGAAAACTACTACAGATTTTCGGCGCAAATCATCAACGAAGACCACTTAGAAAATTGCGCAACCCAAGGGAAAAAATGTAGCTGCCAGATGTGGATGATATCCTCGTGAAATGAACTACAAAGGATAATCTAAGATACCCCAAAATTTTCAGCTACCAAACCACAAATAATAGAACTACAAAAACTCCAACCTGCTGGATGTTTTTACCACATCAATACAATAACTCAACAGGTCAGAAAATTCATGCCCAATCAAGAAAAATGCAACTACAACTATAGATCAATAGAGCACAAAGTTGCTCACCAAAAATACAGAGAAATGCAGCTACACAATAGAACAATTTTTCTGCAAGTTTTCCCTCACAAAAATGATGAAGTAGCAGTCCAATTATTCGCCACATGTGTAGAAACGTAGCTACCAAGAATAGTTCAATAGAGCATGATATTGCTCATATAAAAACAAAGAAACGCAGCTACACAAATTGGTTAATTTTTTGTTAATTTTTCCCCCACAAAAACAATAACTAAGTTGTCCAAAAATTCACACACAATAGAGAAAACACAGCTGCACCCTCGCATGTAGTAAACGTGTTTTCCCACTCAAAAACAATAATTAGTTGCACAGAAAATTCACACACACAATGGAGAAAACGCAACTACCCAAAATGGATAAGATCACCTAAAAATCCCACAAAAATACAACTACATATTAGATTATTTAATGAACCATGTGACTTATAGATTTAAGCCCCATAAAAAAGAACTCAAGATAATAGTTATTGGGTATTAAATAATAGATCTCAATTGGGTCAAAAACCCTTTCCCTCTCCCTTCTAAAATAAACCAATATGATGGTTGGTGAAAAACTATATAAGTTTTAGCAACTTATCAAAAGATTATCTGTACCATTTGGAGAAAAACATCAAAGAAGAATAGAAGAAGAGAGGGAATAAATCAGTACACAAAATTTATCATGGATTCAGGTATGATAAAATCGATCAATCCATTAAATTGTCTTACAATTAGTATCAGAGCATGGTTTAGAAATCTATAATTTTTTCATTATAAATTGTAGATAATGAGTGTTGAAGAATTTATCTACTGCCGCCTATATTTCGGTTATGAACTTTTATGTGGTTGAAATCTTCGTACTTGTATCAAGACGAAGAAACCGTGTTTTATGATTCCATATGTACTCTTCTAGGCATTTAATATGTGAAGTTTTGTCTCATATGCATTTAATGTATGTTGTCGTTGTCCTTTGGTGTTTCTCTCACATGATTCCCAGATGCACTCTTCTAGCATTTATTATGTGTGGTTTTTGTCTTGTATCAGTATACGGATAAAAGTATGAAGCAAAAACAACAACCTCTCTCTTGTAAAAGCCATGTTTTGGATATCGTTCCTTTCAGCGTAAAACGCTTTCGAAGTGGTATCTGTAGTATGAATTTGGTTTCTGCTAAAGTGTGTGATTTTTTTTATGCAAAGCCGTTAATCCAAAATAACTTTTGGATTTATGTTTTATATTTTTGTGAAACCAGTGTGCAGTGAGGAAGTTCCACGCGCCTCACATGCCAGACACGCGCCTGTCGATTCATTAATTTAGGTTTATACGCATAAAAGTTGCGCATATATTTGCTATGCATAATATAATTTTTGTGTCATATTATGTTTTAATTGGTACTTTGACCACTCATATTATGCAATGCTTGGAATTACATTTTCTTATTATATGTTAAGTGTACTACATGACATTAGTTTGTTAGTCACCAAAGTGACCAAACTAATTAAATTAAATTTTTTCATGTATAATAATTGTCCAATTAAATGTTTATTACATGGAAAGCTTGTTAGTCACTAAAGTGGCCTAACTTGAAAATATTAATCATTTAATTGTGAATGTTTAAATTGTTCATTATGATATGATGTTACAATGACATAAAGGTTGAACTGAACAATTACGATTACTAATTACAACGTTAGGAGGTCACCCAAAGGTGAACCATTGCTTATAATTAATGACATTAAAGGGACTTTATCAACATATTTAGTTAATATGATTGTATATCCAAAGATAACATGCATGTTGACTAGAATATGATTGATTGTCCATTATAGTGAACTATATATGCATCATAATAGGTTACAAGTATGTATTTAAATTTCACCCAAAGGAGAATTTAAATGCATAATCAAAGTGTATTAGTTAGTTTGAATCCATTTAAGTTTACTCAAAGCATTAATATATGAGCTATATGTTGTGTCTGCATCATCTACTAATTTGTTTGCTTTAGGAAATGGGCCAATCAAGTTCAATGGTTGAACTATGTTGATTGGTCTGAACTATGTTGATTGGTCCGAATAAATCCAATTCCAACTGAGTGTAATGGATTTGAACTTGGCCGTAGTTTCAGACGCAAGGCTCGCAGCCATAACTGAGACTAGTTCTGAAGCTGACAAGTCTTATTATGAGGCATGGAAACGGTCTAACAGGCTGAGCTTAAATTTGATGTGAATAATGATCGTAGAAAGCAGTCAATGCCTAAAACGGATAATGCAAAGGAGTTCATGTTCAAGCTTAAAGAATACTCCCAATTTGATATAGCTGACAAGTCCATAGTAGGGACTTTAATGAGTGAGCTGACGACCAAAAAGTTTAACTAGTCACAACCTATTCATGATTATGTAACATATACGTCAAATCTAGCTGCAAAGTTGAAATCCATGGGTATGGATGTAAGTGAATCTTTCCTTGTACAGTTCATTATCAACTCACTTCCTCTTGAATTCGGCCAATTCCAGGTGAATTATAACACCATTAAGGAAAAATGGAACCTACAAGAAATTAAGGCCATGTTGGTTCAGGAGGAAGGGAGATTGAATAAAATGAAGGAACACTCCGTTCATCTCTCGTTTCATCAAGGAGCTAGTAGCAGCAAGAACAAACCAGGAAAGAAAGACAAAGATAAGGACAAAGCTCTCAGCAAAGTTAATGAGAGTCGAATCCATAAAGATAAGAGGTGTCACTTCTGCAAAAAATCTGGTCACTTCAAGAATGATTACCCTAAAAGAAAGGCTTAGTTCGAAAAGAAAGGTACATACCATGTCTTAGTATGTTTTGAATCAAATCTTATTAAAGTGCCTAATAATACCTAGTGGTTAGATTCTGGTGCAACTACTCATATGTCACATGTTAAACAGGGATTCCTTTCAATCCAGACCATAAACGGAACTGAAAAATTCTTGTATATGGGGAACAGATTAATGAAGGCACGAATAAAGGGAATTGGGTCGTACAGATTGATCTTTGACACTGGGTGATCTTTGACACTAGGTGTCACTTGGATTTAAAAAATTGTCTTTATGTTCCTGACTGTGCTATGAATTTAGTTTATGTTGCAAAGTTGGATGATGATGGTTTTAACTTTAAGATTGGCAACCGCATGTTTTCTTTATATAAACACAAGTACTATTATAGTTATAGTACTTTAATTGATTGCTTATATCGTTTCAATCTTGATGTTGATTTTGATGAATCTCTGTTTCATGTTGACCATATTATAGGAAATAAACGTAGTGCATGTTAGCCCCGAATTTTTTTTTATGATTAGTTAAGCATGATTAGCTTAATTAAGTTGTATTAGCATTAAATAAGATAACCTTAATTAAGGTAAGTTAACATTGATTAGCATATGACATTAATGAAAGTAGCTAGAATTAATAAGTTAGTTGGAATTAAATGAATTAGATGAAGCTAGCATGTTA
>JAOQMQ010000195.1:28340352-28385659 GCA_027563845.1 Erythroxylum subrotundum | reverse complement strand
CTTCTGTCGACGAGCGAGCCACTGTGCGTTGACGTTTTGAACTCCAAGAGATTGGCGAACCACCAAAATAAACAACATAAGCCGAGGTTGAAGTTCTGGTATCAGCATCTCCCCCCCCAATCGGCATCACTAAATGCTTCTAATTGAAGATGAGACGGTGTGTATAACTGGAGGCCAAAATCGTGAGTGTGTTTGAGATAACGAAGGACGCGCTTTAACTGCCTGAAGTGAATTTCTGAGGGTTGATGCATAAATTGAGACAATTTGTTGATAGCAAAACTGAGATCCGGGCGAGTAAGGGTAACATATTGAAGTGCCCCTAGAATACTTCGAAAAATTGTACCATCAGCAGAGGTAGAGCCATCTTGTAACTAAAGAGGCGTAGAGGAGCATAATGGCGTGGAACATGGATTACGAAAAAATAATTGCCGTTAGGCTTGTAGCTCTGATACCATAAAAGGATTGTAATGAATATGTATTTGCATATATTGACAAGGATGAATATGTGTTTAAATAGATACAGGTGAGGGAAATAACTAAGCAAATCATAATCATAACAGACCAGATTACAGATCAGATTACATCCTAAAGAATATAAAAAGAGATTCAGTCAATCGAAGACTTGGTCATGTTCTTATCCTTATTACCTATCACCCCTCCTGTAGATGTTTTACAGCAGGGAGCAGTTAAATGCCAAGCTTCACTTGTCGAATACTTCCTCAAGAAAAGATTGGCATACCCAAATGTGCAACATTGGGCTGATATGAATTGGAAGAAATGGGTTCTTCAATCAACGTTAATAAATGTAGATAAGCTATTCATTTTTCGATTCTCGTTAGAGGAAATGATTGCCAAAGTCATAGATATGGTACCTTGGCACATTCGAGGCAAGCCAATTTTCTTAAAGAAGTTCACTACAAGAAAATAACACATTACCGAAGGAAAATTACCGGTGAAAAACATTTTGTTGTAAATTAGTGACGAAAATTGATTCTCCCTCGATAAATTTATCGAAAAAAATTATTTTTTGCAACCGCCAAAATATTCGTCAGTAAATGTGGAGGGAAAATATCCCTGCGAGTTTCCCGATGGAATATAGCGACAAAATAGTAAAGTCTGTCGTAAAAATAGGCGGCAATGGCTGGCGGGAAAAATAAGCATCTTGAATACAGATTGAGCCACATTTTCGTCGGTAAAATACCGACGGTAGTTAGGGGGCTTCGGGGTAGTTAAGTCCGTGAATAAAACGACATCATTTGGATTAAAACCAAACGACGTCATTTTAATTTATCAACTGTCGAATTGTTTATAAATTAAAATGACGTCGTTTGGTTTTAATCCAAACAATGTTGTTTTATTCACAGATTTAACTACCCCGAAGCCCCCCTTCTCCCTCCCTCTGTTATTTGCTCTCTTCTTCCCACCATCAACGTCGTCGGTCCTCTTCCTTCCAAGCTTCCACCGACGATTTTGCTTCCTTTTTAGTCCATCATGCATCATTTTCAGGTAACAAAACTGTTGGGTTTATTTTGTCTCTAAAAAAAAGGTGTTACATACTTATATATATGACCCTGGAAAGTGGGTGGGTTTTGTTTGGATTGTTGGTTTATGTGTCTTTACATTGAATTGTTGGTTTATTTGTTGTTTAAATGTATTATTGTTGGTAAATAATGAAAAATGCAGTTGTTTCGTTATTAGTTAGAGATAATTTGGGTTGCCTATGAATTGTTCGATGAAATGTCTCTTAGGGCCATATCAGTTGAATTAGAATTTGTGGCGGTTGTAGTGTTTTTAACAAATGCAATTTATCTTATTTTCTTAACAAATATTAGAACAATATCTGAAAAATATAGAAATAATTTAAATAATGATTTGGTTTACTTCTATGTTATGTTAGAAATGTTGAAATTCAAACTCAATAAGACAATTATACAATGTAAATTTCAATATTAGTTGGCATTTGTTTGTCAAATTACATAACCTAAATAGGATTCTCGCACACTTTCCTAAGGACTCTTATTCATCCACATTGAGGTCAAATATCTTATGAAGGGATTTATTTGAATTTAGATATATGAATGCAGCTGAAAAGATTAATTATAAAATCTTTCTCAATTGAAATGGATCTTTTACTAGTTAAACCTATTTTTGAAAGTTTGAAATAAATATACATAAGGACTTATTATTTGTATGTTATGTTGCATAGGGTATCATGAATTCTTTACACGTAATAGAACTGGAATAGGTGAAAACTAAATTTGTCATGTGGGCGAACTCCATTAGGCAAGGGTTTGGGGATTTTTGTTGAGACTTTGTTGGCCTTGCATTAAATGGTGGTATTAAACATATATAGTTTAGTAGAATAAAGTTTAGCTCATTTATGACATAAACATCTAAGTAACATATCTAAAGAAACAATACAAAGATTGTAAAGAATGAAATCATTCTAATTTAGATTTTACTTATTTTAGTAAATATGTGCATGATATTAAGAGAAAATATATAAGGCACATAATTAAGAAAACAAACACAAGAAGCACACAACACCTTGAACTTTTATATATTTTGATATATACGGGCCTTCTGATGTTTCATCTTTTAGTGGGAAAAAAGTATTATATCACTTTTATTGATGATTTTACATTATTGATATGTCTAATTTCTATATGAGAAATCATAATCAATAAATTAAAATATACTTAGACCAAAAAGAGAAAGTTGTTAGGTCTTATAAAGGTGGCAAATTTTGTGGAAGGTAAAATGAAATCGGACAATGTCTTGACCTATTTGTTAAATTCTTAAAAAAGCATAATGTATGTACTTAATACATAATGTTCGTCACACTAAAATACAAAAGTATTGCATAAAGGTATAAGCATACTTTAATGGAATTGGTTAAGAGCATATTGAGTTATTCTTATCTTTCCTTATCATTATGGATATATGCTTTGGAAATTACCTTATGTTTATTAAGCATGATTCCTACACTATTAAAAAATTAGGAATTATTGATGAATTTTTATTAAAATTATCATAACATTAATTTTTAACATTACTCCCACTAAAAGTCAACATATTTTATTTCAAAATAAACAGTATTATTTTTTATTTGCTTGCTTTAATATATTAAAAATATAACAAAACTATTAAACAAGTGTATTATATTAAATACGAAATATTCTTTTTTGCAGGCCCTATATTATGTTGATGAGCATCGCTCATCCTTCTTCTTTGTAGTCTGAAGTTGTTCGTCCATCCAGGTAAGTCGTCCAACTAATGTCTACCATATGTATTACTTTAATAATATGATTATGATACGTTTAGATTTTGTGTGAATGCAAATGAAGTCTTGATTTTGTGTTGTTTAGAATATTCTTATAATCATTTGAGTTTTTATGTTCTTCTTTAATAGTCTAAGTGTGTACTATATGTGGAATGAGTTTGAGATCTTATGGATGATTTGAGGCATTAATAAACCCCTACGACAGTATATAGGTTGGAAACCCATGATGCAGCTCCCGTGAGGCTTATCGGTGAAAAATTTCACGAGCCTAGGAGTCACAGTAAAAACTTGCTTTCTTGATTCACAGGTGTAAACAATGTCACGTACCATAGTATTGAAATCAATTATAGGTGATTAATTCAAACATAAATACTTCAACTTCAATGTGATTAATGTAAACTTAGTATTAACACAAGAAATTTATACAATTAATAGACAAAACAGTTTTTTGCATAATAAACCCCTAAGACGGTATATAGGCTGGAAACTTATGATGCAGCTCCCGTGATGCTTATCGGTGAAAACTTCCACGAGCCTAGGAGTCACAGCAAGAACTTGCTTTCTTGATTCATATGAGTAAACAATCTCAAGTACTATAGTATTAACATCAATTGTAGGTAATTAATTCGATTGATTAATACTTAGGGGATGTTGTGTAAAGTTTAGATGTTCTGTAAACTTAAAGGACATGAAGGATAATAAATATGAAATCACTCTTTTAAATTAACAGTTTTGCATAAATGAGTAATGTTGATAGATCTTAGATGTATAAACGATTAACACCTGATGATTTTATTAATCCTGAGTTTGTTGAGGGAGTTGAAGCTTTTATTCATTATGTATGTTCTTAATCTGCATATATAGATGGCCCAAAGATCAGATGTCTATGTAAAAAGTACAAACACATTCTTTTCCTTCCTATTGATGAAGTGAATGGGCATTAGCTAAGAAAATGGCTTGTTCCAAATTATTTTGAGTTGACACAATATGGGGAGCCATTGATTTGTAGCACCTGAAGAGGTAACGAAGTACACTCGTCAGTGAATGTAGATGAGTATGAAGGGGGATTGGATTTAGAACAAATAATGTGGGTGTAATTGAAAATCCTTATATGCAAATGGTTTATGATCCAGCCAGTTATACCTTTAAGGAAAATATAGAAAATCTTAAAGAAGAACCAAACCCACATGCAAAATAATTTTTGACTTACTACACTCAACTAACCAAGAATTATGGCCAAATTGTGAGACAATGACTCAATTTTCTTCAATTGCTCAAATATTGAACATAAAGTCTAAAGGGCATATTTCTAATCATAGTTTTGATAAAATTCTTGGATAGTATAATGAATCATTGCCTCCTGATCATACAATGGTTGATAGTTTTTACAATATGAAGAAACTTATCAAGGGTCTTGGTTTGCCTGTTGAAAAGATAGATTGTTGCAAATTAAGATGTATGTTGTATTAGGGAGGTGATATGGAATTACAAGAGTGTAAATTTTGTGATCAATCTAGGTTCAAGCCTAGAAACCGTTCTATGAAACAAAAACTAGTACCCTAGAAGCAGATGTATTATTTCCCGCTAACTCTGAGACTTCAAAGACTATATGCTTATGATGTTATTGCATCTCATATGAGATGGCATAATGATCATAAACATAAAGATGGAATAATGAGTCATCCATAAGATGCACTGGCATGGAAACATTTTAATAACATCTATTATGAGTTTATAGTTGAAAGTCGAAATGTTAGGTTGGGATTGTCAACGGATGGATTCCAACCTTTTGGTCAATCTGGCTAACAATATTCATCATGGTCAATCATAATTACTCTTTATAATTTGCCTTCATAGATATGTATGAATAAGGCATATATGTTCTTCACAGTGATTGTGCTAGGGCCTACAAATCCAAAGTATAAAATTGATATATTCTTACAACCATTGATATTTGAATTGCAGCATCTTTGGGAATATGGTGCTGAGACATATGATGTGTCTCTGAAACAAAATTTTATGTTGAAAACAACTTTGATGTAGACCATTAGTGATTTTTCGGCATATTCTATGTTGTTTAGATTTCAGGTTGAAATATGTCACCAAAGAGAAAACATGATATGATGCGACCAAGGTTAATACCACAATTTGGAGCCATTTACTGTCCAGGTGAAGCATCACATTCTGCAACTGCAATCGAATCAGATGTTGCACCTCTAGTTACTACACATGCAGATGAGGCATCACCATTCATACCTGCTGCCACACCATCCATCACCCCTATACTAACAGAGATATAAGGGGTAAACGATGCGGATGAAGGAGGAGACCTCTAACTTGGAGCTGAGGAAGTTGATAGAAAAACTTACATCACAATTGTCAACAATCTGTAAGTGAAAATACATGAAACAACTTATGTTTATAATTAAGTTATAGGTTTAAATTTAACAATGATATAAAATTAATTATTTTAATATTAGGTTGATTCCGTCTAGACCGTGCTCAAAAAACATGACATCCAAATTCGAAGAGAAGTTTGATCTTAAGGGTTATATATGGAAAAATATCCCTCAGGTGACAAAGAATTTTTATTATCAGAAGTATGAGGTACAAAAAATATAGTTTTTGTATTTTTTAATTGAATTTTATACATTAATTAGATAAATATTGTAGATTATAAATACTTATCGTATGTTTTTCCTTTTGTTTTAGAAAGAATTTTTTTGGGATTCTAAATTTAACGCGGTCATTTATAAAGTATGGGAGAGACGAGCACGTATATGTTATCGAGACTTTATTGGTGCGATATATAAGACTGATGTACGACCGCCTTATATTTCTAAAAAAACATGGAGTCGTTAGCAACAGTATTGGACATCACCCGAGGCAATGTCCATTTCAGAGCGTAATTCTACCAACAGATGTGGAGGACTGAGGCATACTGGAGGATCTATTACTTACCATGGGTATGCAAATAGACTTGTAAGTATCTACACTTTACACTTACATTCTGATTTTTTCACTTTGGCGTATTTCAATTTAATTTGATGCGTGAATTTTGGAATGACAATATGTGTATTATGGAGAATGGTAATGTTATAAATTTCTGGTGCCATATATGATTGTGTTGTTGAGTTACTTTATTTGTTCAACAGGGGGTAAATACCATAAAAATAGATGAAATTCTGCAGAAATTTTTGTAAATTGTAGTTCACTTATAACATTTTTTTATGCAGGAAAAGTCTATGGGCATGAAGCCTACACCCCGTCAGCTTTTTTTGCACACTCACACTAAGAAGCATGACGGTGTGACCTTCGTCAACACCCGATGTGGAGAACTAAATGTCTGCGAAATTTATGTTTTAATATTAATGCTTAATAATTATCACTTATTAACATAAGCATTGCCTTCTAATATGATTAAATACAAGAAAGCATTCAATGACAATCTCAACAATCTGAAGATGTTGATGAGAGTCAAACCTATCGTCATGCCGTAGGTGGTAGAGACCGTCGTGGAAGGATATTCAGCTTAGGTTCATTTGCGAACACATGTTATTCGCAGTCCTCCACATCCAGTACAGCAATATCTAATAGGCAGTCCGCACCTAATGAAGTCCATGAGCTTTGGAGCACAATACAAACATTGGGAACTCAGTTGCAACAGTCGATGGAGTGGATAGGTCAGCTCCGTAATGAGGTGGATGAGTTAAAGGAGAGGGGCAACACCTCAACGCAGCAGTTAGAGCATCCGCGTTCACTAAATGAATAACGTACTTGTAGTCATTTCGTATGAATTAAATACTTATTATATACAAAATAATTTTTGATTATCAATTAAGATAATTTTTACTTTGTATCATAAATCAAGTTTCTGTTTAACAAATTAAATATAGAAACAAATCAAAATTTTATCAACAAATAACTGATAACTGTATAAATTATGCATCAACCATAAGATTATCAAATAACATTAAATGTAAGGAAAAATTAAAAAACAATTTTACTAAATTTACAAACGGAAAAACAAAGTTTGTTGATAAAATCTATTCAATTTACCGACAGATAGCTAAGTTCTGTTGGTAATGTTAATCGTTAACTTACCGATGAAATAACCAATTCTATCGGTAAATTTACTGACGGACAAGATTTGTATGTCAGTAAATTTACCGATTGAAACAATCTTTCCGTCACTAAATTTACCGACAACACAAAATAACTGCCAATATATTCACTGAGGGTAACACAAAATATCCGTCGGTAAATTAGTGATTGAAAATTTGTGTTCGTCGTAGATTATTAACTGTGTTCGTTTCTTCGACACCTTGGTCCGTTGGTAAATTTCATTGTTAACTTAGCTTATCGACTGAGCGTGTAGGTTTTTCGTTGGTAATGTTCGTCACTAAACTCCATTTTTCTTTTAGTGGTGGAGAATGAGATTCAAACTTGACATAAGAAAAATCAAGACAATTGCTATTTAGGTCAATTTGCATAAAATTCCCCTTGAATACTGGTCATCTAAAGGATTAAGCTACCTAGCTAGTTACTTAGGTGTTCCTCTTGTTATGGATGACAATACAACGAATGTCAAAAGAGTTGGTTATGCAAGGGTGTGTATAGAAGTGGAACGTAAGAAAATATTGCCCGAATAGATTCTTCTCATGAAGTATAACTGTAGTGAGAATTGGAGGAGGATAAAATACTGTTGCTTATCCTTGGAAACTATATATGAAAGAAAAGGTTGGGTCCCTAAGGCTATATTTGGTTAGACGTAAGGTTTTTAATAGAATGGAATGAAATGAAATGGTTTATAATGAAATGGAATGTAAATGGTTGTAATATTAGAAAATTATTGTTTGGGAGGAATGGAAGATTTCATAATGCAATATAGTGAAATGTTGTTTGGATGAAGGGCTTATAATGTAATGTAATATAAAGTTGTTTATCATTTTACATTTCATTCTAAACCCCCAAAATCGGAGGTTTTTTCATTTTTACTGTTTAGGATGGAATGAGATGTAATATGAAACCCTATTCTTTTATCCTATTCCATACCATTCCATTATAAACACTCATCCTAAACGATGTAATAATATTATATTTCATTCTATTCAATTAATAAATATCTAACCAAACATAGCCTAAGATGAATAAGAATGAAGAGGGTAATGGAAGAAATGTGAAATCAGGCATACTAGAAAAATCAGTAGCTGAGCATGATATTGTTGCAAAGGACAAGGAGGAAAAGAATGTGAAGAATCCAAATGATGCAACTAAAATATGTGAAAGTGTAGAAATTAAAGAGGCGGTAAGTTCAATTGATATAGGGGATTCTAGTGTTGTTATTTTGAATGTAGTTGGGAAAAACAATGAAGAGAATGTACAGAATGTTAAATATGTTGTATATGTAATTAGAGAAATTCAAGAGGAAGCAATTTCTATTTCTACAAAATCAAGTGCTGGACAGAAGGACGTAGAAGTGGAGAAAATAGAAAAGAACAAGCAGTAATCTAATGGTAATCAACTAATTGGGTTGAAGACTGAACAATTTGTCACACATATTTCCTAAAGAAAGACAACTCTTGACAGTTACAGTGCAGACAACGTGGAGAATCTAGATAATGGCCCAAATTATTTCACCTCCCAATATTTGGAGCATTGTCAGATGGATAGGGCAAATGTTGACTCCAGGTGCAACTATTAAGCAAACTAAAAATTAGGGGATAGAGAATATTGAACAAACAGAGGATGGTGATACCCCCACTAGTTGTAGACCATATTCTAGACATCTCTAGCGATTTTTGCGTGCAATCCAAATCTGCAAAAAGAAAATCTGTTAGGAAGAGAAAGCAAAATCCCAAATATCAGAAATGGTGAATAAGCTTTCCCATAAAAATGAAAATTCAGTGGTGCCTATAATTATTTTTTGTTGTTGTCTATTATGCAGATAGTCATACTATCTTCCTTAGGGAGTTTTTGTTCTTAGATCATATCGCAATATAATAATAGGCTTAAAGTCTTGAATTCGTTGTAACATCGATTTAGTTTTAACTATAACTTAAAATTCTTTTCAATTTAAAAAAAATCTCGAGTCCAAATTCGAAATTTAAATTTATAAAAAGTCCAAACCAAGCTCAAAGCCCGATCAAGTTAGGCTTAGCTGGACCGTTTTTGTCATTATTGAGTGGCATTAATTAAAAATAAGCTTCATCACCACTTGTTATATCATCAATAATAACGATCCATAAAAAATGTGCAATTTAGAAAGATCTAATATATGTTGTCTTAATCCTAACTATTAAAGAAGTTGTTTCCAAATTACTTATTATATCAAAAGAAGTAAGAAAAACTTATTAGATTAAGAGTTGGTTGTATGCTCTAAGTTTTAATTAGATTAGACATAGTCTTTATAAAATGAAAAAAAAAAACTTATCATTCTACAATTAACATTTTCAACTGTTTATTAACCATTAAAACAACAAAAAATCATAGATAAACTAACCAATAATTTAACAACAAATAAGTGCATTAGGGATAATTAATCCTATGGATGCTAAGGCGAGCACTTGCACTTGTTCTCAAGGGAATGACTTGAGGTGGAAAACCTGACAAACTGGCCTATATGACCTCTTTATTGAGGCCTGTTCAAACTTTTTGACAGCAGCCTCATTCTCTTCTAAGCTAGTCTGCGTGAAGAACCTTATCCACCAAGATGAGCTCCTAAATTTGGCCTTCAAAACAACCAATACTTCATTACTCTTCTTCCACTAATGTCAGTTTACTTAACAATGACCCCAAATTTTAATCAGACTTACCGGACGACCAAATTTAGGCAACTCTGAAGCTTTCACTCTTTGCTGACCTGGAAGCCCAGTGCAAAATTATATTAAAAAGCAGAAATGATAGCTACGAATTATCAAGTGCTTTAAAAGGGAACCGACATTCGCATGTCTGCTTATAACATACCTGGAAAGTAGAAAAAAAAATATACTTTGGCTGTATTGGCAATCTTAAATATCAAAAAGCTATACAATAACTATAAAGTGAAAGGCTTGTGTCAAATTACCAGTAAACACGACAATGCCATCACTAGATACCCTTGCCAATTCCGGCAGGGTCTTGTTGAGATATCTTGGAGATAAGTAATCTAAAGCATCTGACACTATAACCATAGAGAATGATTTTGCACGGTACGGTAGAGGATACTTAATATCAGCAACACGAACAAAACCTCTGCGAACAAGACTCTTGCAAGTGTCATCCACATCATCCAAGTCATAAGGTTCCACACCCCACGCTTCAGTATCCTCTTCTTTCAGTAACTTTGACAATACTGAACAAGTATCAGGTCCAACATGTAGCACTTTGCGCAGGCTGTCACCATAAGCCTTTTTCAGAATAGGTAAACCTCTTTGCACTTCTGATGTGCATGAAGCAGCTCCTGTGGATACATATTTGAAATCTTCAGATTGTTGTTTAATTCAATAGATGACTACCTTAGCAGCTACATCTATAGATAGTGCAATAACAAGATAAAATACAGATTTTACATGGCGAAACAAATGCTGTTTTCCATCCATTATTTTAAGATGAATAGGCAAGAAGGAAGTAGATTTCTACAAACTCAGGCATACTAGGATTTCCAGGTAAATTCTGTCTCGTGCAGAGTAATTGAGAATGATTGCTTCATGCAAGAATATGAAAAAAAGGATCATACCCACAAAGTTTCAACACAGGAGAAAATTTTGCCAACATTAAGTTTTGAGTGCAATTTGGTTTTGAGTGCCGCATCAATTTAAGAAATTAAATAGATCTGGAAAACTTGAGAACAAAAATCAACAGAAGTCAGTCATTGAAGCCTTGATTGAGCACACAAAGATGTTCAACAGAACGAGTCTCCCACTTGCTGCCAATGTGACCTTTTTTTGGTATCTAGGAAAAAGTACTTGCAGACTCCTTCATCCCTTGCACCTACCAGGATTTGAATCCTGTTCAGGCTAAACTCCCGATAGTTAATGCAACTTTGAAATTATCATTTAAAATAGTATTTTTCTTCAAATAAAACTAAACAGGACTTTACATATAAATGGAATTAAATATGCTCTCAAAGAAGAACAATGGCAGAAATTAAATGAATGCTACCAATGTAAATTCATGTTCAACTAGAACTATCTACTAGATAGAAAACCCGACGAACAAGTCAAAGAAACATCTCATAAAATTTTGGCATACTTGCAGTCACATTTAACGTACTAAAAGCAGTCACCTTCCAACAAGGGAGAAACTATATATAGACTAGCACAAAACTCACCTTCCACTCTATTCAAAGCTTCCTTATCTGCAATTCTTCTCCCTATAACATAAACAGTAAAGATTCAGTTGAAACACTATTATGGCAAGTAAAAGTATGACCAACAGTAAAAACGTGTGCAAATTAACCCAGCTGCAATGGTTTAGTTCTTCAGTATATTAAAAAGAATAAGAAAAAACTCAAACATGAAATGAGCTAATTGAGTTCAGATATCTGTTTCCTGTTATATCTTTGGAGATCAGTCCATGAGGAAAAACAAAAAAGAACTGACGCTCGTCAGGAGCCTCAAACGAACATTTCGGCACCAAAAGACTTCTAAATGCAATTTGATGGGGAAATCTAAAGAGGGGGGAAAAAAAAGTTCCTGGAGCATGTACAGACCCGACCCACTGTAGCAATAACCGATTAGAAGAATTCCACCCTGAAAGAAATAAAGCATTCCATCATTAGTTTCCAGACTAGAATTGGATCAGATAGTACCCAAGTAGGCATCCGCGCTAGTATGTCAATAAAAAGTCCCGAGAAAAAGGGATGTTTCTGGTGAACTAAGTCCGGTATTTTGTAAATCAATAGCATTGCTTACAATATAAAGCTGAAAACTTAAAATGCAGAAGACATGCAACCAAGAAACCCACCAAAACCACGAGTCCAATGGACAATAATGGGGGGGAGCGTGATCTAGAATTCGCCGAAAACGGGATCCCTCCCTCATTTGCTAAACGTCTACCAGGGTTCCCCGGCCGCCGGGATATCATTGTTTATTCCTGGAAGAGTAGCAAAACCCATAATTATTAGAAAGAAACACCTTTTTTTTTTAATCATAATCAATTATAAAGAAAATACAATTTTCTCATATGTCTTACAAAGAAAACATCTTTTAATCATATATCAACATAATGTGAGACCTATCTGTCCCTGTTCTTTATTTACATACGGACGGAAACACGAGACGTCCATGAAAGCAATTCAATGACCATCCCCATTTCAAGTGAAAGCCATTCTCTGAACCATTCCGAGCCCGGCAATAAAAACCCAGATACTTTATACCAATGCAAATCAAATGAGAAAATGAGTAGACAATTCTCACTACCAACAAAATTCCCAACCCAACACATTACCCACACTAGAAACACCGAACAATTAAACCGCAACACGAATGCCAACTTTACCTGGAAAATCCAGCAAGGTGAAGAAACTTCCGACTCTTCAAAAGCTCGATCTAGATCTGTTTGTAATGGTTTTATAGTTACGATGGCAAGCCATGAGACATAAGTCGAGTTTCAGTTGATTTTTGTCACTGACTGATGATACATTATAGTAACAATTTAAAAATATCATGTTATATGAATATATCATATGTATACAAAATATATGTTATATCATACCTTAAATAATGCATATTATATATTAAAAACAGAAGTAAGAAACTAATAAGAAACACAGTAGTAAGAATGAAAACAAAAGGCAAAGAAGCAAAATATATGGTACCTTTCTTCAGGTAGCTGCTATTATGCGTAAGGATGATTTACACCATAATCCAGGATCGTCCTTGCAAGCTAATCAGATTTTCTGTTTTATTTTTCTTGTATTTAATTTCCTTGTGTGTTAAGAAAATATTGAATGACTTGAAACAGGTACCAGTTCCCCACTACAATGCGAGACGACAATGGATTTTAGGGTTTGATATATATTCGGAAGATGAAGGCTTCAAGCGAAACTGTGAGGTAATATTATTATATTATTAGACTTTTTTATAATTTCACTTAAAGAGAAATTCTGTTTCTTGTGAGATTTGTTTGGAGTGTTTATTTACGACTCATCTTTCCAGGTTGCTCTTGTTAAAGTATACCAAGTAGATACGCAAGTTTTTACTAGCTTTTTGGTATCAATTGAACTTCAAAGGAAGTACTCTTGACGGTCTTGTTTAAAATGGCATTTAAGGATTGTCTTATCCTCATATATTATTGTTTGGTCCAACCATCATCTTGATCTGATTGATTTAAAACATTATTTGCTGTTATTGACACGAGATCCTGATCAAACTCTCTGGGTTACCTTACAACTAAGATAGCTTCACTTCCATTGCATGCAGATCATGGGGCTTAAAAGTGAAGGTCTGTATAGGTTCCTTCGGTGTGGTTTAGTTTGAGAAAAGTATAGGTTCTAGCCTATATATGGTGGATAGTTTCTGATGTGCTTGTCCAAGAACTGATCAGAAAGGTTTTTGTGCTGATATCCACACATGTTTCTTCTGTACAGACTATGGAAGGTTGGCGTTGACAATCATGTGTGCAATGAGAGACTTGGTTAAATCGATTGGTTTCTCAGAGCAGTTATCCTACCACTATAAATTTGCAGGCCATGTACTTTCACTTGTTTAAGGAGAGAGAACTTCTTTCAGCCTAAAGAAAGCATAGAACAGAAAGAAGTACGGATAGCTGGTGCGGTAATCATCAATGATGGAAGATACGTATTTTATTTAAGGCTGTCTTGTACGACTTAAACTGCAATAAGGGTTCGGATCCTGTTCTCGTAATTGTGTTATTACTCCGTCCATCTACTCATAATTTTGTGAGTTTTATTTATTCAATGAATAGATGCATATGATATGAACGGGACGGATCCTCTGTCCTTTATTCTATTCCCTATTTTATTCTATTGAATCTCAACTATTCATATCTATACAAATGAATAGTTGAGATTCAATAAAACAGAGTAGGAGACAGAATGAGGAACAGAAGATCCTAACATGATAAAAACATGGTAATAGGAATAGATGATATGTTCTCTATAATAAGGATAAAAAGTCACGCTGTTTGGTTTTCTTTTTTTTTATTGTAAATTTTCTTTTAAATAAAACAAAAAAAATTTATTGTAAATATATTTTTATTACTGATAATATCTACATGTAAGATAAAATTTAAAGATAATTTTTAATTAATTAAATTTATTTTAATCTCTTAAATAATATTTATTAATAAATTATCATTAAAATTATTTTATTTTATTAAAATAAATAATTTATAAATTAATATTTATTTTAAATACATTGTAGTTATTAAATCAAATTTTAATTGAATCTCCCGCCCTAGGCAATGGTTTATACATTCCTCTTAGTTTCGACTTTAGGAATTATTTTTTTGGACTAGACGATTTAATTTGTATGAATCGCTGAAATCTTAAATAAATGGAATATATTGTGACACCCTAATACCTCTTGGGAGGATATTGCAAGTGCCGCACACACAGAGCATACATAGAACCGAAACAGATCCAAACATACGAAACATTTCATACATGCGTTTCCATAATCTGAAACAAACATACATTAAATATATTATGATACATGAACTTAACACAAATTTGTTCCAAAAATCAAAACCAGCCTGAAACATAGTTATAGCAAAAACTTACAACAATTAAGAATCATACACTTTATATACAAGCCAAAATAAACTCAAAATACATTTTTGACAAAACAAGACTCAGACTCCATTGGCCATTGCAGTTGACTTGTCCCAGTTTTTTTAATCCTCGTTCTAAACCTAAACGGGGCAAATCCACCATGCTAAGTATATAGCTTAGTGAGTAATAACTAGTCTATAAAAGAAGTGACAACTCATCATACGGAATCATGTAACAAGTATGCATTAAAAGATTGCCAAACATTAAATAAGACATAATGCATTTCAGAACAGATTTTTATAATTATCAAAATTGAATATCACAAGAGGTTATAAACCCTTCAGAATCAGAACAAAATTTTTGTTTATGTAAGAATCAAACATATATCAGATTACAAAATCAGATAACTGCAAATCCATTTACATAAGCGAATAACGAAACTTATACAGGAGAGAACGAAGTCTCGACACCGAAGTGTCCAGGAGAGACCGAAGTCTCGACACCGAAGTGTCACATGAGAGACCTAAGTCTCGACATCGAAGTGTCACAGAAGTAGCTGCAGACCCTTCTAGGCAAGTCTATTTACCCATAACTAGGACTCAATTTTAAAATAAAAAAAAATTATTTTAGACATTTCATGTGCAAAGCAAGTAGTCAATCATATTCACAAGCAAGTAACACTTCCAATGATATAAACATGCATCAAACGTCTCGGACAATCATTGTCCGGAATTCAAAATCAAATTCGACAAGCAGAACAAAGTAAGGTGTGACCTTTTAAGATTACTTACAAAAGCTCTCTTATTGCTTATTGCCTCGAAGTCCTGGCAATATTTGGAAGTGGTCGCTCTATGCATTCCTCTATAACATTTAACACATATACAAATCACTCTTGTGCATGGTTAAGAATTCATTTATGGATGCTGAATATATATGATGCATGTTCATGACAAATTCTCGAGTATATTTTCTTACCAATCTGATGTAAACATCAATTGTACTTCAAAAGTTTCAAAATTCATACATTTAATTACTATTCCAGCTCTTGCTGGAAGCACCTCATTCGGGTCAACTTTGCATAATCAATAAGATCAAGAAAATGATGTATTTCTGTAACACTCTCTTCTAAACAATTATTCCTCTGTGTCTTCAGTTTCTAATGATACCAAGATCATATAATTTGGTTTATTATTCAATGAGTTATACTCTAAATACCATAGACTGTGTAAATTTGAAATTTTGGCTAATGCATGATCATGCATCCTAGTTGTACACCTCATAACTCTCAATTATAATATCCAAAAATTACAAACTTTATACTAATTTAAAGCTAAGAGAATAAGCTACAACTTTGGTGGGGACACCTTAGCCTCATTCAGCCCACATCAATACAGTTTATTCAATAAAAACAGGACATGATTTCTGTCCCTTGTAGTGATACAGTCTAAGACAAGACTCAATTCCATGCCATTTTTGAAAGTATTAGAGACAAAATCAAAATTCGACTTCTTTAAGAAAGTTGTAGATCTATGTCTCAGGTTTAATCTGAATTAAGAATCAACTCATTTTGAAATCTATAGACCAAAATATAAACAAAATACCGAAGCATGTTTAATAAAAACAATACCCTTTTAATAGCCTCTCGGCTTTCATCCGAAACTCACTTCCATTTTTACACCAAATTCATTTCAATTTTTGTTTTAGATCACTTTATCACAAACACATCACCATTCTATACTCATTCACAAATCAATTTTTTTTTTCATAAAATCATCAAACTTTAATCAATTTGCTTAAACCTCTTCATCTTCATAAAATCAATCATAAACCTATCAATTTTCCAGATTTTTCTTAAGCAGATTTTGGGTCTGATTTGCATGACCGTTTTGACCTCGACAATGGGGTATTTAGGCAACATATTCTACTAATAAAATGTTCCTCAATGTCTTCAAAGTCTAATGACACCAATATCATGGATTTTAGTTCAGTATCCTGCAAGTTATAATCAAAACTCCACAGACTGTTTTCATACCTCGACAGAACACCAATTTTAACTTCAAGATTTCCAGACTTTTAAGGACATATTTCAAATTCGATTCTTTCATGAAAAATGTAGTTCTATGTCTCTAGTTTAGTCTAAATCAAACTCCATCCAATTTCGATACTCACAGATCAAGTTATGCCCTAAATATAGATGTATGTTCAGTAAAATACTGCATATATCATATTCCAATGACTATAATGCTTCATCTTGTTAATCATATCACTGAATTTGCTTCTTCTTTCACCACCCATACGTGCATCAACACCATTTACGCATGCAGCAATCCACAAGCATGAAAATGTACACCTTTTATGCATGTATCTAGTTACAAACATTAAAAACCTCAACAGAAATCATTTACACTATCATAAAACATAAAGCATTACTTACTTGATTCACAATTCAATTCCTTCAGCAGAAATTCCAGAAATGGGGAGAGAAAATAATGGGTTTCGGTGATGGAAAAGCAAGAAGGAAGATGGTGTTTTCAGTGAAACCAAAGATAGGAGTTGCAGAAACGTTTTTCCTAATGCCTAGGTGTCCCTTTTTAAGACTTGACACATGTCTCCAATGCATGTGTTACATGTGTCTTCCAAGTAAGACAACTAATTGTCACTTAACTCTTTATCCATATGTCACACATTAATAGATCCCTTTGTCACTACATAATTTGTCTCTTATTTCAATATTTTTCCTATTCTTAAATACCTCAAATTTTCAATAACTTTCCTAAAATTCACCAAAATTTTGAAATAATACTAATGGTCTCCAAATAAATTTTTAACACAAATAACTCACAATTCACATTTTAATCGCATTTATAAATCAATTCTACCCGAAAAATGTCAATGAATGCATGTATAATTATTTGTATATGTCAAAATTCATATACACATATAAGTAAATACTCAATTCTGCAAAGCATACGATGCACTGGAATTCCTTAATTTTCTAACCCCTAACATAGGGTGTTACATATATGATTTACTATCAACTAAATATATATTATTTAATTATTTAATATGTTAATTATTAATAAGAATTATAAATAATTTAATTTAATATCTCTCTTCTCAGATTTTCTTTCTCTTTGCTGTTGGTTCTACCATTCTCTTGGATTTTATCTTTTCTCCATTGATTTCTAGCTTATTCCAGTCTTTCCCAGCTCTTTCTTTGTGGTCTTGCTATCTCCCTGTTTTCTCTCATCCTCCATACTTCTTCACTTTAGGGTCTCGCTTCTCTATTCTCTAGTTTCCTTTCTCCTTATTGTTGGTTATGCTTTTCTCTTGAATTTTCTAGCTTATTCCGGTCTTTTCCAGCTCTTTCTTTATGGTCTTGATGTCTCCCTATTTTCGCTTATCCTTCACACTTCTCACCTTCACTTTAAGGGTATCTCAGTAATTCCACTTTTCCCTCTAACTACCTCCTTCTGCTTTTAGCTTCTAGTCGTTGTCAACCCATCTTTCTTTTCTATCACTATGTCTACAGTAGGTAAGTCTGTTAGCTTTGAGTAGTGTTCCCCAGCCTATTTCCCCACTTTACCCTCCCCACTTTACCCTTGAAACAATTCAATCTTCTTCCGGGAGAATGCTCCAAATTTGCGCTTTCTCCTCCTTCTCCGGGAAGCCCTCTTAAATCTCCATCCTCGACTGTCCCCTCAGAAATTAACACTCTACCTCTTCTTAAGAGATCCTAAACTCAGGTGCTTAGGGTTGCCAACCCTGATGTCAAGCTTTCCTATCTACGCCTGGGAACTCTAACACTCCTATAGTTGCACCTCCTATTGAAGCTCTACAAGTGAGTGTTGAACTTTGGAATGCCACCCTGATTGGCTTTTTCTAGACAAGAGAGTCTCCTTCCCTGTAGTGAAAGCTTGGGCCTCAAACAATTGGAAATCCATGGGCAAAGAGAATCTCGTCAATGATTAAGAAATATTTATGTTTAGATTCCAAAGCAAGGTTTGATGCCATAAAGGTGATTGAATCTAGGCCATGACACGTTGCCAATAAACCACTTCTTCACAATTGGAGTTCAGGGATGGATTGTCAAGAGCTCAAGCATTCAAACATAACTCTATGGCTATGTATCCATGGAATTCCCCTTAAGCATTGGATAATCACTAGCTTGAGTCATTTAGCTAGCTATGTTGGTAAACCAATATGCATAGATCAGGCCACATCTTAAACTAGTAGAATTAATTCTGCTTGAATTTATGCAATAGTTGATTCTATAGCTCACATGCCTAAAGAAATTCCCCTTTTTATATTCAATGACAACATGGAACTTATAGAAGATGTTGTCAAAGTGACATATGCTTGGAAGCCTCCATCTGCACCTACTACTAAAATATAGAAAGCTACAGGAAGGATCTTTAAGTTTGGTTTTTCTCAAGATCTTGATTGCAATGACAATATCCAAATCCCACTTCCAAATACAAATCAAGATAAAGCTACCAATCTTTTATTAACTGACACTCTGCTAAATTAAAATCCAACCATAAAAGACATTCCAACATAAGTAACAGACTGTCTACCCTCTAAAGTCCAGAACAACTCACAGTTTTGAAAATTACTAATGGCTCTCCCTCTTTAACTCCTAATAAAGTAATTTGATTTCCAAAATGTGGCACTGCTGATGTTGACTTTATTCCTACTACTAAAAAGAGATCCAATAGAAAAAAAAAGGCCTTCTCTGGGCCAAGTCCTATGATTGTTTCAACTTGGAATATCAAGGGTCTTAATTCTCCTAAAAAGAAACTTTTATTAAGAAATTTCATTTTGGGCAATAAGCCTTGTATGCTTAGCATTTTAGAGTCTTGAATTAAGTAAGACAAATGTGACATTCTCTAATTCTTTCCTAAGGACTGGAAGCTATTACATAATTATGAAGAGCATCACAATGGTAGAATTCTTTTAGTTTATAATCACAGGAAAATTGCCATACTCAATCACAAGGTTTTAGCTCAAATGATCCATCTTAAAGTCCACCTATTAGAGCTTAAAAACATCATTCATGTCTCATACATCTTTGCTTTCAACTACTCCTTTTAAATAATCTCCCTTTGGAATAACCTAATAGATCTCTCACCTCACATCTGAACTCCTTAACTCATTCTAGGTGATTTCAATGCCACCGTTCTTTTGTTGAATCTGAAGTTGTTTCAGTTAATAAACATTAATGTGAAGAGTTCAAAAGATGTCTTGAGGATATTGAAGTTTCTGACTTACCCTACGAGGGTAACTTCTTCACCTTAAACAACAAATAATTGTGAAATTCTTTTATTAGAAGAAAGATGGATAATGCGTGTCCAACCTGGAGTGGTGTCATACCTTCCTACATTCCCAAGCTCTATTCCCTAACACCACACTCTTTGATCACTCTCCCATCCTAGCACAGATAAACCCTCCAAAGTCTTCTCACTCACCATTTATATTTAATAATTTTCTCATTGATATTTTAGGTTTTCTTGATGTGGTAAAGAAAGGCTCTAACATATCCTGTCATGGTTCAAAACAGTTCATCCTTAAGAGGAAACTTCATTCCATCAAGGAAGCAATCAAATTGTTCCACAAGAAAAACATTGGTAACGCATATCACCTAGTATCTACTACTAAAGCTGCTTTTAAACAAGCTCAATCAGCCACCTATTGCAATCCTTCTTCTGTTTTGTTTGCTAAAAAGGAGAGACATTCTCTTGATATTTTCTTACAAGCTCTAAAGTTCCATCATTCTCTATTGAAGAAAAGGTCCAGGGTGAATTGGTTGAAGCATGGTGACAAGAACTCAACCTTTTTCCACAAGGCAATCACTTCCAGGAAAGCTTCAAACAAGAATGTATCCATCAAGTATCTAAACTCTAATATGTACTCACAACCTCTAATCACCTAAGTAGCTGAAGACTATTTCATAAATCTACTAGGCTTTTATCCCAATTCCTAATTCTTTTTTAGGTTCATAAGTGAAATTGTTCAAGATCAACTTTCTCCTTATGAAGTTAACATTCTTTCTGCACCTTTTTTCACTCAAGAAATCAATCATGCTTTTAAATTAATCCACCCTAAGAAAGCCCTAGGTCTTAATGGTTTTAGTGCCAACTTTTTCTTCAAGACCTGGCACATTACTAGTGAAATGATGGTTGATGTTATATCAGAGTTCTTCAATAATGGCAAGCTTTTAAACGAGATCAACAACACTTTCATTACTCTTACCCCTAAAGGACTCAATCTCACTAGTTTTGGTGATTTTCAAACCATAGCCTGTTGTAACACCGTTTACAAGGTTATCTCTAAGGTACTTTCACTTATACTTAAAATCTATCCTTCTTAATCATGTTGACTGCAATCAGGGTACTTATATTCCTAGTAAATCAATTAGTGATAACATTTCTACTGCTCAACAACTTTTCAAGCATTATACAAGGAAAAGAGGACATTAAAATTATGCCAGGAAATTTGACTTTTAAAAATCTTATGATATGTTAGATTGGTCTTTTATCACTAACACTCTACAAGCTTATGGTTTTCCTTTAAAATTTATCACCTAAATTCATCAATGCATAAGTATTATAACTTTCAAATTCTTAGTAAATGGGGAACCTTCTAGGATTTTCAAAGGTGTAAAAGGTATCAGGAAAGGATTCAAATTTCATGGCAAAATAAAAAGCTAAAGCTAATCAACTTGAGTTTTGCTTTGCTGATTATCTTTTCCTATTCTCTCAAGCATATTGCAATTCAATAGCTTCACTCTCCAATGCTCTTAAGTTGTTTAACAAGATTTCATGTCTCATTATTAATTACAATAAGAGTGCTTTATTCATCTCTAGAAGTGCTACTAGCCTTGCCCCGATTTTGGCATCAACTTTTGGATTCAAAAGTCAGCAACTTCCAATGACTCAACTTAGAGTTACTATATCATCGACTAATCCATATCCATATGATTAGAAATGCTTGATTGATAATATCCTTAACGGGATCAATAGCTAGAGTCATAGAGAACTTTCTATAGTAGGCAAAGCTCAATTAATTAACTTAGTTCTCTCCTTCATGGCTATTCATTGGGGATCCCATCTTGTAATTCCTAGATACATTCATAAGAAGATTAATAAGATCTTTAAAAATTTTCTCTGGTCTGGATGCAACCTGAATCCAAAAGCTAGGAAAATAAAATGGATAAAAGCATGTTTACCTCATAGATAAGGAGGACTTGGTCTCATCACTTCCAAATTGTTGAATCAAATAATGTTTACTAAGAAAGTGCGGAGATTGATTCAAGACAGATAATCTTTGTGATTTAAAAGGTCAATGCTTACTATACTAAAGAGAAATCCATCTAATGTTTCAAAATTCCTAGGAATGCTTCTACTTTAATCAAATACATTGGTAAGATCTGAGAATTAAATATCATAATACACTGTAACTATCAACCTGGTAATGGAGAAACTTTAAAGCTCTGGTTTAATACATGGCTCAATGAAACGATACCTTATAACATTCCTTAATTTCATATGCTTAAAATCTTCATTTTTGTAGATGCTAATATGGCTAAAGGCTTAACTACTCGTTAACAACTCCACAACAGAAGTTCTCTCATGATGTTTTCCCCACTTCTAACCAATTTCACTCTTATCAGGCAAGTTGCTAAGATGCTGTGAAAGCTAACAAATTCTGGTTAGTTCTTCACTTCTTTAGCTAGAAGCATATACAAAGAAGATTATCCCCAATTAAAATGGTATCATGTGGTATGGAGCAAGAACTTCAATCCTAGACTTGCTCATCTGCTCTGCAAGGCTTCAAAACTAAGCTTGCCACTTTGGATAAAATTGACAACTTCTTATGTATTCCAAATTAGTGTTCCTAGTGCAAGAACAATGAAGAATCTCATAACCATCTCTTCTTTTCGTGCACTTACTCAAATCAGATTTGGAAATTCATCATGGATAAATGTGGAATTCATGACCCCCCTTGCAATCTAGCCAAACATCATTAAGTGGAGTATTCAACTTAAAATAACTCAAGAAGGTGATGTATGGCTAATATTCACTACTTTTGCTTACCCTGTAGCAGGCATTTGAACTGAGAGGAACAACAAAATATTCAAATACATTGCTAGCACACCATAACAGAAATCAATAATCATTCAATATCAGATCAAGTCACACATATTCCTCTACAAACATAAGCATAAATTCAGTCACAAAATGTCTTCACAATGGCACTTATTTTAGTTGAATCGTGGCAATACCAGACGAAGCACTAAATACTAAAGTTTATACTTCTCATCTTGCTTTGAACCTAATACAAGCGAATGCACACTCTTACTTATTTAGGATCCTTTTAGGGGTTAGTCCCCTTTGAATTGTGTTCTTGTTGTATTGTACTTTGTAGGCTTTTCTTTAGTTGCATAAATTGCCTTTTATTCAAAAAAAATAAAAAACTCTTTTTATGGTTTTCATAAAATTTGAAAAGTGAAAGAAATAAACAATAAAAACAATAATCAAATATACTAGTTTGTTTTCTAAATTTTAAAACAAAAACAAAAAATACAAAATACAAATAGAAACAAATATGTCCTCACAAATGAGAGAGTTTTTCTTAGTCTAAAGACCAAAGTTCCACCATTTTTTTAATGCACCTAAAAAGATTTATTATGTTATTGTTGTTTGTAAGGTCTTAACTCATTTTTTTAACCTTATAATTGTGCTAATTTTTTTCTTTTTAAAAAATACAAAAAAGTATTTCTAAAAGCAAAATTCTACAACCTTCAGTTTGAGTCATACCTGATTACTATATTCTATGAGTTCATACAACTTTTACTCAAAATGTTGATGAGTTTTTTTAAGTTAAAGAATTGTCTTTATTTGAAGGCTAATTATTTCATTTAAAATTCTAAGACTTTTTTTAAATTATGTATGTTGTTTTGAAAATGGTCTAGATGCTATTATAAATATGATTTTATAGAAGAAGAAAAATGTGAAAAGATAGAAAGAGAATTTTTATTTTATGAAAGTCAATTTTCTTCATCAAATAAAAGAAAATTTTTCTTATCATTTTCTCTTTATTTTACTAAAAGTTTTCTTTTTTTCTACTTTTAATTTATAGCAATATAAGAGCATCACATACAAGTTGTGAGATTATTTGAATTCCAAATTGAGGATGATTTAAGTATAAACTTGTGAAATTAAGAGTTAAACGTCATGACAGCAAGTGATAATAGCCTCAGGTGGTTTTTCTTCAATACTTGTTCCAATAGTTAATGTACAATTTGGATAGTAAAAATAAAGGCCTGTTTGAAATTAACGACTATAGAATCAATTAACATTGATCCTCCACCACTTGGAGCAATCCTATTATATATGGATGAAAAAAAGAAGCGTAAAGAAATGAAAATTAAGAAATCTAAAACTCTCACTTGTATATACGTTACTTTAACTAATGTAATGTTCTTTAAGATTATGACATATGAGAAGCCAAGCTCTTCACATTAAAAACATAAGTTTGAAATGTTCAAAATAAAAAGAACATGAGTCAAATAAAAAATATACCACTAAGTTCATGGAGTTGGTTATGAAATTAGACTTTTTAGGGAAGATCTTACAGATCAAATGACAGTTGAAAAAGGCTATAATAAGTCTTTATGATAAATTTGAGGTAAAAGTTGTAGCAATTGAAGAGTTATGTGATTTAATAAATCCCTCAGTTGTTAAACTTATTAGTAAGTTGCATATGCATAAACAAAGAGCCTTTTTATTAGAATTGATGAACTAGTTGAGAATGCACTTTAGGCCAGGAAAAAAGGTAAGGAGCATTTTTTTAAAGATAAAAAGGCTATTTGATAACTATAAAAACAAGGGTAAGGCAGCTGCAATCTTCAAGGATCTTGACAAAATAAGCCAAATTATCTCCTTGAGGCATTTGTAAGAAGTCAAATCATACAAAGAAGGATTATTGGTTTAAAACAAATATGTGTACTGCTTTAGATTTTATAACATAATGTGATAAACAAAAAGAATTTATAGAGCCAAGAAAAAGTAGAAAGCTTAACAATTTCATTCACCAAAACATCCTTTTCAACAAGCCAATTATATAGAAGAGTTAAAAGAAAAGGATGTTCACTTATTTATTACAACTCAAAACTAATCTTATCTGGTTTATAGAAGGTGAATGTACTAGTCATGTGGAAAAAGATTCCATATGTCCAACTTACTTGATAGAAAAATCAAATCTAAAATTGTCTTAGGAAACAAAACTGTTGTATAAACTAAAGCCAAAGGCTCAATAGCCATCAACATTAAGAAAGGTATATAGTAAATTTCTCTTGTTCTCTTTATTACATAGTTGTCTCATAATTTTCTTAGTATGGGTTAAATGATGTGTAAGAATTTCTCTCTTTATCTTACTTGTATAGAATACATAAACTATGATTTTTATGGGGTTTAAATTGAAAATGTTTAAATAAGTGATAATATATTTCCCTTAAATTTTGTTTATCTTGGGGAAAGTGCTCTTATTGTCAAATATGAAATTTTTAAATAGTATAGGATATTTATGCATTTCAATTTGAGATCATTAAAGAAGAAAAACAACATAAACACCCCTTTTATATTGATGGTGTGATGAGAACCAAATAAAAATGGTTAATTTATATTGATGTTTGTAAGTCAACAGGGCAACTCTATTAAGTCAAAATAAATATTTCATATTATTTATAGATGATTTTACAATAATGACTTGGGTTAATTTATAAGTTGTAAAAGTCAAATATTTTTTGTGTTTAAAAAATTAAAGCTTTAGTTGAAAACCAAAATGATTTCAGAATCAAGACTCTCAGGTCATATAATGGAGAGGAGTACACCTCGAGTGAGTTTGATTAATTTTATAAAGATTGTGGAATTGAACATTAATTATTAGGACATTTATAGATATGACCAAATATATGTTATTTGAGAAAAACTTTCAAAGGGATTTTTGTAAAATGCAGTTTGCATCTCCGTTTATTTACTCAACATGTTACTTATAAAAGCAATTAATGGTATGACACTTATAGAAGCTTGGTTAGGCATTAAGTCTTCTGCTAAACATTTGAACGATGTTTGATCTCTTTGATACTATTATGTTCCGTTTATAAATATAATTAAGTTTGACAAGAAAAGCCTTATTTGGAATATTTGTCAGTTATGATCCTAATTTAAAGGAGACATAAGTTATGGTGTGAAATCCTAAAAATATTTTACCAGCAAAGATGTACTATGGATGGATGCATCAATTTAGATTTTAAATGATAACTAATATCTTGAAAGAAATTTGGGTCTTTAATTGAGTCAGACGTTATTGTAACATTAAGTAATTCTTTAAAGGTATTTGAACAACAACATTTCAGCTCAAATTCACCTCTTAATGTTGGCTTAATTATATATAAGATTACAAAGTCAAGTCTCTAGCAAATATATACAAGAGATGTAAGTTTGCTATTGTTGAACCTAGTAATTTTTAGGAAGTTGACAAGTAATTTGAATAGGTAGTAACAATAAAAAAAGAATATGAGATGATAAACAAAAATGAAAATTAGGATTTGGTTGGGAAATTAGAAGATAAGAAAGTTATTATTTTCAAGTGGGTATATATAATCAAATTAAATCTTAATAGTTTTATGCACAAAGTTTAAAGTAGGATTAGTAATAAAAGACTATGCTTAACAACTTAAAGTTGATTTTAGGGACACATTTGTCTCGGTTGCAAGACATGACACCAGTAGACTAATCATAACTTTGAATGAAATTTTAGGGTGGAACTTTATCATTTAGATGTAAAATCTACTTTCTTGAAATGAGAATTAGATGAAGAGATTTATATTGCGAGGGGTTTAAAGTTGAAGGATATGAAATTTTTGTCTACAAGTTCAACAAGGCCCTCTATAGTTTGAAGCAAGTGCCAAAAGCTTAATATAACAAAATAAACTTACATATGATCCATCAAAGATTTAGGAGGAGTAGTAATAAAGTTATACTTTATGTCAAAAGTTGTACAGATGGGAAACAACTCATCATTTAACTTTATATTAATGATTTATTGTTTACTAGCAATGATCTTAAGTTGATAAACAATTTTACATAATGAAGTGAAACATGAATTTGAAATGACATATTTGATTTGTTCATTGTTTTCTTAGGACAGAAATCAATTAACACAACTTAGGGATTTTCATTTGTTAAAAAAATACATTTTTGATATTTTACAAAAAATTTAAAATAAACACCTGCGACTCTGTAACTACACCATTTGCTCAAAATGAGAAAGTCTTAAATGATGATAATGAAAGATTATATGATGTAACTTAATCAAAGAGTTTATTTTACAGTTGGCTCTATTCAACTGCAACTAAACATAACCTTACTTAATGTTTGATGTAGGTTATCTATCTAGATTTTTTAGCTCATGAAGTCATGTTCATTTTAGCATTATAGAAAAAGATCTCCAATATTTGCAAAGTATATTATAGAATTTTGTATGAAGTTATTAAAAGTAGGGCTTAGAATACTGTACTGTTATGATCGATAATGATCAAAAAATGATACTTGAGACACTGGTACCTTTTCGGGCTTTAGTGCCAATCGATATTAACGATACGAAATCAGCACTGGTTGGTACTAGCAATTTGGCCTGGTACCAGCTAATACTAGTCGATATTTGGAATATCGGCCAAATACTAGCTAGTACTGTAAAATTTTAAAAGTTGAGGGACATATTTGTTAAAAAAAATAAAAATACCCCCTTCTCTCGACAATCTCCTTTCCTTCTCTCTCACTTCTCTCCATTTCCAGCCAGCAATCCACTATGCCCAGCCCAGCCTCGACATTGTACTTGCCGGCCACCACTGTCGTGAGAGTCGCCGATCACCGCCCACTATCACACCACACATCTCCACTGTAGATGACACATTAATTAACAAAAACATACAGTGGTATGATATCAATTTGCTTTAGAGAAGGCGATGAATATGGAAAAGATATAAATGGTAATTGATGGAAATGGTATAAAAACATATGATGTCTCATCTAAAAGATGAAAGAGAGACGATTGAGCCCTAAAAGTTGGTCCATATATGGGAACACATAAGTTGCAGACAGAGCAGTAGTGAGAGAAAGAAAATTGGGATGAGGAACAAAAAGAGATGGTGACCTTTCTATTGTTTATTGCCTAAACTCCTAACTAACAAAACTCACAAAACCAACGCTTCTATTAGAGAGATAAAGAGATAGAGGTTACAAAGAAGCTACAGTATACCTTGCTAATGAATGTATATTTATATGTACAAAGTTAGTATTTTTCAGGATGGTAACTTTTTGTTGGAAGATGATAAATTTGGACTATATTATAATTTAAAAAGAATTTAGGGATTATTTTATAAATTTAAAAAATTACCTGAAACGGTACCTAAAATTGATTGGTACCGGTACAGTACCTTCCCAGAACCAAATATGATACCAATACTAGTACGACATTCATAACATTGAGTCTTAGAATGCAAAATTGAAAAAGCAGAAGAAGAAATTAAAAAATATATCAAAACTTACCTTAACCATAAATCACACAAGCCTGTCATCCTAATTCTCCTTTTCACACTCTCACAAAGCTTCTTCTTCCTCTTGTTGTTATACTCTTATCTCCTCACCATCATCAGTTTGTCACCATTACTATCACTAGACTACATCTCTCCTCTTTGCTAGTGCTCGCCCATCACTTCATCTCTCTTCATCCCTTTAATATACTCCATTATCCTCTTCTCCCTTTACAGTCTACATCGTGCTTATTGCTTAACATATAACTCCAAGGGCAATATAAAAATACTCTTATTGGTTGCTTGAGAGAGGTACTTAACCATTATTGCTTCCCTGCAAGTGCTTTTGTTTTTGTTTTGGACAACTCGTGCTCTAAACTAGCTAACTGTATCTATTTCTAAAAAGGAAAAGTGTTGGGGCTTCCTATTTAATTTTACAACTATTCAGAAGCAAAACATGTCTCTCTTAGTCTCCTTATTTTTAGTTTTGCTTCTCTTAGTCTCCTTATTTTTAGTATTTATGCTTGAAGGCTAAAACGCTGAAACTAAGAACTTAATTTTGTATTTTATTTATTATTATCATATTATACAATATTTACATTGTAGTTAAAATTGGATAAGTAAAGATAGAGAGTCGATGTGGAGAAGTCATCTACATGTTACAAAATATTTTTTAGATTTATCTTTTTGTAAAACAATTAAATTTGGGATAATTTAAAAATCTTCACCATTTATCAGTAATTCAATTTTAAGTATACATGCATCGAGTTTCAATGATTTAACTAGTTATTTAGCCGATGAAGTTTAAAATCAAATCAATTATTCTTTTAAAGTTTAATATGATATATAGGTCACTAACCACAAATTTTATAACTAGTTTTCCATACAAATAATTAAACCTTTATACTAACAACCAATTTTATAAAAGAATTTCCATCACCCTATAAACAAGAGGATTAGTATCCTTTTTTGCAAATCTTCATATATCTATTAATCATTCAATCAAGAAAGTTCTAAAGACAGTAAAACTAGATTAACAACTTAGTAACCTTGAAAAGCTTTGGAATTACTTTACACCTTATTAGAATATGATCAACATTGTTTCAAGAAGAGGATTATAAGAATAAATGAGTGTTGGTATTTTTCCTAGGTTATATACAACAATACTAATCATATTTTAAAGATCTTGGTTGAGACTTTCTTAGAGGTAGAAAGATATAGGGAGTATGGGAAAGACAAGCTAAAATGTTGCATTCATCTATTATGTGCCTCAATTCTAAGCCATATGGTTTAGGAATACATAATCTTTGATGTTTGTTCTATCTATCTTAGTCCTTTATATTCATGTCATTAATTCCAAGTTTGAAGTTGAAGTTACTAACATGAAGGTCAAATACTTGAACTAGGAATTGATGTCTTCATAGCATTTTGCTAGATTTTCTATCACATTAGCTTTATTAATTTTATTTTTAAGTATTTGCATATTATTAATATTATCATAACTTAATTTTAACTTGTTATAGCTAATTAATGATGTTATATGTGAAAACTTTAGTTTTATATGAAGCTATTAATTTAATTGTACATATATGTTTATTTATTTTTACAAATAAATGGAGAAAAGTTCAGGTAATCATGATAATTCAACCTCTTCAAAAAGATTCAATGATCTAGCTTGAGCTCATGTTAGATTGGTTCTTAGAATAAAGAATCATACCATTTGTTTGTATTGTAACAAGCATTTGAAAAGTATGGGAATCATCAAAATAAAGAAGCATTTAGTTGGGATCAAAGGTGTTGTTAACCTTGTAAGAAAGTTAGTCATGGTGTGAAATGACAAAGGAAAGTTTTACTTGAATAGTATCAACACAAGAAAGAAAGAAGGGAAATACTAAATTATAAAATTGAAAGTCCTTTTGTGATGGTCAGGATGATAATGTTTTGTGATGGTCAGGATGATAATGAAAATGTTGAAGGTCGTATTTCTACCCAACAAGAAGGGATTATTGTACCTAATATGAGGAAAAGAGAAAACAAGTGTCTACCTTTTTTGTACCATAAACTCCTGGTGCTCAACTTTAATTTGTAGTGCCTTACAATCTAAAGAAGAAACTCATAATGTAGACATGACAATGACTAGATGGTGGTAAGATATAAATGTATCATTCAATACTACTCAGTCTTATTGTTACTAGCTTATGGTGGATGATATTTCCTTTAACGATCCAAAATGTAAAGCTCCTTCAATTAATAACTATAGAGATAATCTTTTGCCTAGCTCTATTTTTACAATAAAAAGTTATTTGAATGAAATAAGAATGACTTAAACAACTTATAAGTTTTCAATGATGTGTGAAGACTGGATAAATAGAAAACATGAGCTTATTATCAGTTTCTTAGTTTATTATGCTAAAAGGACAATGTTTTTAAATTCTATTGATGCCTTTAGTCTTGTTAGAAATATTGATACGTTATTTCAATTACTTGCTAAATTTGTGAATGCAGTTGGATATAAAAATATTGTAGTTTATCACTGACGATAATTCTACTTATAAAGTTGTGAATGAAAAATAGTTGCAAAGCAATTATAATTCTTTTTATCAGACTCCTTGTTCTTTATATGGCATTGTCTTGGATACTCTTTTATCATTGATAGAATTGTGCAAAAAGTAAGAAAAGTGATGAAGTTTATTTAAAATTAATGATTTAAAAAACCCAATAGGTTCAATCATAAAAATCTTAAATCGTTTGATTTTTTGGTTTAGTTTTTAAATTTTTTGTTTAATTTACTTTAATAACTCTTGTTGTTAAAAAATAATTAATTTATTAATTAATCAACTAATTTTTGTAATTTAATAAGTTCTTATAAACTAAAATGAATCAGTTAATTTTCATTTAATAACCTCTTTTTTTAATTAAACTTCAAATTCTTCGATAAGTAAGAAAAACCTCTTTCAATTATATTTCAAATTCTTAAATTTTATTCAATTTAACCAGTTTTATGATGATCTAATACCGATTGAACCTTTTAGCCCTTAAACCTCTTGTTTTACCCGTTTAACTTCCGATCTAGTTTTAAAAATATTGTTTATAATCGTGCATGAGTCCTGAATTTGATGAAAAAGATTTTCCCCGATGGTACAAATTAGCATACTGCTATTGCAAAATTTGCTACTAATTTCTTTTCACTTTAGTGTCTTGTTCTAATAAAGAATGAGCTGAGACAAATGATCTCAGTATATCGGATCTAACGCTAAAATGAAAGTTTTTAAAATTGTACTCGAAGATTATGAATGTTGGTCCTAATGTTAATTTGTCAACCAAATTTATGACCCTTTAGTGAGAGTACTTTGTCTAGTTGATATTGATGAGAATGCAATAATGAGTTATTTTTATGATATCATAAAAAGGGTGAAGGAAGCAATTAAGGTCAATTCAAAAGATGAGTCTTCTTTGTATATATCTTGTCTTGTAGTTATTAACGAAAGATGATAACGACAACTTTTCTGTTTGTTGTTTGCTATTGGCATGTTTTTGAAACCTAGTGTCCATTGTAGACTAAGTTCTACAAAGAAAGATGAAGTTAATAGGGGAATACTATTAACTATCACAAAAATTGTTACAAACGAGAAGATGCAAGATCTCCTTATCTCATGAATGGAGGCATACAAGGAAGCGTGTAGTCATTTTGAGATGTCCATTGCAATTCATCAAAGAGACAAACTTAATTCAGGTATATATTTCTTCAATTTTGTTACCTATTGAAAATTAATTATCACTTTATTTTAATTATAAGGTTAATTTTATTATCTTACAATTGCTTAGTAAGACCAATTTGAAAGTTATGTTGCAGAAATTGTAAAGGTTTGTAATTCGAATTTCGAGTCAATATGTAAATGCAAATTGGTGTGAAAGGAATTACATCATATTTAAATTCTTCTGTCCCAAGAAAAGAAATAGTTTAGAACTCAAAGGATTGAACAATTTGGTCTTTATTAGATGCAATTTAAAGCTTCAAAAAAGGCATGTTATTATCATTATTAAGTTGAATATAATTTCTTGTAATTTATTAATAATTTAATTTTATTTGTTTACTAAGAATCTTAAGAATAAGTAGTTAAGATCCGATTTGACTTGAGCATATCAATCTTTTAACGGATTGAGTTTATGAGAAACCAAGTTTGATAGATAATAATGACCTAGAAGATAATCTTAAATAGAAAAATATTGACATCTTATTTGGTACAATGAATTTAAAGGATAGTGATGATGAGATTTCTTTCAATGATGAGGATTTTGTATCAAATAAAAATTAGGTCAATGTGATTTGAGCGAATATTTCATTAAATGAAGTTCTGAATTTTTATTTCTTCTATTTTCTTTTAATTTCACTTGTATTTGTTGTATATGTTAAATTTTATACATGCAATATAAATATAAAACTTTTAATTATAATTAATTTTATTTCTACTTGGCTATGTTCTTCAACAAGAAATATTTTTTAATGCTGATAAAGTACTCATGAACCTATATTATTCTTACATATAGTATTTTGATGTAATTATTCTTTATTATATGATGTAATTGTAACATTTTAAGTACTTTTGTATTATTCTTAGTTTTATATATGTATGATAATTAAATAGTATTTTCTTATATTAATTGTGGTTATTGTTTATATGTGAAATAAATGAAAAGTAATATTAATAAAAATAAAGAGATAGTTGTTATTTCAAATTTATATTATTATAATTTTTATGACATATTTGATGTAAAACTAAAAATTATATATCACAAAATATTGAGTGACTATATGATTTTATTAAATTTAAGGAATATCTTGTACAATACCAAAATCAAATCCGATATCGTGTGTGTCAATTCAGGTTATTTTGCTAAGAAAAATATTTGAAAATTTGGAGTTAGAAACAAATTGCTGCTATATATTTGAAAGTTGAAAAAAAAATCGAGCGTGGAATAACGAATCATATAAAAGTGCATTATTATGCTATTATAGAAGCTGGAAAAGAGAAGAAAGATAAAAATTCCTTATTACATGTTACAGAAGTGGCTATGCTTGCATATATTTTAACAAAGCCAAATTTGAATTCTTAAGAAATTTATTTGGAATATCGAAGAAAGTCTAGGAAAAATGTTGAAGTTTATGAGACTGTTTCTTAAAGCATTGAAGAGTCTTAACTTTTCCTTAAAACCAAAGAATTACTTTTTCTGCCTCAAGGCTAAGTTTTTGTCTTAAAAATTTAAGAGTCTCTTAAGTTTTTATATTATTTGAAAAATATTGTATACAAATATAGTTTTGTTCAAGAAGAAAAATATAAAAGGATAGGGATGAGAATTTTTATTAATAAAAATTAATTTTCTTCATCTAGTAAAATAAAATTTTCCTTTTTTTTAATTTTATCATCCAATTTCATTTTTTTCACTCTTAATTTTCATGATTGCGTACAACCTTCCATTGTCGTTTGTGCTTGCCACATGTTTGTACTTAGCTACCACAGCCGGATGGAATATAAATAATCTACTGTCTATATATTCAGACATTTCATGCAAAGCCAATTTCACTTGGAGGTGAGGTTAAAGGGTTTTTGTTTTCTTCTTCTAGTCTTCTCTACAGTGGGATTACCTCTTTAGTGTACTATATCCGCAAGAAGACGTCATCTTCCAGCAAGCCACATGCCTATTGTTCCAAATTGAATGGATGAATTTATTAGCAAGAAATAAAAAACCAAATATTTGATCAGAAGGTCACAAGTGAGGTTAACTTGTAGTCACGAGATTATCTGTGCAGTTTAACCTATTTCAAGTCTGTTCTATTAATTTTTAACCATATATTTACGTGAGCTTCACATAAATGTACAAAAGAAAATCAATAGAAAAGGTTTACGAGAACAGAGATTGTTCCCTAACTTGTAGCGTTTGTCGCCGAGCAGCTGAAATGGTCAACACGAATTTGCTATGATGGAGGACGATTAAGACTTTGTACAACTGGAGAGCTTTTAGAAATGACAGTTGAAAACGTTGGACATGTAGAGGTTGAGGTCCTACTGTAACTCCAAAAACTTTGGAAATCTCCTCTTGAAAAAATACTCCCCTATTGGGCTGGAGGAAAAGTTAACATTTTTACGCATCCTTTTGATACAGAAGACCGGAACTATATTTGTGTCTCGACAAGGAGTTAAAGAATTCCATTTGCCTAGACTAAAACATTCAAACATAAGGTTTTACTTCAAGTCTAAGAATGATTTGAAATAAAATCCTTATTTCAACCAAAACATTAGAAACCTTAATTATGATTAGGAAGAATAACTAATTGAAAATGGCTATTGCTTTCACTATCGATCACCTCTTTTCAAGGCTTTCGTTTAGACATGTAATACTCTTTTTAGCAGGAGTGTCTATCTGACCAAAGGTAAGAACTGTTGGATTTTTAGATAGATAAACTAACGTAGAATAGGAAAGAGATAATGCAAGAGATATTTTTATTGATAGATTCTAATTACATTGACATGAAGACCTAAATATATAGATAATAAAATAACAAACTTAGCTAATATCTAGATAAAACAAATCAAATTCAAAAGTTTAAATCCTAACTAGATAACAACTTTATCTTCAAAGATAATATTTTATCTTTTAACAAATATTTTATCTTTAAATAAAATCTTCAATTTTAACTTTGGATCAATATTTTCAACAAGAACTGATATTTAAAAGTTATAATTAAGTACATCCGTCCCTAATAAGCAACCATTTATTCTACAATTTCTTTGCTAATAATTAAAACCATGGAAGAGTAAGTGTAGTATATTTATTCAAAAAAAAAAAAAAAGAGTAAGTGTAGTATATATCTCTTCTTTATCTGAAACCGCACCGATCAACTTGTTAATTAAGAGACAAGATCTAAAAAGAAAGAGCATGCCAAAAGCTAAAGGACAAGGACATGTTTCCTCTCCTTGAGTTAATTCTAATATGAATTGAAGCGTGTCTTATTCTAAGTAACACGCTTGATTTGATAATCTGTTTAGCTAACACTTCCATTTTAAACTGAGAAAACAATACTTTCTTATATAGCCGGCAAGATATCAATGTTCATTACAAGGACAAACTATAACTACATATCCATTTTTTATTTGTAACTACTGGATTAGATAGTATTCGAAATCAGTGATCACCAAGACTCAGAAAATCTCATAATTCCTAAGATCAACAGAAATTTTACTAGTTTTTTTTTTTTTGGTCATATTCGTTTAGATTTATGTAGATTTGATCGTTTAGCAGAATCTGTGTTTAAAATGTAGATTAAGCTATATTTAGGTTTCCTTAAACAACTCCTCTCCAAGGAGAATTAAAATCGTAGCAGTCTATATATATTCTGTTAAATTTTTATATGATTGGACCTAAATAAACTGAGCACATATAAGCCTAAATCAAGTTCCATCCCAAAACCAATTGGTATTAGGAGGAGTAACTTATTAGGCTTATATGCATACTCAAGGCCATATATTCTTTCGATGTGGGACAAAGTCTCACTTATATTTCAACACGCCCCCTTCACGTGTGGGCTAATTTATGGCCCAACACGTGCTACAGTTTATCGTGACGAAGTGGTGACGAGTAACCCAAGAGCAACTTGCTCTAATACCATGTTAAATTTTTATATGATTGGACCTAAATAAACTGAGCACATATAAGCCTAAATGAGGTTCCATCCCAAAACTAATTGGTATTAAGAGGAGTAACTTATTAGGCTTATATACATGCTCAAGGCCATATATTCTTTCGATGTGGGACAAAGTGTTACTTATATTTCAACATATTCTTTTATCTACTAGAAGAATATATAAGCCGAATGGAATAAATATTCAGGATGGTAATGTTAAGTATATATGTACAAATATGGCTATTTCAATGGTATATCTATTATAATTTATGTACCTGTTGGACTTCGACATTAATATTTGATCCAAAAAGAAAAAAAAGTAGTGCTGATTTTCATTAATCTCTTGATCTCGTGTAATTAGCCGAACATGAACCTGAACTTATGTTCTGCTCTTCAGGTTAATCATCATTAGTCCATTTAGAATCCCTCTTGACTTGGAGGATGATTACTACAAAGATGATCCAATCCTTTAGGGTTTCCCTTAACATTTTCTTTTGTTTGATACTTTCTTCCTAGAATTTTGATCCACTGGAGAATTATGTCATATTATATGTCCGTTTTGCTTAATAAAAACAACTTTCGAAACCGTAAGTTTGAACCTTCAAGCTTCCATGCTCAAGTTTTATTCTCACGTCAACTTTATATGTAATGTGTAAATCTAATATTGAGCTCTCAATAATAATGTTATTGCAATTATTAAGTATTAGAAAGTGTTGCAGTTTAACTAAACAATTTTAAGTACAATTTACGTGCTAATTATTGAATTTTTTTTATGAGTAAAAAAGAGAGTTTTTTATTTATTTATAGAATTTAAATCATCAGTCAACATCACTTTAAACTTATTTGATAATAAAAAGAATATTTTATAAAAAAATAAATTATAAATTTTGAGTACTTAATAATTGTTACAAGTGCTTTCAAATACTCTTAATAACTATCAAGTTGGAGACTTCGAATTTAGCATAATTCCAATAAAAGAATTTGATTCTTTCTTTTATCTTCGTCCCAAGTTGGAAAAGAAAATAGAAGTTAGTTAGTTTTAACTTCAATTTATTATCAAAGGTTTAAATATGGTTTCCGACCATTTATTCCATGTAAACATCAAATTCTTCTTCAATTACTTAAATAATGGATCCTTTTAAGAGTTAAAATTTTCATTAGTTCTAATACTATGTTAAATTTATAATAAATTATAGCCCTAAAAGTTAAATTAGACACAAAATCAAGTGAAATTTTATTTTAAAATTAATTAACAATTGGTAAAATAATCCCCCAAACATATATATTCTTCTCTTTCTTCACCTTCTTCGATGAGGTCTCTCAATGTTAACTTTGTTGCAAGGATATGCTCCAAGTAGGTTTTTTGGTCCCACGAGAACAATAATATATCCTCTCAAATATATCTAATGTCTGCAATAACTTCTTCCCTTAAACCAAAATCAAATTAGATCAATCCAAGAGTTTAATGCTGAAATAATCGTGGAATCCACTTTGATAAATCAATATTCTTTTTGTATAACTAATAAATGAAAGGCATGTTTACATAATTTAGAAAGAAAAACAATTGTTAATTATTAAAATAAGAAATACATTACCCGTTATATATATTACACATCACCCACCACCACTCGTCGTCCTCAGACAGCTCTACTGTTTCATCGATATCTCTGCCTGTCTCTGTCTGTCTGTCTCTCTCTCTCTGGTGTATTCCGTACATAACTTTCAAGTTCTGAGCTTTCATTGATGATATGAATCGCCTGTTTGTATTCTCTCTCTCTACGCCTATAAACATTTTCGTCTTTGTATTTGTGTTTACTGTCAGTCTTGCCCACCTGGCCAGTTATACCGTCCCCACGTTGTTTACTTTCATCTGTCTGTACAGATGTATTCTGTATCTGGCATGTACGTATTCATGCGTCTTCTAGACCCCCTTCAGTTTTTCCTTATAAGCATTTTTCAGACCCACGTTTCTTCTTTTAGCTCCTTTTTGGTGGGAAAATTATAGAGGTTTTTGGCTGAAGGTCTTGGGAAATGGAGGTTGATGAGCTCTGTTTGTTGAGCTTTTGCTTTTTTGCTGATTTTTGAGGAATACCCAGAAGGAAAAAAGAGATTCTTTTTTTGTTTTACTTGAAGATATTTAGTTTGAGATTATTGAAGTAAAAGAGAGGTAATCCAATGGCAGCGCATTACACTTGTTGCAGTTCTGATTTCTTTATACACATTGTGGTGATAGTGTTTCTAGTGCTGTTTGCTGGTTTGATGTCTGGACTTACTCTAGGACTCATGTCCATGAGTTTGGTCGATCTTGAAGTTCTAGTCAAGTCTGGGACACCAAAGGATCGTCAATACGCTGGTATCTTTTACTCTTTAGCCCTCACTTCGATGATTCTTTTTGTTTTGTCATTTGTGGGGTTATTTTCGATCAGTTAAGAAGTTCCTGTGTTTGGATTTTGAGAAATTGTGGGAAGGTGAAGTTTTGGGGAGTAGGGTGATGGAGAATGTAATGTTTGGAACCAAATAAAGCGAAAATTGTTCATTTGAGCATCTTTTGCGTATATACTTGTCATGTTCAGGGCGTTCATGACGATTTATAGGCCGGTAAAGTTAAAAGGCTCCTATTTTGCTTCTTTTACTCCTTATGAGAGTCCCGACGCAAAATAAGAATCTTTCTGTTGCTTTTTACAAGGTCAAGACCTTTTTGTTATAATGGACTGGACAAGAGTCTTTCCCACCCTGACCTATCCGGCATGATCATGTTAATATGTGCTTCCTTGTTTGTCTACCTTTTGTCATTGTGTGGTTGGTTAGTACTTTAGACTTTCGTTTAGTTAGTTTTTTTTAATAATTTATACTAAGATTTTTTGCTAACATTAATGTTCTTTCATATTTCGTTTCTTTTGCATGGTTTCTTTGTTGATTTTAGTGTTTCTTCACTTTTTATCATCTTTAAGATTTGATTTCTTCCCAGTTTGTAGTCTTCCTTTGGCCACAACGGTATATCAATAATTAACTTGTAATTTGATTGATCCAAGGAAAACTAAAAAGTGGGTGATTCCTCTTTATCCAAGCATGATGAGGCCGGAAATCCATTTGAAGTAGAATTAAGTTTCTGTGTGCCTTATTCACTGTTGTCCTTTTACGTGCTAAGGCCTGCGTAGACGTCCATTTGAAGTAGAATTAAGTTTCTGTGTCTTATTCACTGTTGTCTCTTTACGTGCTAAGGCCTTGCCACTCGATCTTACTTTTATCCAAGTTTAGCAATCATCCCTCAAGTCCTATAGGAATATTGGCACGAAATATTTGCAGTTCCCTCAGAACAGGATGCTATTATGTTACGTAGTTTTTCTGCTACTGGTGCTCCCAAAAAGTACTAGTTCATTCCTTCTAAATTAATTAAATTGATCATAAATGATTCGATTTTAAATTATATTACATTTTGACTATGGGATCCGTTCTAAACTACGAATAAGATGTTATCATTGCAAACTTATATTGTGTACCTATAAACTTTGCTGGATAAATTATGAGCCCGTTGTGATTGCAGCAAAGATTTTGCCGGTTGTCAAAAATCAGCACTTGTTACTCTGCACACTGCTTATATCCAACGCTGCTGCCATGGAGGTAAATAAGTTATAGTGGATTTTATAAGCTTTCTAATCGTCTCTGCGAAAGTACTAAATTCTGGATGTCTTCTACTTGTCAGGCACTTCCAATCTTTCTTGATGCTTTGATTGTTGCTTATGGTGCTATTCTAATATCTGTTACACTAATCCTTCTATTTGGTGAGGTAAGGAGTTGAACCTTGGCATTTGAGCTTTTGAAGTCACGGATGGACACTAAATGAATCAATTGAAATGGTCACCTTGATTTTAACCTTTTCTGTATATGCTGTTTGCATTTGTGTTATTAATAATTTTTCCTTGTTAAAGGAAGTGTCTCTGGATCCATTTGCCATGGGACAAGAGTTCTTCTGTAGTTTACATATCATATGAAATAGTATGCTACATCATTAACGAAACCATGGTTTTAAAAAGTTAGAATTCTATAACATGAACCTTTCAATAATCCCAATTATCTTTACTGCTGTTGAGGGTACTGGAGCCAACATGATACATATGAGTTATTAATTACTCTTTGCTTTGGTTGTGCAGATTATACCACAGTCTGTTTGTTCTAGGTATGGCTTGGCAATTGGTGCAACGGTGGCCCCTTTTGTCCGTGTACTTGTTTGGATCTGCTTTCCTGTTGCATATCCAATAAGCAAGGTGTTATATTTTGGTTAAATGGAACTTTTCCAGTACGCATTCTCATTGAGATGATTGTAAATGAACCATCTTTTCCCAGCTTTTAGATTTTCTGCTGGGTCCTGGACATGTAGCACTCTTTCGCAGAGCTGAATTGAAGACACTTGTAGATTTTCATGGTAATGAGGTGTGTTTGTTATCCATTCAAATGTCATCATAACAGAAGCTCATAATACCCATTTATGTCTAATTGTTCGCATTTCCTCTACAGGTGAATCTGCAGCCTTCATTTCAATTTTCATTTGTTGATTCTGCAATTCTTTTTGAATCTTATCTTATGTGATTCTGTTTATGCGATTTTCATTTTCTTGCTCCTTTTCATAATCCTTTTTTGTCAGCTTTATGACATTGTTGTGATCTTTACAAGGCTGGAAAAGGTGGAGAACTAACCCATGATGAGACAACAATCATTGGTGGAGCACTCGAACTTTCTGATAAAACAGCTGGTGATGCTATGACTCCTATGTCAGAGACTTTTGCTATTGATATAAATGACAAGCTTGATAGGTGAGTATTCGAGCTTGCAAAAGTACAAGTTACAAAAGTTGTTTTCTCACTTTCATGTGTTACTCATTGGAAAGTGATTCTCTTATGTACAGGGATTTGATGAATTTGATACTGGAGAAAGGGCATAGCAGATTGCCTGTGTATTATGAGCAATCAACTAACATTATTGGAGTTATCCTTGTAAGTTACTGTGATGTATGTAAAAAAAGAAAGTAGAGAATTTATTTGTTTATGGTGGAAGAATATTACTTTATATTTTCTGACTGATGTATGTCTATTTGTGATATTTAGGTCAAGAATCTGTTGACGATTCACCCAGATGACGAAGTACCTGTAAAGAATGTTACTATACGAAGGATACCCAGGTATTTGCTGCTGGTGTTCTCCTGTACTGAAATTATGAATTTTAAGTTGTTTGTGCAAGCAATGAATGAAGAATGAAGATGATTCATCTTATGTGCTACTGATGCGGTCTGTGTTCTGCTGTAGGGTTCAAGAAAGTTTACCGCTATATGATATATTAAATGAGTTTCAGAAAGGTCACAGTCACATGGCTGCTGTTGTAAGACAGAGCAGCAAGGCAGATGAGCAGAGCACTAGAAGCACCCCATCCAGTAAGTGCCAACGTCATACTCTTATCTGTCTGTTTATTATCCCGGTAACTTTTTCTGTTTGATCCCTGAACCTCTGAAATGGAAGTGGAATTGTAATTATAATTCTTGGGACTCTATAAAATATCAGTAAAAGTGGAATTGTTCAAAATTGCAAATTCTTCATTCTGACCCTAAGATCTGAAATTCTGTCAAAAATAATGTCTGGATCCAATGGAATTGAAATTTCTTTTTCCTGATTCTGAGAAAGAATAATTGTGTGAATTCCCTGGATTTAGCTAAGGAATTTGGCAGTTCCTTGTGACAAGCAAATAGGGCTCTCAAATGTCTTGAGTGAATTCTCCAATCTGTTAATCATCTCTTTTGTTTCTGACTACGTTCCCAAATAGATCCTGTTAAAGAAGTAAAGCTTGACATAGATGGTCGAAAGCCCTTTGAAAAGGCTACCAAAGAAAAGAGTTTAAAAAGCAAAAGATCATTTCAGAAGTGGAAGAGCTTTCCCAACAGTGACAACAATTCGACCAGGAGCTCTAGTAGCAGGAAGTGGACAAAGGACTTGGACTCGGACATCCTGGACATAAATGACAAACCACTTCCAAAACTTCTTGAAGAAGAAGAAGTTGTAGGTATAATAACAATGGAAGATGTGATTGAAGAGCTCTTACAGGTACTTACTATTGCTTGTCCTGTTTGCTCCACCAACTTACTCCTTACATTCTAATCCTGCTTTTGCATTATGCAGGAGGAGATATTTGATGAGACGGATCATCATTTTGAGGAATCATAACATTGTTACTGCTAGTGAGTCTTAGGAGCCAAATATCTTGTACAACTCTAATTTACTATGTAATGAACAGTCGAATTAGCCTCATTATATTTTATGCAGTGCGTGCACCAGCCAAGCTCGTGCCAAGAGTTGTATTACACTCAAAAAGCCATGTTATGCAAATTCGGAAATCTGTTAATATACCAAGTTAAAGGAAAACGCTAGGCAGAGGGACGGGAGAGAGATTTATTGCAAGATACGTGTATGTATCAGGTTAATAGAGGAGTTTCCTGTTGCCTTCGCTTCGGCATTTGATCGGCCCAAGTGCAGGCACTGCAAACGAAAGAGATGGCTGAGGCAGTTCCTTGAGAAGTAAGATGTTTGAACAAAATAATTTGAAATTGATGTTATCATATAAAACATAAATAAAATAGTTCAGAATATTAGTATTGGTGAGGCCAATGTACTAGAAAGAGTTCAACTTTTACCAGATAAGCCATCACAGAGGTTGTTTTCTATGGTTTAAACAGAGGAATGTTATAGTTTTGAAAGGAAAAGGAGCATAACATATTTCCAGAATATGGGTAAAAGCATCCTAGGTAGTGAGTTGTTGATTTGAGTGCATCCATCCAAAAGCTAACATCAACATATAAAAGGAAACAATATCGATTCATTGATTTGGTGGTATATTGTAAAAATGGAAGTACACTCAGACATTGTTAATCTATTTTGTCAATTTAGAAAGATATTAATATTGATGTACTCCTAACATCAGTACTTATGTAACACTAGAATGTTAAACACTAACTTGTATACAAAGTAATTAATTAATATAAAAATAAAAACATTACAATTTAATTTAAACGCTTTAAAATATTAAATATTTTCATGCAAACACTAGAATGAAACTAAACGTTTACTTAAAATATCATTTTAATCATAGGCTTTAGAAGCCGCCAATCAACAAACCAATACTCTAAACCATATTGTCTTCCACAGACAAATAAACAAGAACATTTCTTCGACAAATTTTATGAAATCCGTTTACTTGGGCATGAAACAATCATCTTCAAACTTGTCTCGGACTTACATTTCGCATTGTTTATGGACTCTAGTAATCACCTCTATACATACAAGAGTTTGTTACATAATTTCCGTACAGCGTACCTGTATGGATAAGAAAATGTAAGGAATATGCCTAGTATTTACGCCTCTTCTTTTCCTTTCTCTTGCTTTTCCTATCCTTAGAGTTTTCTTCAGATCTGTGCTTCTTAGAATTCTTCTTATTAGAGCTTCCCGATCGAGCCTTCTTCAAGTTCTTCCTTCTATTCTCATCAAGCTCCTCGTCAGAAGATTCATGAGAATTTAAACCAGGAGGTTTTTCTGGACCATAGACAACTCTATTTTCCCTCACATCAAGGTCTGCATAAATATTCTCCTCAGAATCCGGAAAAGAATGGAGATATGGTCCTGTTTCATCCATCCTTGAGCCCACAGCACCTCTGCCACGCTTGACCCTGTAAAACGTTCCAAACTCAGGACAGCCAATGTATTCATATTGAACTGAGTGCCTGTGTGTAACAATGTCTGTAAGCATATGCACAGAAATGGGGTGAAGGGGGTAACAACCTTGAATGCAGAAATTCCTCAACATCTTCATCCCGCAAGCCTGTATCTTCCATTGAGTTGCAGTTCTCGAATTCTCTTTCCTTTGCTGAAGATGAGGTGCTAGTGCCATCATATGCATATTGCCTTGAGCGTCTTGGGATTCTATCAACACCCATATTTTTACAATTGTCATTAGAATACTTTGATCTCCCATTAAGCTTGTTGTCCAGCTCAAGCTCTTTCTGTCGGATACGCCACATTTCGTTCACTTCCACAGCTCTGTTTGCTGTCCACAATTCAAAAAATTGAAATCAAGGAAACAGGAAAACTTGCACAGATATCAGTGGCACAGCATAAGTTATCAGTACAACCAACAATAACCGACATGAAGCATATCTAAGATCGTGAGATCTCTTCTTGAAAAAATAAAATGAGGAGCCGCTAGAGTTATAATGTATGATATATGCCACGTTTAGGCCTACATGTTAGAGAAGAAACATGTGGGCCCAAACTCTGCACTGCATCAGTTTTTGATGCCGTACGGAGTTTGAAACAACATTCCTCACTTATTTGTGGTATGCTATATAATCAGGATCTACCGTTTAGTTTTTGGTTGCTAATCCTCCACTCAAATTAGGCAAAGAGAAATAAATAATTTAGCTGGAGCACAATGACAATTAGAACTCTAAAGGTGCAAGGCGTTCCTATTGATCAAACATCTGCTGGTTTTGATCAAATTATGGCAAAAAACATTAGTCAAATCACTTCTGCTAAAGTAATTAGGAAGCAGACTACCTTGCTGAATCCCAAGAACAGTTGCACTCAGGAACCGTGAATTTGGACGGCCCCTCACCTTAGGTTGTTGAAGATAAACTTGAACTCCTTCCCTCTCAGCTTTTTTCCGTAATTCTGCAGCTTCTTTCAGAAGAATTGCAGCTATTTTATTTTCTGTTTCTAAGTCCATCATCTAAAGCAAGCTGCAATAACAAAAAAAAACAATGTATAAGCACAAGATAAAAAGTATCTGAGACAATAACATTTCCTTGTTGAAAGGACCATATAAATGAAAAGTGTGGATTCATAGATGCAATAACTCATATAGGTAAATTGGTTCACATTGACGTACTAATACTGAATGCTGTTTTCACTCAATTACGTAAATGAACATGCACTACATAATCACAAGAAAAAAAATAAGCTACGACTTAAAACCTGAAAAATCAAGGAGAAAAGC
>JAOQMQ010000195.1:28317115-28331949 GCA_027563845.1 Erythroxylum subrotundum | reverse complement strand
CCTAAGTGGGAGCTTAGGTAGAGGACGTAGGTCTTAGCACCGAACCTCTATAAAAACAGTGTTTGATCTTCTTCCCTGCTCTTTGCATTTGATTTAGTTAAATTGGTTTTTGTGTGAATTAACTTCTGATTTTATTGTAGAATTATTCAAAAAAATTTTAGAGATCTATTTAACCCCCCTTCTAGATTGTTTACAAATTTTAATAAATTTAACTAAAAAATTGTATATTAAATATTAATATAAATAATGATATATAACTATAATAAATGAATAAATTAATTTAATTCAATCACTCGTAATTTATTATTTTTTAAAAATTAATTTGTGATGTGGTGTCCACGTAAAACATCATACTTTAAAAAATTTCGAACGAGTGAAATTAATAGCACAACTGATTAATAAAAAATAGAAAATTTCAATTGAAAAGAATTGTTGAACTCTTACTCTCTCTTCTCTTTATTATTTATCATGGACAAATGTTATAGCGGGGACTTGGTCTTGGCTTTCCTTAATTAACAAACTTATAAAAGCTGGGTTAATCTAATCAAGAACAGGTTGGAGTATATGTTTTTCTGATAGGCCCGCTGCAAAGCCCAAGCCTTTTGAATTCAGTTGTGCGGCTGCTGCATATCGCCGCCTTTACATACATATCCAAGCTGACACAGTTCTTGGTAGGACTTGCATTTTGCAGTGTTATTGAGTTAATACCTTGAGAAGAAGATATGTCACTATCCCACTGGCTCTCCACTTCAACCTCATGCTCTTCCGCTTTTCTGTCCTCACCAATCTTTAACTCCAGGTCAGTATTTTTCACTTTTTCTTTTGATTTTCCGAAACCTATCAGGGGAGCCCTCGTTCGTCCATTGATTTTTGGGTCTTTTCCCTTTGTAAGCAGAAACCAGCACGTTTCTCTTCCACCAAAAGATTTTGCAATTTGTAGATGTGTTACTGCACCTCAAGAAGAGAAGACCGGTGTGCTTTTGTGCTAGTCCTTCCATATTCTGTTCTTTCTTTTTTAAATTTCTGACTAATGTATATTTTTTTTCACCTTTTATTTTATATTCATTGACAGTTTTCAAGACAAAGGTTTCCCGGAATGTAAACATCGCCAAACTTCAAGCTGGTTACTTGTTTCCCGAGGTCTGTAAACGGGCAATCGTTGTTATTTCCGGTAGTTAAATGAAAACTTGAAAGATGAAAGCTTTGCTGATATTTTGGAATGCAAGAATTTTGACTGTTCACATATGACTTCTTCTCATATTATCATAATGTTCAGATTTTTTTCTCTTTGTAAATTATATCCCCTTTCTTCTCCTATTTCTGCCCTTCCCTTCCCTACAATCAGTTGTTTATTATTCACGTATAGGTTGCTCGGCGAAGGAATGCCCACTTGCAGAAATATCCTGATGCACGGGTAATTAGCCTTGGAATTGGTGACACTACAGAGCCGATTCCGGAAGTGATAACTTCTGCAATGGCAGAGGTATCATTCTTTATCTCTGTTTTTTTTTTTTTTTTTTTGGTCAGTGCATAAGTTTAACACTATTGGTTTTGTTAGATTCTAGATTATATGTCAGTTAAGAGTTACTTTTGTAACTTAGCACAATTCAACTTTGTGTGCAAAGATTCAAGTTCATTCAATAGCTAATCCGTATAGAGGTGTGGCTTCAGACTTGAAAAGGAATCTAACAAACATCTATTGCCTAGAAAATGCTTGCTTTACACTTTCTATACCTGCCACATTACACATGCTCTACTGATATTTTGTCCTTAACATTAATGTTTATGCTAATCATCTCGGGAGTTTGTTCATATTTTCTGCCCCTTTTGGCAGAGATCACGAGAATTATCAACTTTTGAGAAATACAGTGGTTATGGAGCTGAGCAAGGTGAAAAGGTAAGTGGTGCAATTTACGCAAAATGTAGCTGGGAAGCATCACTATCTGGGATAATTGGTTAAATTTATTACTTTTTATTCTTAGGGATAGAAATTAGGTGCTTTTATTGTGCCTTGATAAATTTGTTTGCATTTATCTTTTTGCAAAGTAGAGATCTGTCACTTAATCGATATGGTAACTTTTTTGTGGAATATCTGGAATACTATTCTGGACGTTGGCAGGTTCATTACTGAGGGCCAGGGTTAGGATCCTTCTAGTGCAAGGGTATCATTGGCAGGATATTAATTTTCAGCTTCCTGACATTTTAGTCATTTGCTAAACTTGCAGCTATTAAGATCTGCAATTGCTTCAACATTTTATGATGGTCTCGGCATTGAGGAAGATGATATATTTGTCTCTGATGGTGCAAAGTGTGATATATCTCGTCTCCAGGTTTGATCGCACGTTGACTACTTTATCTTTTCATCCCTGTTTATCTTCTCTCTCTCTCTCTCTCTCGATTTCCTTACTAGTTACCTGTCTTTGTGACACTATCGTTTCTTTTTCTTTTAAAATTTCATTTGGCAGGTTATGTTTGGGTCTGAAGTTACTATGGCAGTGCAAGATCCCTCATACCCGGTAATGTTATTTAGAAATGGCACAAAAGTTTGTAACATATTGTGAACTTTCTCATACCCAGTCTCAGTGATGGTTATGTTGTGTTGTCTGAGACCCATTGTCCTACGAAAGGGAATCTTGATACACTTCAAATTTTAAGGGATCCGATATAAAGTGAAATCTTGCGTTTGCAGCTATTAAGCTTCAGAGTCAAGGCTAAGCAGCCACTTTATGCAAAATGATTGGAAGCAGCACTTCAGTTGCCTTAGGACCTACCTTTGGCTGACTGTTGGTGATTATTACTTGCTTATAAGAACTGGGAGCCTACACTTGGGATTAAATTGTGTGAACTGATCTGATCTGATCAAGCTTGTAATTATTGTTCACAAGTAAATCAGGAAGCAACCACCAGAATTCCATGACTGCTGGATGCACTTAAGACTTTAAATTAAGGCATGTTAGGAATTGTTTCTTCAGTCTTTTGCATATTTCATCTCTCTTATTTTAGTTTGTAATGATATAAATTGACAGCATGTGAATGTGGACAGCAATTGGGTAGTTGAATTCTGATGTTTATAGTTGATTCTTTCTTGTCATTCATATGCAAACCAAATGGACTTCCTCGCAGCTTTTGGCATTTTGATTGATCTATTTAATCCCAAGTTAATGGTTAGATCTGGTACCTTTTGTTGTAAAAATCAATGTTGCCGAGCAAATCTTCTAAATTATTGTGCTTCCAGATGCTAGGAGCTTGCATACACTCTCTCATAGTGGTACATGATTATTGGGCTAATCTACTTGGTTATTTAAAACTTCATATACTCCGAGGAAAGAAGATAAGACTTGAATACCTGGCAACAACTCTTCATGTTTAGTTTCTGATGTTCAATAACTGTCTTAACATTTTGGCAGGCTTACGTTGACTCAAGTGTCATTATGGGCCAAACTGGGCAGTTCCAAAAGGATGTTGAAAAGTATGCTAAGATTGAGTACATGAGGTGTACACCAGATAATGGTTTCTTTCCAGATTTATCCACTGTCTCTCAAACAGATATCATATTCTTTTGTTCACCAAACAATCCTACTGGTGCTGCTGCAACAAGGGATCAACTGATTCAACTAGTGAAATTTGCCAAGGACAATGGTTCAATTATCATCTATGATTCAGCCTATGCATTTTACATGTCCGATGATAACCCACGGTCCATATTTGAAATTCCTGGTGCTAAAGAGGTCTTTTTTTTTTTGATAGTCCGCTTTCCCTTAAAAAACTGGCTTGATTGTGTTTGTTGTAATTCATATCACTCCCTAGATCATGAGATGATACATTTGATTTATTTGATTCTACTAGCATAAATGAGGTTCTAGTTTTGCTATTATTGCAGGTTGCAATTGAGACATCTTCATTTAGCAAGTATGCTGGGTTCACTGGAGTTCGACTAGGTTGGACTGTGATTCCTAAGCAGCTTCTCTTTTCAGATGGCTTCCCTGTCGCCAGGGATTTTAACCGCATTGTCAGTACATGCTTTAATGGTGCATCCAACATTTCACAAGCTGGTGGTTTGGCTTGCCTCTCTCCAGAAGGCCTGAAGGTTACTTTTGTCTTCTAAATATATTCTGCAGATTTTGTTGCTGATACCGAAATGGAGTACTGATTGATCAATCTCCTTGCAGGCCATGCATGAAGTGGTTGGATTTTACAAGGAAAATACTAATATAATAGTGGATACCTTTAATTCCCTTGGATTTAAAGTATATGGAGGAAAAAATGGACCATATGTTTGGGTTCATTTTCCTGGCCAGAGCTCGTGGGATGTGTTCAGCGAGATTCTTGAAAAGACCCACGTTGTCACCACGCCTGGCAGTGGTTTTGGACCTGGTGGTGAAGGTTTCATTAGGGTCAGTGCCTTTGGTCATAGAGACAACATTTTGGAAGCATGTAGAAGGTTCAGGCAGCTTTATAAGTAAATCAATTGACCTGGAGATAATTGTAGACATCTCTAGTCAACTTTTTATTTCTCTGGTTCAAAAACTTGTCTTCCGTGGATTGTATCTTAATGGAATTCAGACAAAATAGCAGGACAAGGTTGCAACAGATCATTTTTTGAGAACAGGTTTGCCAGAGCTTTTTTTTTAAGGGGACACCTGCAGAATGTGATATGCCACATTGATGATGCTTGGGAACTCGAGTAAATCAGTTGACCTGAAATTTAGTCTTCTTCAGTCATCTATTTGTTTATGGTTCAAAACTCGTTCTTGGTGGATTGATCTTAATGGAATTCAGACAAGCAGTTGCCATCTATTTGTTTCTGGTTCAAAACTTGTTCTTGGTGGATTTATGGAATTCAGACAAAGTAGCAATAGCGAGTTTGCAAAGGTTAGTTTTTCCAGGGGACGCATGCATCATAATATGTCAGGTAGGAATGGTGATGAGCTGGGTTCTACGTTGTCCAAGTTTGATCTGAAGTCCTTTAAGAGTAGGTCAAATCCGATTTAAAATTTGATCGATTTTGAAGCCTCTTCAAAGCCCAACTCTAATTCAATTTCAACTTGGCCTGACTATCAACACCTCCTCACGAGTAGGTTAGGTCTAAGTTTGAGCTAGTCAAATTTGACGTAATATATTGACATCTCTAATCAGTTGTCTAGTTCTATGTGTCAAATAACTAGAAGAAAAAAGAGAGGCATTCTAGATTTTAGAGAGATCGAAACTTCTGATATTCATCATTTATCAAAAGTAGGCTGTCAAAGCGGGATGAGATCCTCTGGTCCCTTATTCTGGCCCTAACTTGTCTCTATTTGATCTAAGCCATTCATTCATGTGGGACTTACATGAATGAATGGCTTTGATCAAATGGGGACAGGTTAGGGCCAGGATAAAGGGGATAGAGGATTTCAGGCGGTTCAAAGCAGTATAACTGCGAGATTTGTTTCAGGCATGTTTTTTGAATGTGCATTTTCGTGACGTTTTATGCACATTTCCAAAAAACATCACATAATGTGCATTTTCCAAAAAAAGGTCGCAGAATGTGCATTTTTGCAACGTTTTATACACAGTTTTTCATTGTGCATTGTTTGGGATTAGTTAATAACTTGCAGTGACGTGTTGCTAATATTGTGACTGTTCATAACAAATATGTCTAAACGAGACATCTTGTAAGTTATAATGATTATTTTCAGGTCTTCTTTTGTGTATAACAACTGCTCCTTTCTTTAAAAGATCTTCTCCACAAGATTAATTGATGGATATCAGTATTAAACATCAAATAAGAACACCAGATCATTAGACCACAACTTTTATTACTGATTTATGATGTCTATTAACCATTCTCCTTTGCAATATAATTATTGGAATTCATTCTTCTTCACGAGGAAGGATATGTTATGTAGATTTATTAGTTGAAATGTGTTAGAACTCTACTCTTAGAACACTAGAGATTACTGTATTATTTCAATATAACCGTAATGTCTATAGCTCATTACAGTATAGCAGTATAGCAGTGTGAAGTTTCTCCCCAAACCAGAGCATAATCGCTCTTCAGAAGGTATAATTATCCTTCTGCCACAAACTTGTCTCACTATTTTTCCCTGCCTCTCTGTTCTCTCTCTCCCTTACGTAAATCCCCTTACCAGATACATTCTATTATGCCTAACTACTTTGTCACCTCAGCTGATAACTAACTTCCCTCTTGACCCACTATTCTTTCTTCTGGAATACACCTTCCACACTATCGGTTTATTCCCTTTCCTATTGTCCCTCATTTGCTAAATCACCATCTCCCCCATAAGTTCTATCATTGCCCCCTCCTGAAAGAGCAGCCTTGTCCTCAAGGCTGAAGTGAGGAAATTGGCTCCGAGTCACATATTCATCCTCCCATGTTGCTTGTTCCATTGTCTGGCCCTTCCACTTAACCAACCATTATTGTGTTGAGTTCCCAAATTCCGTAACTGTTCTGCTGGCCAGCACACATTCAGGTTCCACCATATCTTCCAATTCGACTTCCACACCTTTTGGTAACGAAGCCTCCACCGAATAATTGCCCACTACCTTCTTTAGTTGCGAAACATGGAATATCGGATGAGCTCTAGAGTTAGGAGGTAGTTTGAGTTTATAAGCCACTGCTCCCTATTTGTCCAGAATTTGAAAGGGACCAAAGTACCTTGCTGCTAACTTTTGGTTGATGCGTCTGGCCACGGTGAGTTGTCTATGAGGGCGTAGCTTTAGGAAAACCCACTCCCCGACTTGAAAGGATTGAGGAGTGCGTTCTTGGTCAGCATACTTCTTCATTTGCTCCTGAGCTCTATGCAGATTGTACTTCAGCTAGTTTAAGGCTTCATCTTTATCCAGTAAGTCTCTAGCCACTGCCTCAACTCTTGTCTCCCCTTGCAAATACCGCACAAGTGTAGGTGGCTTCCTCCCGTACACCACTTCAAATGGTGTTGAACCCGTGGAGATATGGAAAGTAGTGTTATACCACAATTCAGCCCATAAAATCCAAGAAGACCAATGCTTAGGTTGTTCGGAAGCAAAACATCTCAAGTAGGTTTCTAAACACCGATTGAGAACCTCAGTTTGTCCATCCGTTTCTGGATGATAAGATGAACTCATTTTAAGCATGGTTCCTTGTAAGCGAAATAATTCTCTCCAAAAATGACTTACAAATAAAGGATCACAATCACTTACGATTGACAAAGGGACTCCATATAGGTGCACTATTTCTTTAGCAAACACTTCAGCCACACTCTTAGTAGTATATGGATGCTTTAAGAGAATGAAATGGCCATATTTCGAGAGCCTATCCACCACAACTGGCACTGCCTCAAATCCTTTAGACCTTGGAAGTCCTGTGATGAAATCCATCAAAATATCTTCCCAAATTTGTTTAGGAATAGGTAGAGGTTGTAGCAAACCCCCAGGTGATGTTGCAGCATATTTTTGTCTTTGGCATGTGTCACAAGACTTGACAAAGTCTTGGATAGTCCTCTTCATTCCGATCCAATAGAGATTACTAGCAATCCTTCGGTAAGTACGCAAAAACCCTGAATGGCCCCCAATAGGTGAAGAATGATATTCTTTTAGGAGGGTGGGAATCAATGAGGATGTAGCTGAAATAACCAGCCTTCCTTTGTGTAAAAGAACCCCCTGATGCCAAGAGAAACCAGATTTGGGATTCGGCTTCTGTTGCAATTCTTGGATGATTTTACACAATGTCGGATCGTGTTGTACCTCCTACTGGATTAGATTACCTTCTGCCCACATTGAAAAAGATACCAAGGTCTGAAATTCCCCTTCTTCGTAAACCTGTGATAAGGCATCAGTCGCCTTGTTTTCTGGTCCCGGTTTATACATGATTTCAAAGTGATACCCAAAAGTTTTGACATCTAACACTGCTGATCTGTTGTGGTAATTCTTTGTTGCAACAAATGGCGTAGACTTTCCTGATCGGAATAATCCATAAAAGGGCGTCCAACCAAGTAATGGCGCCAATGGTTCACTGCCAAAACTAATGCCATCAATTCTTTCTCATAGGCTGACTTAGAAAGGTTCCCTGCTGAAAAAGCTTTATTGAAATAAGCCATGGGTCTGCGGTTTTGCATCAGGACTGCTCCCACTCCATTTCCTGAGGCATCACATTCAATCTCTAAAGGTTGGGAGAAATTAGGAAGAGCTAGGACCGGGATGTTGTCAAAGCTTTTTTGAGAGCCTCAAAGGACTCTAAAGCGGCAGAATTCCAATGAAACCCTTCCTTCTTAGTCAGTTCGATAAGTGGTTTGGCTATTTTCCCATAATTTATAATGAACTTACGATAGTACCCGGTTAAGCCTAGGAATCCTCTTACTCCTTTAACATTCCTAGGAATAGGCCATGTCAACACACTACTGATCTTAGCCGAATCCACTGCTACTCCTTCCCCTGAAATGATATTCCCCAAATACTCCACTGTACGTCTTCCAAAGCTACACTTCTGTTGATTAGCCACAAATTTGTTATTTTACAAAACCTCCAAAGCGCTGGACAAATGAGAAAGATGAGAGCTCCAATCTACACTATAGACCAGAATATCATAAAAAAAAAACCAACACAAACTTTGTAAGAAAAGATCAGAAAATATCATTCATTGTAGCCTGAAAGGTTGCCGGCGTATTGGTTAAACCAAACGGCATTACTAGGAACTCATAATGGTGTTGTGTGTACGAAAAGCTGTCTTGTGTATGTCTTCCTCCACCACCCTAATTTGGTGATAATCGGACTTGAGGTCTATCTTAGAAAAAAACATGAGCATTGCGCAGTTCATCCAAGAGCTCATCCACTATAGGAATAGGGTACTTATTTGGTATTGTAACCCTATTTAATGCTCGATAATCGACGCACATTCTCCAAGTCGCATCCTTCTTCCTTACTAAAATGACTGGACTAGAGTAAGCACTTGAACTTTGTCGAATGATTCCCACTTGAAACATCTGTTGGACTTGTTTCTCAATCTCATCTTTATGGTGATGAGGGTAACGGTAGGGTCTGACACTAATGGGACCTTGTCCTTGCTGCAAGACAATGGCATGAGAATGTCTCCTCTTTAGAGGTAGTCCCCTCAGCTCTTGAAAGACTTCTGTGAACTGATTCAACACTCTTTTTAGCTCCCCTTGCTCTGATGTGTTCAGCTTGGGTGGTTGAATTTTTGATGCTACAACAACTTCTGCTTCATGAAACTCACCCTATAAACTTTCTAGTAGACTGTGTAAGGATGCTGGCCCTTCCAAGTGCTGACTTTCTCTCGACTGGACTGACCTGAAGTCAGCATTGCCACATAATGTAACACCTCTTCCCTCGTATTGAAACTGCATAGTCCTTTCTTTCCAATCAACAATAACCTTCCCCAAAGTTTGCAACCAAGCCACTCCTAAAATGATATCCATGCCTCCCAACTCCAACACATATGCATCTATCTTCAACTCTAAGTCCCCCATCCGAATGGGAATTGCTATACACTTTTCATTTATGGAAACCTTATGGTCGTCTCCCAAACGAATTCCCAGATTCCTTGTCATTGTTACCTTTAATTCCAAACCACTAACGAGTTCTGGAGAAATGAAGTTGTGGCTTGCTCCACTGTCAACCAGAACTACGATAGGAACCCCACGAATCTGTCCCTCAATCCTCATAGTTTTGCTCTTCGATAACACTACCTTATGGATCCTAAACACCCCCATAGCTCGGCATTCTAAAGCAACCTCATCATCCTCGGAAGCCTCTCCTTCAATGGATATTATTTCCCCATCGTCATTTAAGGTCTCACTGTCATCCAATATTAACAACCGTAGCTGTCATTCAGAGCACCGATGTAGGGGATAAAATTTTTCTCCACATCTGAAGCTCAGCCCCTTTGCTTGCGATCCATCAGTTCTTGATAAGAAATGTGCCACAATCCTCTATTTTTTTTCCATGGGTGTCATTCGATCCCCTTCCACTCGTCTGGTTGGCGCCCCTGGGTGAGTTCCAGCCCCTGGGTTCGACGATCTAGTGTGGAAACGGTGACCCGTCGGGTTTTAGGTTAGACCTGACCCGACATCTCCTCTACCCGCTCCATAGCCCATGGTATTTGAGGAGCCCGACTTTGTATGTGTTGGGTGAACCTGATTGTGGCTTCTATACCCAGTGTCTCCTCTGTTATGCCAGGTGCGATGTCGTGGAATGAATGTTTCGTAGCTTCTTTGATCCCCATACATCTCCTCCTCCACAGCTCTTGCCACTTTCATCATCTGAACCTTGTTGGTTGGACTGAAGGTTCGCACCCTTCATCGGATCTCATTGCGTAACCCGCTTACGAAGTAACCCATGAATTGTGCTTCCGGTAAGCATCCCACCTGAGAAGACACGAACTCGAAAGCTTCGATGTATTCATCTACCGTGCCCGTTTGCTGCAAATCAGAGAGTTCTTTAAATGGGTTCTCAAATCTCCTTCCGCCATATCTATCGAATAAAAATTGTTTCAACTTCTCCCATGTTAGCTCCACTTCAGTCTCTCGGAGGAGATTGAACCAGTGAATGGTCGATCCCTCCATACTTAATAAAGCCAGTTTGATCTTCACCTCTTCAGAAGTCCCATGAACTTCAAAATAAATTTCTGCTCGAGTAATCCATCCTACTGGATCAGACCCATCGAACATGCAACTCTACCTTTCTCACCGACATTCTGTACTCTTCCATATTGCCCAAAGAATTCTCCTATTGAATATGCTGCTGAGTACGCTGGGTATCCCTGTCTCCCTCCATATTCGGCCTCCTCTCATAAGTCTCACTTCCTTGTCCCTCCTCTGGACGCTTGCCCATCATTTTACTCATCTCCGCCAGTAATGCCCGCTGCATCTCCCCCATGGCCGTTCACGTGGATGATTGTATATCTTCTACCCCAGCTTCAAGACTAGCCATACGAGATTCCAATAGCTCAACTCTATCCGACATCTTCGGTGGCATGAAGATGGATCTCCGACGTTAAATGAAAAAAAACTGGAAGAAAACTACCCGCCCTTCCGATGAGTATCCTGCAGGTCGGACCAATGTTAGAACTCTAGTCTTAGAACACTAGAGATTAATGTATTATTTCAATATAACCGTAATGTCTATAACTCATTACAGTATAGCAGTATGAAGTTTCTCCCTAAACCAAAGCAGAATGGCTCCTCAGATAAACTTGTCTCACTATTTTTCCCTGCCTCTCTCTTCTCTCTCTCCCTTACATAAATTCCCTCCCCAGGTACATTCTGTTATGCCTAACTACTTTGCCACCTCAGCTGATAACTAACTTCCCTCCTAGCCCACTGTTCTTTCTTCTGGAATACACCTTCCACACTATCGGTTTATTCCCTTTCCTATTGTCCCTCTCATTTGCTAAATCACCCTCTCCCCTATAAGTTCTATCAAAATGTGCTTATGAGACTGCTAGAGTGAAATTCTTGTGGTTACTTTTCTTACCCTGTCCAGCACCTTAAAGAAACTATAAAAAAAAAGAGCCAACTTACGATTGCTTCAGTGGCTAACGATCCTTGTTTGCACGGATTTAGTTGGATAAAAAGGTCACCTAATTAGTCAAGGATTTCCTATCTCAATAATAATTGAAAACAACTTAACATTCTTCTTAATTACTTTAAGGAGATAAATTGTATATTGATCATTCAACTACTTACATATAGTCCACACTATATCCAATAATCACGGTTAAACTATTCTTGACTAGAATAGGAAATAAGTAGTATTAAAATATAATAATTCTTACGTGATCTTAATTCAAATAATTATTTATACAATTATTACAATGAGAATTTTCATAAACACACAAGTAACGTTTCAAATAGAAATTTCATATGAGGTCAATTTAGTGAAATTATTTTGTAACAAAAACTCATATTTTTTAAATACCTCTATATTTTAATACATGAGATTGACTACTTATTTTGCAACGAAGAAACATAATGTATGTTTATCTCGTGAATTTTGCAACTTATCGTATATTGCTCCTTCACTAACTATGAAATAGGAACTCTTTGATTCAATCTGCAGGATTATAATTGAGGTCTGATAGCATTCGATGCCAAGTTCTAACTTCTGTGCGTCAAATGGTTATAAAAAGAAAAAAAAAAGAAGAAATCTAGATGAGAAAGAAAATGTTTAATGATCTTCGTTTTTGGTAATAACATAATTTTATAAAACTAAAATGGTGATCACCCTGCAACGTTTAGCATCGAAGCCTTCATGGAGTTTTGTATGGAGGGTATAAGTTCACTAGTAATTGGTGGCTAATCTCATATCTTAATCAATTGGAATTGTATCACAATAGTGCAATAATAATCAATATTGAAGCAAGTTCTTTGTAAGTTTGAAAAGAATGTCTTTAACATGGGTGCAAGGTTTTGCTATTCCCACTTAAAAGGTGGGAAGTTGCACATGCCACAATCTTTGTCTTTAAAGAGAATGCTTGAAAGACATCTATTGTAAATGGACTACTACAATTTCCTTCCAGACGTGGGTTGAAAAGAGTTAGGCATACGAGGACCATTAAGCATAGGGTTGAGTTGTTGACAATCATGAAAGAGAAACTCTCCCTTTTCTCTACTCTTCTTATGATTTCTCTTTACTGCTCTTTTCTCTTTTATTTCTTGCCTTTCAAAAGTTCTATTTCTTTAGCTTTTTTTTTCCTCTTTCCCTTTTGCTTATATATTGGCTTTTGTTTACATTTACAGAAAGTTGTTGCAAACTAAGCTTTCCTCTAGACCAATTTCTTTATTTCATAGTCTTTCTTTATAGACATCTTCCTCTAATACTTGCCCATTCCTCTCTTTGACATCTTTCCCTCTCCTCTTTTCCTAAACTTGATATAGAGAGAAAAACAAGTATAAATATGTCCATACTTCAGGTTGTGTACTATAACCTAAATATAAGTTAGTGACAAGTTGGGCCAAGCTAGACTTAAGGTTACTTGGACCCAACTGAAATCTTTTACAAGTGATTGGACTCCAGCTCAAAACTTGATTAGGCTTGGCTAATGTCGCTTAATCCAAACCTGACCAGACTTCGAGCGATTCAATAATCTCGCTTGAAGACCAAACTGTTTGATCCAACCTGATTCAACCTAATCTAACCTAACCTATTATGACCTAAGAATCCCTTTATGTCGTCGTTATTGATCCCTCCTTGATATCCATTGCCAAATCCATAATATTAAAAAAAAAATCTCAATAACTCTTGTAGTAGTCATAACAAAATATATCTTAAAGAAGACAGAAAATATACCAAAAAGTTGATGAGTACATGACATCATGTCTTGTCAAAGCTTAAGCTAACAATAAATTTTGCAAGGAAGATATTTATATTTTGTCAAGTCACAAATATTCCATAGAGAACACAGCTTAGGAAGATTGTTATTCAATCTTCTAAGCTAGCCTCCATTTTATTACAAGTAAAAACTTAATGATACAACACAATCGAGTTATATATTTTTTTGGACAACAATCACAGCACAATATTAAAACCCATAAAGTAGCTTCAAAGATTGAAGCTTGAGAGGCTGATTTTTTTACAATTTGATGGAAGAGGAATGAAGAAGGAGAACTAGAGGAGATCAGGAGAAAAATAGGTGGCTAATTACCCATTCTTAAGGTGAAAGAAGAAGAGCAGACTTTAATACGGAAGCGGTTGATCGATTCTCTATTTTCTAATCCACGTTTCACGGTTGGCTACTAGAGTCACCGTTAATCCACATCCCAAACTCTAAACCTTGATGGTGTGTTTCACGTGAGGAAGAATGAGAGAGTTTTTTCTCTGTGATTGCAATGAACGTTATTTTCCACTCCTTTAATTCTCCTTTTATATAAGAACAAACATAACCGACGGAGGTTATGATATGTGGCCGTTCATGTTCTGTAACTGCCAACAACTCCCCTCGGCCACATAAGCCACGAGTTACATCCTCTCTCTAAAATTTCACGTGTCATACTGAGAATGGGGCGTGCGACCATTAAAAAACCAATAGTGTTATATTAAGTCACCATCTAACTAACATAACACTTTCACATATTCATGATACCCTAAATCATCCAAAATATCACTAAATACATACACTGTCCCTTTTATGCTCATAGATATATCATATGATTATACACCAAGTATAATCGCCCGGGCTGATATGGTGATGAAGGACAAAATTCTTCCTTAGACACTCATAATAATCCATCTTAGCTTAACTGCTTTCCTAATGTGCTTCGCTGGACTATATACAACTTAGCATTTGGAAAAACACACTAAAGTAGTAACACCAAGCATTGACTTCATATCATAGTTCTAAGTTGAAGGGTTTCGTTCGATTAGACATTAAAGTCTATGTGACCATACAGTGACAGAGAAAATGATAATAATATTGTTATAATATAATTTATAATAATAATTTTGCAAATAATTTATAAATTAAAACTGATCATAAAGAATTAGCAAAAAAAACATACAATTTTTTCCTTAATCTGTTTTTGATAATAATAAATTATCATATTTGATAATAATAACCTTATTATTAATATTGTTATTATTATAAATCCATAGATAAATAATTACAAAAACAAAACAGTTAACAATTTCATGAAATAGCAGTTAATAATATCGGGTTTAATTTATAAATATTTATTTATAGATTTATAATAATAATAATAATAATTTATAAATAAATAATATTTATTATTATTATTTTATAAAATAATAAACTGGCCAGCAAATGGCCATTCCTCGCCCACGCGAGAATGGCCATTTGAGCAATTAACTCGCCCACGCGAGAATGGCTTGAGCAAATGGCCATT
>JAOQMQ010000195.1:28262305-28281985 GCA_027563845.1 Erythroxylum subrotundum | reverse complement strand
ACTTTACTCGCTTAAGTGTTCTAGAGTAGGAATTTATTTTTGCTGGTTTGACACGCCATCAGTAGCCCCAACAATATTACCTCGTTGGTTTGTAGACATATGATGCAAGAGTACGCTTGACCAACCAACTCAGTTTTCCATTCATCACTAGAAGAGATTTAAAATAATAATCATAAAGCAGGCAGCTGGTTCAACATTTCCCGTTCTTCTATTCTTCATCTACCTTTTCAGAAGCTTACAAGCAAATTCAGTATGGAAAGCAGAACAAATTATTCAGTGTTCCATTTTTGGGATTGATTCTAAATCTCACAGCTAGATGCCTCTTATCCTTTCAGGATATGTTTTTGATAATGCTTTTCAGCTTTTCATTTGCAGCCACAAGTTCTGCAGCTATTCCTGGTTCATTAGCAGAATGTCCTGCATCTGGCACAACCTGCCCAAAGATCACTCTTTTTGGTAAATTGTGCAACTAAGATTTAAAAAAATGTAAGGAAAATGCACAATGTATACTCCTGTAGTCAATAATTGCAAACCACGAAACTCACATAAACAAATACAAATCAGACAGATCCATAGAATATAACAATTTATGGTGGTGTCTTCTTCCAAAATTTCAAGTTTTCAATGACTTCATTATATTTCACTTCAGTGTCCATATATTATGGTGACTGCTTATCAATTTTACCATATAAACAGAATAACCAAGAGAAACAACGTAACAGAAATATGCGTACACAGGCAAATAATATCTCATAAAATAAAATTTGACACCTGCACATGGAGACAATCTTGTGAGTTTAAACTCATCTCCAAACTCTTTTTGATAAATTCTCATATTAGGGGATTGCCCTTACCACCGAAGCAGTAGTTTCTCCTGTAACGGCTTAAATAAGTTACTCTTACCTTTAATTCGGCCTCTGGCCATAATTTATGGAGATCCCAAGCAGACATCATTGGACAGCAAATATCATATCTTCCCTGAAATACCATTCAGATGTCAGGAAAAATTATGTACCAATGAATCTTCAACCAGAACCTCTTGCCATAGAAAATACTGGTTAATCGAATGCCAATATTCATAGCGGTACATACTACATGTCAAAAGATTTAGCTGATACATAAACAATGTGGTGAAATTGCAAAATTTGATGAAAAAAGAATGTGAATGGATGAATATTTGTAAGCAATGCATGAAACTGGAAAATAATGATTACATGCATTATACACCACAACCAAGAGAAAAATAAAGATGGGCTGGTAAAAGGGCAACCATTCAGCACATGAAATGAACAACATTTTGATAAAAGTAGGCGCCTTGACTGTCCATTGACTATTTTTTAGCTCAGGAAAACAACTAATGCATGTGTCTTACAATGTCACTTGAATAGGAGTTAAACGAGCAGAATGCCAACATGTTGATAAACAACATATACCTGTACAATTGTGGTGTTGATATGCCTTATCTTATCAACATTATCTAAAAGGAATGAATCTGAAGGGAAAAATCCCTTGTTCACGAAGTAATGATTTTCAATCCTCGCAAAAGCCTGAATGGGAGAAAAGCAACATGCTCATAATTGGAGTTTAAATCATTAAAATCCACAACGAAGCAGTGAGAAATGAATTATGATATCCTATTATCATTAAACTGTCATAGGGGCTGACAATGAGCATAATTCAGGTAAAAGTATTTGCCAAATATAAGCAAAACAAGAACTGAAAATGGTACATAGATTGTAGCTTATGAATTATATTGTCCACATTTAAGCAACAATTTTCTATTACCACTCTCTTCATTGTTCTTTTCAGTTCGTTCTAATGGTAAAATGCAAGCTACAGGAAATAGTAGGCAAGACTGATCCATTTCTATTTGCATCCTTGCATTCAGAAGGTTAGCATGGTACCCAACCCTCTAAAATTGTAAAGGCACAGATGCTTGTCTTCTTTTCATAAGGTTATTCAAAGAGAAATACATCAAGGTTCTCTCTCAATGTGAACAAGCTAAAGCCCATAACAGGAGGCACTGTATTGCCTTACCAGTGAGAAATTATCATCATCCCCTCTTTTGATGTTCTCTTCATTTGGAAGAAGATGAGCAGTCATCATTTCCCATTTGGTCCATGCTCTTGCTGCTTCATACTAAGAAAATATAATGCACTCTATAAGGGCTCACTTTAATTACAACTTGAAGCAACATGAATGTGGTTCAGCATGTTTGGAAATATTTAAGATCCAAATCAGATACAAAGTACAAAAATGCTGCAACCAACACAACTTAAAAAGAAGCATCTAACCCTTACTTGTGTTTCCATATTGTCAGAGTTCAGTCTCTTCCTGTAAGCTTCAATGAAACAATCTCTTTCAGCTTCAGGGATGAGATCTCTAAATGGCTCCCAAGCTGTCATACAAAAAATGAATCAAGAAATAAAATAGTTTGATAGGGTATTTGCAATATGAAGCTATCAAGTCGAATGAGTTAAGAAGAAAAAATTTCTACCTCAAAGTGCTTATAACTGATTGTTAAAATAAACTAAATTAAAATACATTCCATTCAACATACTAAAAGGAAGCACGGCATAGTAGGATTGCAGGTATAAATACAAACCAGTACACCTTAGGTGGTAATATGCAAAATCTTCTGACTGAAAAAATGACAAGATGGAATACTGCGTGAACTCATGAATATTGTGCCAAAGTTTTTTATCACGTACTGAAAGGATTTACTTAAACATATTTGCTAAATGAAATATCCAAAACTTGACATCTACCGGCCACTAGTCATTCGTATTAATTGCAACACATAGTCAACAATGCAATAGCTAGGTATTAACATATGTTTTTCATTATCCACTAGATCGTCTAAGCAGCAGTATCCAGCATACCATCGGGGAATATAGCAGCAGCACCACCCTCATAAAACCAATCAATCTCTTTCTTCCGCAATAAAAAGATCCCTCTGAGGACCAAACCAGTGACCTTACAGGAGATCAAATGAATAGCACCCATATATGATGTTATTAACGAATCAATTGAACTTCAAACAAAGAAACAACAACAACTGAAGAACCGGATACCTTTTCAGGATGAGATTGGCTGTATGCAAGTGCCAATGTACTTCCCCATGACCCACCAAATACCTGCAAAATGCAGAAAAAAACACATAAAATAAGATTAACATTCCAAATGCACCCAAGCTGAATGCCTGTAAAGACTTCCAGCACCGCAGAAGCTATCATCTTTTATTTACAGTTCAAGAATCATAGAGAAATTTGACCTGCCATTCTGGAATTCCCAAGTGTTCTCTTAGTTTTTCAATGTCATTGACAAGGTCCCATGTGGTGTTTTCCTCCAAGCAAGCATGAGGTGTACTCTTTCCTGCACCTCGCTAGGAAAGCCCACAAAACAGCAAGGTTAAGTAGGATCAATAAAAATGATGATGACATCCTCATAAGGAGTAGCTGGATGGCCATAGTAACCTGATCAAATAGAATGATTCTGTAAAAGTCAGGATCAAAAAACCTTCGATTACTAGGCGTTGTTCCTCCCCCTGGGCCTCCATGGAGAAAGACTACTGGCTGCAGAGGATTATATTCATTACACAGCAAAGAAAAGATGTCACTTATTAATTTGCCATTCGGCTATTACTATTGTACAGGACACAACAATTGAATAGATACAAGAACGTAGAGTATATGACTGAAAGATGCATCATCAGAAAGAAGGATCCGCGGACAGAGGTAGAGATATTAAGCACAATCAAACGACTGCCGGAAATTCATCAATCCCAAATCACCTTCTACAAGTACCAGGACATCAGTCTCATCAGAAATTATCTTATGAAAATCCAGATTCAGCCATTCCAAGACACTTATTCATGTGCGGATACCATATGCCACATGGTATTTAATCTAACATGGTAACTTCTAGTGAAGTCTCCAACAACATCACAGACATCAAAGAATATGAACAAGGTCCAGGAACCACATGTTTTTCAAGAGAAGATATGTAAAAGAATTGAGTCAAACTCATTTCATCAGTATCAGAAGTGATGGCAGATTCAGGGGGCATCCGTTAAAAATAAAAGTGGAAATGCCCTTCAATCTACAACTCTAAACAGATTTTACCACTTGCAATTAGCCCTAGAATCGATTTAACACTTAAGGAAACTACGAAGGATATCATCAGGAATCTAATTAGTACACATATTTTGTTTGGTGGTCAAAGCTTAAAGCTCCTCCACTTAATAATTGCATCAAGACTACAGTCATGTGTTACAAATAAGAGTATCAAATTAGCAATTCAAGGTTCAAGGATATCATCAGGAATCTAATTAGTACACAAATTCTGTTTGGTGGTCAAAGCTTAAAGGTCCTCCACTTAATTCTTGCATCAAGACGACAGTCATGTGGTACAAATAAGAGTATCAAAGTAGCAATTCAAGGTTCACATGCTAAGAACCCCACCATCCCAACAGCCCCACCACTGGCATCCTAACTTTACAGGTTTACGGTATCAAGTCAAATCATTTCAATTCAAAATAAAAACTTCAACCATTGCAACTCACATGCCCACTGGGATTTCCAGACTGCTCGTAGTATATGGCATGAATATCCGAAACCCTCAAAAAACCAGTATCATACGGTTCAATCAGAGGATAAAGGTTCCGATTTGATTCAGGCAACTCTTTGCTTGGTTCCATCAACTCGTTCTCGTACTTATAATCGAGATTTCCGACTCGCAGCACTAGGTTCCTGTTCCCTGCAACAACCAAACAGTGAATAGACAATCTAGTTACAACCCATGTATATAAGCATCGTAAAGTCGTAATTTTTCACATAAAGCTCTAATCTTTTAGAATTCACATCATCAATTGCTTCAACATAGAGTGTATCTATGAATAACTAGAGAGAGAGAGAGAGTTAACTGGTGTAGGGAGGAGGCGAGAGAAAGGAAGAGGAGAGATGTAAAGGCAAAATAGGTTTGACGTTTGAAGAGTACACAAGGGAGAGACAAGGACGAGTGACACTGAAAACTGAACGTGAAATGGTAAGGCCTACTAAACCCATTTGCTATTGGTCGCTGCTCATGCTTTGATTGAAAGCTTATCTATTTTATCAGAATCCAAATTCTAAGTCCGTTCAGTTTGCGTCTACTACGTCCTTGCATACCTTGTATCTTTCTACAAGTCCTTGCATACCTTGTATCTTTCTGATGCTTGTTCTTGATTGAACATATTAATTCTTATAAAATTCTAACTAGGGCCAAGGAAGCACGTACAAAGTTCTAATCTTTACTAGCTGTGCATTAGATTAGCTGGCTATTGGCAGTCATTTTCAGGTGTAACAGGGCTAAGATTCAAGCTGAGAACGTGTGTATGCCTGTTCATTCTATGAAGAAAATCAGAGACTGAACCAACAAGTGGCTTTTCCTATTCAAGATATTGCTTGACTAAGTATGACTTGTTGTGCCAAAAATGCATTATCAGGGCATACTTAAATCACATACAGTGAAAGCAAATATTCTCATTAAATGAGTGTTCTGTTTGCGCTTTTATTTTTATTTTCATCCAAAAAAATACAAAACTTATAATTTTATTATTGATACTTTTATTTTATAATACTTAATTTATGATATAAAATTTAAATTCAAGACACGAAATAATCTGAAATGTATGGGATTAACTATAACTGTTATTTATAAATTTATCAAAACATCTATATGCTAGTTTAAATTGACAAGCAAGATATTATTCATAAGGTAAGTTTGAATTTTATATATTACATTCTGAATCCCGAGCATCTATAATCTACAGAGAAGCTATGCCTTCAAAACCAGTCTCTATAAAATGCTACAACCAAAAGCAAGACTTAATGTTACAGCTCCCGAACTTAAGTCTAATGCATCAACACCTCTTCCACTTTTTCATGTTTGTGAGGAGATACGATCCCTCAAAACTACTAGTTCTCTATTTCTCTAACCACAGGTGAATTAGCTGCTATTCTTGGATTTCTGGTTTACAGTGCTTTTCATCGATAATTATGTCGGTAAGTTGACTTGGACCGGCTTCCTCTAGCATTTGGACTACCATTCTCATGGAGGGCCTTACTGATGGGATCTCTCCTGTGCAGTGGATGGCTATTTTTAAAACCTTAATGGCGTCCTCCTTTTGGGCCTTTGAGATGTTTGAATCCACTACATCAAGCAAACTTTCTTTGCTCTTTATCTTGCAGCGAAGCCAATTAACTATGTCCTTTGCTTCTCCAAAAACAGGTTCAATCGGTCTCTTACCTGAGACCAATTCCATCAGGACTACACCGAAGCTATACACATCACTTTTCTCGTTTACCTTGTAAGTGTACGCATACTCTGAAAATAAAAGCACAAAGACAACCATTGATCAATAAACTGCAACATCAGGAACGAAAAGGCACATGAAACTACATTTCAGAAACTTATACATACGCAGATATGAAGAATCTTAATTGAGAGACTATGAGATGAATGTTAATACTTAAAATTTATCTGTAGCTTGACAAATTTAGATTAGCTGCTCAAATCCTGAAAGAATGAGAATATAGAGGGAAAGAAACATTAAAGGACCAGAACGTTAGGCTTTACCAGGAGCAATGTATCCGTAAGTGCCAGCAATTTGACGAGTCCAGTCCCCTCCACCACCAGCCTGCAAAATCTTTGCAAGTCCAAAGTCAGCTATTCGAGGCTTCCAGTCCTCATCCAACAAAATGTTGCTGGACTTCACATCACGATGGATCACTGCTCTATCACAACCATGATGCAAGTATTCCAATCCCTTTGCTGCTCCTACTGCAATTGAATACCTCAAATCCCATCCCATCTGGATCTTGTGACAAGAGTGCAGCTGATCCCACAAGCTCCCATTAGGCAGGTACTCGTAGACCAGCAGATTGCTATCATCACTGGTGATGCTACAATATAGTTTCACAACGTTCACATGTCTGACAGCACTTAAGGTGGCTACCTCTGCTTCATACTCTGATGACCGCGAATTTCTTTTTGCAAGCATGGCTGAGCTGCTTCGGTTGCTTTTCTGATCACCAGAATTTGTTGCCCAAATATGTTTCACTGCCAGCTCATTTCCATTACCAAGCACAACCTTGTACACATTCCCTGACCCTCCCTTGCCAATCAAATTCTCAGACTTGATGGAATCTACGATATCCTTTTCATCAAAACTTAGAATTCTGAATGATTTCATGTCCCAGCTGGAACTCTGCCTCAAAGGGTGATCAAGACTGTTCTGTCTTGATTTTGTGAGCAGGAGGTAACATGATGACACGACTAAAACTAACATTCCAGCTGCTAAACAAGCTAAAATTACTCTAAGATGAGTGGAACTTCTAGCATGATATGAACATGCTCGAATATCCTGTAGATCTTGGCTACATAAGCCAGGATTTCCTTTGAGGCCATCACGAAAAGCATCAATGGATAAGGATTCAGGTATCATACCAACTAACTGGTTATTTGAAAGGTCAAGATTGCTTAGTTTCAGGGATGAAAAAGTAGCTGGAATTTCACCTGAAAACTTGTTGTGGGACAAATTCAAGGAGTTCAAATTAGGCAAAGAACCAAGACTCGCTGGGAGATTCCCGGAAAAGGAATTGCCAGAAAGGTTTATGTCAGTGAGAGAGACACAAGAACCGAATGAGTCCGGTAAGATACCTGAAAAAAGGTTTCCATTCAGATAAAGACTTGATAGTTTCTTCAGGTCTCCAATTCTTGCTGGTATCTGAGCAGAAAATTGATTCTGGCTCAACTGAACTGACACTAATGAAGAAGCTTTTGATATTTCCACAGGCAGTTCACCAGAAAATCGATTGTTAGATAAAAGCAATAACCCGAGAGACTTTGCATTGCCAATATCAGGTGTCATATTACCTTCAAATTGGTTCATACTGAGATCAAGGACCGAAAGGTTTGGCAAACCCCATATTCCAGCAGGAATTGTACCAGAAAGTGAATTATTGTTTACACGTAGTCGAGCCAGAGACTTACAGTTCACATAGCCTGCAGGAACCTGGCCAGTGAACTTGTTCTGCAGGATTAGAAAATCAGTCATTTGGCCATTTTTGCACATATCAGATGGGATAGGACCAGTCAAGAAATTCTCTGAAACATCGATGTAATTGAAGTCTGCCAACGAGCCTAGTTCTTGAGGAAGTGAACCTGTGAGCTGGTTCCTATAAAGGGATAACTCCACAAGGTTCTTGAATTGACCAAACTCAACAGGCAATTCACCAGAAAATCGGTTTTCAAAGAGCTGCAGAGAAGCAAGTTGGGTCAATGATTTCAATTCCACAATGTCACCCTCCAACATATTTTGGGAAGCGTCAAAGTAAACCAGGCTTGTCAGGTTTCCAATTCCTACAGGAAGTTTTCCTGTTAATGAGTTATTGTAAAGCTCAAGCTGCCAAAGCTTGGTCAACTTTCCAATTCCTGATGGGATTTCTCCAAATAACAGATTGTCTGAGAGTTCGAGATTTTCAAGCAGAGTAAGATTTGATATACTGTCCGGAATCTGTCCTTTGATGGTGCAGTTGGTAAGATACAGCCAATTCAACTTGTTAAGCTTCACTACCTCAACGGGAAATGAGCTTGTTGCATCAAATGGATTGTCACCGAGGCTTAGAAAAGTAAGACCTGTAAGATTTTGCAGTGAATGCCACGGGAAAGACCCAGAAAAACCACTGTTGTTCAGATTCAAGATTGTCAATTCGCGTAAACTAGACAAGTCAGGTACATTCCCACTAAAAAAATTGGACCCCAAATCCAAAACCTTTAAGTTTGAACAATTTCTCACGTACTCGCTGATGGCACCACGCAAAAAATTTGACCCCATAGAGATTTTCTCTAATGAGCCTAATCCGCATATTGAATCAAACGGTAGAACACCCTCAAGTTGCTGTTGGGGAAGATTGATTTCAGTGACATGTCCATCGACATTGCAAACGATCCCTGTGAAGTTGCAAGCAGAATTCTCCTGTGTCCATGTACTGAACACATTTGTTCTTGAATTCTGGAGAGCAGACTTGAAGTTCAGAAGCAGTTGAAGCTCAGCTGATTGGGAAAAACAAAACAGATTCGGCAAAACAAGAAAGAAAACCAGCAAACAAGGCCGCTGCCGGAAAACTTTTTCCATTGCCGGTCGGTGTACGTATGTACGTTTGTTATTGTCCAACAACAATGACGGTGTTTTAAGTAAAAGAGAGAGGGAGAGTTGTAAAAAGTTGACGAACATGGAAGGTTGTTAGAGTATTATCTATCAACATAATTGAAGCACGAGGTTGGCTTTGAAAATCTTTGCGGTCAGTTCACATGACTAGGCGAGAAAGTGAACATGAGAAGGAAGGACAAAGTATGTACGCAAGCAAGGAACTAGAAGCAATGGGTTTGCCACAAAACTAGAAGCTGATGTGGTGTGGTGTGGTGTGGAGAGTCAAAAATTCAGGTGCCAAATGTCAGCAATTTGAGTGTAAACCGAATTCAAAGCTCCTGCTCGTAGGGCTAATGGCCGCCTACCAGGGTTGACGGATGACTCCGTGCTGCCACTTGGAGCAGATAAGGTTAATGCATTTGGTTGCTGAGACTGACACATGAGGCAAGTCCAATTTTTCTGTTTAATATTATTCTATTTTTTAGAATCTTAGTTTTTTATTTTGCAAAATTTATGTAGGACTTACATAAATAAATGATTGAAATTTATTAGATACAATAAAATATCATAATATTAGACAGAAAATCTAAACTCACGTTAGACCTGCTTCTTTATTTCTTTTTCCATAATTTACTCGTTTTTTGAAACCTAAAAATAGAGAAAACACTTCATAAAATTTTTAAAATGACAAATTTTAAATTTCTTTAATATTCAAATTAGTGATTCAATATTTTTTTGTTTATATGCGTGATGTTTATTCAAAATTTCACAATATCTTCAGATCCTCACGTAGTCACGTTTCCAAATGACTTTTTCCATATGTCTCTTCAAGTCATATTGAGCCTTTTTTTTTTTTTCTTGACATCCAAACAAGATTCAGAAGGAAAAAAGGAAAGTCAGTTCGAGTAAAGCAAGGCAACTACATGCGCAATTTGTTCCTCTGAACTGATGTCTGCCCAACTTTCATAGAAAAAGAGAAATCGACTGTAGTAGATAATGGGATGGTTTTGTCTCTTTTGTGTAGATACATTTTGACAATTGCTCATCTCATCAGAAAATTTGTGGAATAAGATGCATTGCACCAATTGAATGATAACTATTTAATAGAAAATTCTTTCTTGTTATTTAGTATATCCGCCTGATGTAGTAGCAGAAATATGTAAAATAAGAAAGAGTGGGAAAAAAAGTAGTGAAACAATTCCATAATTATCTTTGTTTAACATCATAAATTATAAATTACTCGTATTATAATCTTGAAAAAATAATTATATTTATGAAGTATAGTAATAATTAAAAAAATTTATTCATAATTATATTAATTCTTAATAATCTGACGAAATATATTTAAATTTTTTGTATAATTATAAATTATCAATCGATAAAGATTTCTTCTTTGTAATCAAAAAGTTACAAATTTAAGTTACAAAAATAGTATATAAAAAAAGATTGCGTATATTAATAACCATCTTTTAAATTTGGCAAAGCGAAGAAAACTTGTGTAATGGAATAGGATAATAGGTTGTGTTTTATGAATTTTCAAAGATCAGTATCTAAGAAGTTCTCTAGAAAGTATCAAATAGGCACTAGTCAAAGGTAATGAGATTAGCATGACTGCATACATTGATTAGCATTTCTTAACCTTCACAAAGCGAAAAAGCCTCGTGTAATAGAATATGATAGGTTGTGTTTTATGAATTGTCAAAGTTCACTATATAAAACGTTCTTTAGAAAGTATCAAATAGGCACTAAGTTCAATGATTTGGAGTAAAAGGTAATGAGGTTAGGGGCTGTTTAGATCGGCTAGAGTTTTTTTTAGAAGGATTTTTTTAAAAAACTAATTTGTTTAGTTATTTTTTGAAAGAGTTTTATATAATAGTATGTTTGATAATATAAAAAAAAAAGTACTTTTAATTTTAACTATATTTTATTTTGTAATAAAAATTATTTATACATATAAATATTATTTAAAATGTATTAAACAATATGTAAAATTCAATATATTAATTATTATATAATTTTAAACCATACGAAACATAAATGAAAATATGTCTAGCCAAATCTTTTATATGGATTATAATATAAACAAAACTAATATCAAAAATAAATAATAAAACATATAAAAAAAAGTTAAATAATATTATATAAATTTCAAAATAAACGTAAAAATGTGTTTGTAAGTGTTGTGGGAATTATGTGTAAAACATAAGAGCAAAGGGACTAAAAATAGGCTTGATATGAAAAATCTACCTAAAAAAGTTCTTTTTTGAGATGCTCCAAATTTGAGGTTCTTAAAAAGCTGTATTTTAGCTGTTAAAAAAGCTATATCTACTAAAAAAGTGATTTTTCATTTTACAGTAAAACATTTATTTTAAAAAAAAACTTTTGTGATAAAAAAAAAAGTACTTATTCACCTTCGAAAAGCTTAACCAAATAAGTACTAGTATGCAGTAAAGAAGAGAATATAATTGTATTAAATCATTGAATGATCAAAAGGAAGAAGAAGAATACTTTCACTATAATATCCATGCTTACGAAACTTTAGCCAATGGGTAGGCTGCAAAAACAAAAGAGTAGTGTAGCGTCGGCTGGAGATTTAGCCAACGAGTCAAAGTATTTCTGTGATAATAACCAAAGTTGAATCTTATAATAACATTTTATGATAGAAATTCACTCGTTCAATTTAAGAAACTTTGTTTCTTCGTTGATAATCATAAGATAAGATATCAACCTCTAACCAACATTCTTCTTATATATATGTCAAGACAAGAACAAGATTGCAATGAGAATCAAAAGCTAGCTAATGGGAAAAATATTATAAAGAAGGACCAATAGCACAGACTATAACAAATGGGACAAAATCTCTTACCTAATGATAGAATAGAAAACATAATCTTTTCAAGTTAAAAAAGAAAGTGGCGTTCCTTTGTTGAATGCCATGGCAGTGCGTTTTGTTTATGTTAGTCAAATGAAGTAGAGTTCCTTTTTCCTTCATTTCCAGGAAAACGCGTTCTTATGACAAATTGAGCCTCCGTACGTTTGTTAACCCCAAACTCGATTACCCATAAGCTAAACTCAACTACTGTCAGGAATTTCACGTCCAGCAACTATTACTATAAGAGTATTATACCTCTCTCTCTAGAGCTAATTTTTAGGGGTGAGTTAGGCCTTTCTAACATAGTATCAGATCCAGTTTATCTCAATAGTTTGGGACGATGCCCGGTTATGTCTCTTTACTCATTATGTTCATCAGATGTCCAATCCTGCTCTCGACTAAGGGGTATGTCAGAAATCCCACATCAGACAAGTATGAGAGCATTTAATAATTTATAATAATGTGCAAACTTCTCCCTCTAAAGTTAACTTTTAAAGGTGAGTTAGTCCTTTCTAACAATTACCTGTGATCCCACCACCCAAATTTACTTTATCAAACAAGAAAAACCCTAGTTGTCTTCGTTGTCTCTGCTTCCTCGCTCGTCTGGATGTTAAAGTTTGAACTTTCTTTACGTAATTAGCTGCTTTTTGAATTGAGTATTAAACTGAAGATGTTCTGTTTCATTGGCTAAAATTGCACATGATGAATACACCTATTTATATTTTATTGTCTTTGGTATAAAGTCGATTTTCTGCTGTGTTCTATCTACCTACCATACCCACTTGTCTTCTTTACTTTGTTTAGTTTTATTTATCTCTCTCTCGCGCGCTCTCACCCAACCAAGATCCATCAATCCATTTCATTTCAATCCTGGACAAAGCCTATGCGACATTAAATTGAGCCTTCCCCTGTATCACATTCTTTGTCATTCCACCTATATTCTTGACTCAAAGCAATAAATTTTATGTCTATAAAAGGAACTCCGAGGATTACAGACTTCAGTTATGCTCTTAATAAGACTAAAAGGTAAAGCATGGTGTTGACAAGGTAAACAAGCACTGTATTCTTGTTTGACAAACCCTAGTAGCCCACTTACATTAAAGGATTTAAATGCTAAAGAGAAATATGACCAAGACGGGAGTATCACGTTCAGAAGTAACAATAACAACATAGTTGCACTAATTAAAGGGTAAATGAAGTGATGTAAATTTAAATAGTCATCTCTCTTTATACACTGTCCCAAGTATCTACATTGTCTTTTGATTCTACACATGATAACCATAACTTAAAAGATGAACTTCAAGACTAAGATCACATAGTTGGCCAACAAAGATCATATTAAGTTATAATTTTAGAACTACGAAGGTATTTAGTAATATAAGGTTAAATGTAGATATAATACTAATATAACTAACAATTACAGGAGAGTTATTAATAATGTGTACAATGGGATACATAACTTTATGATGACAAAATGCAGAATTAAGATACCAAGAAGAATTTGTATCTAGTGTGATTGACAAGGCTAAAGCTGTAAAATTACTAGACTGAAAAAAAAGAAATACTTGAGGTTAGAGCTTTACCTTCTATAATAAACCTATCCGGTTCGAGCGATAATTAGTCTGCATATAAATAGCTTAAAAGTATTTTTTCATAATTAAGACCCTTCTAAAATATCTCGTAAAAAAAAGGGCTTATTTATGGTGTGATGTCAATGTAATCAAGAAGAGCAATAAGGTCATAATAGAAGGCTTAAATGGTCGCAATAATGAAAGAAGAAGACTTGCATTGTTGTTGATTAGACTTTTGTTAAGATACCTTTCTAATGGCCTAATTGATCTTATTGGTCCCACAGTAGTCAAGACATTATTAATAGGACGTTGGGACTTTAGATTCCCTTAAAAATAAGATGAACAATAATTGTCTCTATTTTTAGAAATGGATCGCAATGTAAAAGAGATCCACACACAGGCTCAAATTCGGAACAAAAAGATATTAAGAGCTTCGTTACATTCACGTAATCTTGTTATTGAGCATATAAATAAATTTTTTTTATTCATACCAATTTGGATTAGAAGCAATAAGTTGATCCCAAATAACTTGTAGTTGTGGAATAAAATTATAGGTTAATTATAAAAAATCCTCAAAATTTGCTCAATTTAGTAATTATAATACAAAATTTAAAAAATGACAATAAAATATTCAAATTTTCAATTTTTTTAATGTTAATACAACGTTAGTATCTTTGTTAAGTTTGTTGACCTAAATCAGATTATCCATCTATGATAACCTCACGCTTTGATTTCAGTTTTTTTCTTTCGTTTTCTGTTTGTTATCTCGACGCCCTTATGCTAATGACATCGGGAGAACAAACTGACAACAAAGAGCTTGCTGGTGCAGTACGTTATAATGTGAGAGTAGTTTAAGGCATTGAAAAAACAAACAGAAAATAAATGGTTGATGGTGTCGGGAGAACAAATAGATAACGAAAGGCTAAGGTTGCATAAACTGATATAGAAATTCTATTTTTAACAACAATTTCGTTTCATTAATTTTTATTTATTGTGTTAATTTTGACTGACTTGTATTAATAGTTAGGGTTTCTAACGTCAGGCTAATATTAAAAAAAATTAAATATTTTATTACTACTTTTTGAAATTCGGGCTAGAATTTTAAAAATTAAAAATTTGAGTATTTTATTGTTACTTTTTAAAGTTCAGCCTATAATTATAGAATTGAGCAAAATTGAGATTTTTTTTTGTGATAAGCCTAAAATTGTATACAGATTGTGCAATCCCCTACTTTATGTGATAGAGTTATCCTAATAACTTAAAACGATGAGAAAAGCTTTAGGGTATATTTGGATGTGGGTGGAGGGATGTAAGGGAATGGAATGGAATGAAATGACCCAAATGACTCAGGCCATTGTTTGGAAGTTTATTTTGAAACAGGATGGAATGACAATTAATGGCTTTGGAAGCCATCCTTTGCCATCCAAAATTCAATATTTTGTGACCTCCCAAATTGGAGGGTCAGGGATGGAATGACATGGTTTGCCTTCCAAACCTTAATTTAATGACAAAAATATCCTCAAAAAATTAATGAAATTACAACTCTAGTCCAGCAAATACCTACGCGGCTACATGTTACTACATCTATTGCGTTAACCTCAATGCTATAAATAATAGTTACGTTAATGGTGATAAGGTGGAAAAAAAAGGTTTTTTTTTTAATGTTTGGGTACGCAGCAAATGAGCTTCATGTATTTGTGAGACACGAGCTTCATTTTCCAACCTTTACGTCAAAAATTTAAATTTAAAATATGTTATTAATAAACACGGCTCAAATGTTCTTGATAAAGCTATCATTGTGAAGGTTCATAAATTTTAAATACATTATTAATATGCACTGCGAAATGTAGAAATAGATTTACAACGCCAAGAATGATTATCAACCATAACAAGACACATGAATAAATGACTAACGAAGAGTACAGTGCATAATGAAAAAGAACAAGAAAGTTGATTGCTTATATAGGAAAATGACAAAACTATATTCTAGGCATCCTACAATTTGAAATGCTTTGGGGCTACTAAAATAGTTTTACGGCAACTATGCATATTTTATTACAAGGGTAATTTTGGAAAAAAATATTACAAGTCATTCCATTCCATTCATTTTTAGTATCATTTCCAAACAATGGTCAAAGGAGTCCCTCTCTTATTTTATTTAAACTTTCAAACAATGAAGTGGCCTATTTCATTCCACTCCATTTCATTTCGTTCCATTAATTGACATTTCATTCCATTCCATTCTATACTAAACTCCCAGACATACCTTAGATATAGAATAACGTTTGGCAAGCATACGCCGAACCTCTTTTGTAGTCTCAAGGTACATAAATGTCGTTTGATTGTCGGCTTATATATGTTGCGAAATCATGTGAGACTTTGAAGATTTTTACAGTCCCATGAGTTGTTTCTTGAATTTCTCATAATTTTCTCCTTATTTCTCGGTTGCTTCAACAACATCACGTGTAACTTTATGTCATAACCTACAACCTCTCGAAAAACTGATATTTCTTGGTCCCACGATACATAACTAGTTCCATCAATGTTGGGTTTAGCCGTTTAGCAACATTGTGTTTATCGATAATTTTAAAATATGAATAGGTCCGGTAATGACGGCTGTACAACTGCTGGGCAGGCGACAATAACTGCTGGAACTTTCTCCAGTTCTAATCAGATCAGCAGATGTATTCTATAATCCGTTCGGCGTAAGCAATTGTTCTTGGGAAAAGATGACTGGGGCAAACAGCCAGGGACAGCCAGTGATGGCTTCACCGGTAGCTCTTGGCAAAGATTACTGGAGCAAATGGTCAGGGACAAAAAGCAACGGGTTCGAAGACAATGACTAAAGGGACTGCCTGAGGATAGTTGGCAAGTGGCAGTGAGAGTCTTGAGGCGGTGATCGGCAACTGGCTGAGAAACTGAAGACATGATGTCTTGTACATACATGTCTTTAGTATGTACAAGAGAGGCTCTCTATACATAGGGCTTCGAGTACGTGAAGAAAGAAAAGAATGATTTCTAATAAATTACACAATATTCTATGTAACATTTTGTGAATATTATGCAATCCATCCTGCTTAGATAATAAATCATCGTAATTGACAATCACAGGTGAAGCCACCCTGCAGCTTCACTGCCAAAGAACGGATTCAAGATGGACGGACGGAGGCTGTTCAGTTAATGCTTAATTTAGCACGTAGGATTCTTTCTCTGGCTTTCAGAGTATATATCAACTCGTTGCATTGATGGCCGTACAATTTGTTTAGTGTCGTATGCTGAGATGATGTTTGTTGATCCATTTTTCCTTTCGAGTACTGATCTTGTTTGAATCCAATTGAAGTTTATATCATGAATGCTCTGAAAACATTAAAAGGTACGACTTGTTCGCACTGGGGCTGAGGAAATCTATCAACTCGGTCCCTTCAACGAGTGTGAGAGGCATGGCTAAACACAACCCTTTCACTGTATTTTTCTCCGAAATTTATATGATAAGACTATTCACTTCATGATTCTAAACATAGAAAAGGTGAGGAATTTCTAATTCTTTGTTGAAACGGCTTAGCTTGTCCAACAACTAGAAGCTTATAATAACTCGAGTGATAAATGCTTCCTTCTATACATGTTTTATCTCTTTGTAACTAGAAAATAAAAGAGGGGAAAACTTCACCCTTTCTATCCCAGTTACAGGGAAAAATTATAGTCCTTGAACAACTTTACAAAGTGAAGGGGCTTAAAGGAGGGTGTACAACCGGCATTCTGGAAATTGAAACATTCCCGGTGAGTACATTGGGTGCTATAGTATCCTCCACAACCACAGGTTCAACCTGCATCACTCTCTCAGGAACAATCTTCTCACCTTCAACCTTGGCAAGGACTTCAAAATGCATCATAACTGATTCAGGCTTAGTCCTCCAATCGGGAAATCCCTCCCATGTAATGCCATCTCCTTCTTTAACCTTCTTCTCAATACCAAAACCAATCTTCACAAATGTTTGAGCAAAGACATTTGCCTTCAACAACCTAATCGAACCTTTTTTATTAGCTTTTGGACCCAGCACAGAGGCCAATAACTTCTCGAATCCAACCAAATTTGAGTTTGAGGCATTCACAGAAACAAAAGGCCACATTTTGGTGAAATGATTGGGAGTTAATAGAGCAGTGACCTCTTCCAAGTCAATAGTGGATAGAGCATCAACTGGCTGGAGTTTGGCCAGTGACGATAACTCTACAAGGCCAGGAGCAAGACGCTTTAACTTCAGCCGCTTATTGGGAACTACAGACGACGATGAAGGTGCAGCGAGGGAGGTCGGACCTACAATACGAAGTGAAAGAAGGGGTGCCCCTTTTCCACGAGAAGCATCGCGAAGCTGTTTAGCAATAGCTATAAGAGCAGAAGCAAAACCATTTCGAGTTCGATTGAGAGGAAGCGGGAGGTCAATGGGGTGGCGCAAGCTAACTGATCTGGCACCGTTCACAGTTACCACAGCACCATCTGCTAACACTACTTTCTTCACAATGCCAGCATCCACATCATGCTGCAGATTACACAACAACCACATTCCATAGTAAATTAGCAAAATTTCTACAAATAATTTTTTCTTTAAAGCATCAAACTTTAATTCTCATTTCATTCCAATTCAACCAAATCAAACCAAACAAAGGAAAACAGAGAAAACCATTCGAACTAACAGACAGAATGGAAAACAGAATATACCGGCAAAGAGAGGCGCATGTCCTCAGCATCTTGGATCCAAATCTCCATGGGTCCGGCAAGCTGGAACGGAGCCAAAACGGGCAAGCCATCATCACGGGTTTTCTTTGTCTCCATCAACCCGCGCTCATCATCCTTAAACCTAAAAATAGGCAAATCAACGTAGTCCCATCGGTTCACATCCTCCAATAGCTTGAAAGGAATCACCTGATTCCCCTCCACCTCCACGTCGAATTCGTATGCCACTGAGTGCCCCACAAGTGCCTCCCTCTGATCAAACCCCCATACCTTCAAATCTTCCGCCTGAAACCCTAGTCCCTTCACTATCGCCTCCTTTAAATCCTATTTCAGAACAAAATAAATAAATTAACAAAACTAATCAACCGTTATATAATTCTAATCAAATTACTAACAGAAACTGATCTATGAATAAAGCGTTTGACATAATTCAATGAAATTACTAACAGAAATTGAGTTAGTATAGGGAGGCGACGGCGACGACGAGACAAGTGAGTCCGACAAGGGCAACGTCGTAAATAAGACGAAAAACAGGGCCAAACTGAGCTTCGCTGCCATACCGTTGAGGATAGGAGAAACTGGAGAATTATCTTAACAGATGCAAGATCCCAACTAGTTTTAAAATTAGGGACAAGTGAAAAAAGAGAATTCTGGAATGTTGGGGATGATGACGTGGAGGAATGGACCAATAAGCGGCATGAACGCGATGCGCTGGAGGGATGTGATTGGTGGAGATATGTTGGCGCTCAAATTTGGTTACGAAGACGTGGAAGCAACGGTATCCATCTCCAGTTCCCATTAATCCGCATTTACTATTATTTGTGCCTTCATCTGATTTCACTAAGCCCAAAGAAGACGTCGTTTTATAAATATAAACTGGAGACAAAAACGGCACCGTTTAGAACATAAGTAACTTAAGTTGCATTTAAATTAAAAACCGAAATTGGCGTCGCCCGGACTCGAACCGGAGACCTTCAGTGTGTTAGACTGACGTGATAACCAACTACACCACGACACCATTTGTGAACCAAATGCATCACAATTATACTAATCAATTCGTTTATGTGAGAGCCTATATTGTTAAAAATAGGATAGACGTAGCATTTGTTTGATCGAGAGAGCTTTTGTTAGTAAAGCTTTTTCCTGTAGATTTTGTTTAGAAGAATTTTTCTAAGAAGCCAGTTGATTGTTTAGCTGTCATTTAAAAAAGAGTTTTTTTTAAGAGCTTCATATAGTAGACTGTTTGGTAACATAAAAATAAAAAATACTTTTAATTTTAACTATATTTTATTTTGTAATAAAAATTATTTATGCA
>JAOQMQ010000195.1:28236920-28260901 GCA_027563845.1 Erythroxylum subrotundum | reverse complement strand
GGCTATGGTGAGCATGAATCGGGCTTGGGCTTGACACCTTTGATGAGTGGACCGATCGGCCCATGGGTCGTTGTGACTGAGTCCAGGCCCAACGCGGCCGACCCGACCAAATATTATATAAGAGAATAAAATAAGATTTATTTATTTATTTAATTTATAAAATTCAAATTCTTAAGATTATTAATATTTAATTGTTAACAATAATAAAAGTGTAGTTATATATGACGTTAAAAATAAAACATAACTGTTAAAATTTAAAAGCCTATTAACAGATTAATATAACTAATTAAGTCACCCATTTCGGAGCTCGTCCTCTAGTATTGCTTCTACTTTTTTTTTTTTTTTTTTTTGACTGCTTACAAGATAAAAAACAACAATATTAACTTAAAGCTATAAAATACAACGCTTTTTGCACATTTCTATGGAGCTGCTCCTGAAGGATAAAGAGGCCCGGCCTTAAGAAGGTCACGAGGTTCACCAGGCTGTCAGCGCATTGATTCCCTTCGCGGAAGACATATTGAAGTTGCACCTCCTAGTCTTAGTGTAAAGTCTCCGGATACCTGTCACAAAAAAAGTATCCTCAGTCAGAACTATGTAAGAGGAAGATAGAATGTTAATAACCTTTAAGGAGTCCATTTCAACAACTCGTAGATATCTCAGATCCTAGGCCAACGTAAGTCTTGAGAAAATACCCCACAATTCTGCAAAAAGAGGTGAACCCCTGCCGATATGCTGCTGAAAATCACCACGGCAGTTCCCGAGGTAATCTCTAATTAAACCCCCTGCAGACGCCTTCATGTACCCTTGTTTTACCGCTCTATCAGAATTGACTTTAACCCAACCCTTTAAAGGTTTAATCCAGCCCACTAAACTATTCACGGGTATGCCCTGTGTCGAGAACACGCAATTCTCCATAGCTCTTGCTTGTGCTACCATTTTAATTTGTTGGTGTAATATACATATGTTATCGTCATCATCATCATATCTAGTCCGAAACTTCACAATAAAGCGAGATTTGAGAAGGTCTGAAAGTACGCAGCCTTATCCATACATATGTCTGGGCTATTAATGTCTGCAACCCCAAAAAGCAGCCTCTTGTTCACAAGTATTGATCATGACACCATTTGGTATGGCAGGTCAAAGGACTGTGCTCCTTGGATTATTTAAAGCTCGATATCAATACAGGAAAAACCGAAAGCGGCAATCTTACCAAGACCAATCAAGTTAATTGTAATTACCTAACGCAGGTTCCTCACGATGAGAGTGGTGACTAGTAATTTTCATGTGATTGCTTTCACTGGGAAGGATTACGCTCAATGATAGAGATGTATGAAAAGTCATAGCAAGATCGCAATCTTTTGTGGGGACTATGAGTACTTGTTAACAATTCATTACAAAACAACCGCAGCAAAATTTAACAATTTATGTCCAATTTATCTCTAATGCAAGACTTTTATGATATTCTCCAAACTCGTCATAATCACGTCCCTTGTCGGCATCCACTTGTAAGCAGTTGTACGGATTTCTTAATAATGGAGTTCTCGTCAAAATTACTACTCGTCTTATGTTTTTAATTCTCTTCCAGTCATCTTTCGCATACTAGGAAGAGGAAGATAAAGAGTAAATAATAAATCCGTGACGTTTCAGACAGAGGACTGTCTAATCATCCCAAAACAGTCATCAATATGGTTGTTAAAATCAACAGTAATCTGGAAGATAGAACTCTTTTTGAACTGTTCAAACTTCTCAGGCTGGCAAGTCTGTGTTGAGTTGTAGAAAATAACTTGGAAGGAATTTCAAGGGTAGAATGAGGAAGTGATCGAACAAGCCAGAATTTTCAGCGTACAGATTGGAATTGTGAAAGCAACTATTGAGGATGTGTTAAACTATACCGAGGAATATGTACAGGAAAAAGGTACAAGAAGTCACAATGATTCCATTAATTTCAACCAAACTGTTACAAGCCATAGGATACTCAAGAGAAAGAGGACAAGAATGCCTCTAAAACATTAATTGAACAAAGTACTGCAACAAAGGCCTATTCCCCTGCTCAACCATCTAAAAAAAAGCCTAAACAAGCTGAGAAATCTGTCTCTTTTAAACAGGTAGGTAATAGAACTTGGCCAACAAGTTAACCAAGAAAAAACTGATCAGGAAAAACCCTCCTGCAAAATGGATCCTCACAGCAAACAAGCTTTAAGGCAATGGTTTAGGAAGCTGGAGAAATTTAGACCTTGTCCACTATCCTTACTAAAGAAGCTTTTAGCTTTTCATATATTTATTTGGGAAACATCCATACTATCTTCCATCACTGGAAAAGGATAAAAGGGATGGAGAAACCAAACTTGGGTTTATTTCACATGAACTTGAAAGCTAAGCGTAAACTCTTCACTAGATCCTTCACTGACATGTTGAACTCTGCATCCATCTGCAGCAAGAGCGCACAGAATTGGGTTACATGCATAATTGGTAAAGGAAGAGGAGATTGCCAGCAAACATCTTAAATTTTGTTATTTCCCAATAACATTATAGGAAATGAAGTTTGCAACTTCCTGTCAGAAAGCAAGATACTTACCCGAGCGATAATAGTGATGTCTAAAGAAGAAGTCCCAAATGTATGGGCGCTACTATTAGTAATTGTTAGGTGGAGCTTCTCAATTTCAGCCACTGTCTTCTCAAAGATCCCCTTCCCTTTCTCACAGTGAATTCTTATAAGGACATCCTTGTCACAATATCTTGCCTCAATTTCAGGTAAAATCTCTTCAAGGGGTTCTTTTGAGGAGGAAGAGTTGTCATCATTAGCTAAGAGCTGAGATTTCTTCACAGTGACCACTGATTCCATGGTCTTCTTCTTTGTTTGCTCCTCAAGTGTCTTTACCTTCTCTTGTAGTTGTTTCAGGTACTTTATAGCATCTCCAAGCACAGAAACTTTGTCCATCTAAAATAGGAAGCTCGCTTAGTCAAAATGTACAAACTTGGGAGTTATTTGCTGATAAACAAGGATGTCCATAAGTGGAATTTGATACCTTTTTGAGTCCAGGAACTATAGCAGCTAAAGCTATGAACCGCTGACTGAGCTGTTCTCTGCGCTTCCTCTCTGCTATAATGTGATCTTGACTTTGAGAAAGTTTAGTGTTTGTGCTAATTCTCCTAGCCTCTTGGCCAGCCTTAAAGGCATAGTTTTGGTTCATAAAGGAACCTTGGGATGTCAATATATCAGAAGGTGAAGTACCTATGTTTTTGAAACAAACTGTCTCCTCTTTAGGCTTCACTACCCCAATTCCATTAGAGTGGCTTGAATCCGTGAAGGTAAGAAAATTAGGAGAAAAAGCAGTTTCTGGGCTTGACAAGATATTAGTTTTGCATGTATTAAAGCCATTTGGTTTCAGTTGCTTGGTGGGTCTTAGATTAGTAGTTGAAGTATCTTGCTTGGTGGGTCTTAGATTAGTGGTTGAAGTATCCATGGAGGTTTTGATGTTAAAAGTTGGGTGAGACAAAAGGTATTGATGCATGTTCTCTCCAAAGACAGCTGCTAGTGGTGGCAAGCTTAGATCATCAAAGGAGTTCATATGCCATTGGTTGATGAAGCTGGTATCATCCATTCCCTGCCAATGATCAATGTCTACACAATTAATACAGCGAGTACAAAGCTCTAAAACTATTAATTCAGTTCATAATCAGTGCATGCCACAGTAGATAAGGCTTTATCAGTCTTAGAAGTCGCAGGAGATTTGTAGTTGGCTGACCAGTTCATGTAAACCTCTGACGGAAGATATCTCCATGAAAGAAACAATTCCTTCTGATAGATAGAGCCTGCTGGAAAAGCCACTTAAAACATGTTAGCTTGGCAGTTTCACTGAACAAGGTATACATCAATCGATCGCGTCTGCAGATCAACAATAATTAACCATTATTTGAACTAACACAGATGCGACATGCAACTGAAAAAGGAAGTGCATATAAGCAACACGGAAAAACAGGAAAGATAAATATATCTCATAGAAGAAATGATTTGGTCTGACAATCTTAAGGAACCTTATAGCAATATAAGAACCTTAATGCTGTTGTCATCAATAGATAAAGGAGACAGCAAAAGTACAGTAGCTGGAACGCTCACCCTTCAATAATAGCCAAAAGCTTTATTTGTCAAACCTCCACAAAAACAGGAGAGGGGCTTCTTTGGTTCCCTCTTCAAACTTTTATACAACAGCTCTTATGTTCCCCTCCCTCACGGGTGATTGATGTGAATAGTCCACGGAGTTCTGATCATTATGGGTTGTAACATTTTAATATAATCTAAGTGGGTTGTTTTTGTTGACAAACAAATACCTATTTGCAGTCCACTTTTGTTGTTTTGCAGACTTTGAGGGCACAGCATGACCAACTAGTCGTTGACATTTTTATTCATTCAAAGGTCTGCTAATGACAAAACAGCCCCAATCAAACTTGCAAATCCCCATATTATAGCTTGCAGGAAGTAGCTGAGAAGGATTAAGAACTTTATTATATTATATAACTCTTAACCCGAATTAGTCAATAACAAAAAGGGTTTAAACCTAATTGGATTGAGACATGTCAATACTCATTATGGGGTTGGTTTAACTTGGAATCATTCTTTGACTTCTTGTAGCTGTGTGCCCAATAGGATAAGGACACGACACTAAGAATGGTAGCCTTGACGGTACACCAGTTGAAGGTGTGGCCTGTCAAGCCGACCCATGATGAAGGTGGCTCATGCTTTCTCCCCCATTACCATCCTTGTGTGATTAATTTGGTGGCCCTGTTATGACTTGTGAGTGTACAACTTCAATTAGAACTTCTATTGTAATTTCAAGAGGAGAAACTATAAGAATTAACACTTATGTCTCCTAAATTGAGTCGACAGTTTGTTACCTCAACAAGAGGCAGAGGTCCGTTCCAGCAGGAGTTTGTCACAACAATTAACTGAAGAAAACGAATTTCAAATACAACAACTTGTGATTATCTTAGGTTTGTATTTAGATGTGATAAACACATCTAAATTTGATACAGAATCTCCTAATTGTTTCAAATACTATAACAGGGAACAGAAACACAAGGGAGACGATGGTGTTTAAGGGGAGTTGGATATTGAAATGGGAAAGGAAGGGAACTGATAAGAAACAGATGCCAACAAAATTCTTATAATGTAAGCCAACTGGTTTCACATCACTGCGGAACTCACAAGTAATACTAGGCAAGTGTCTTCTATAAATTTATGTGCACGAGCCAGAAGGAATATGTATTAATCTGCCTGGTCAACATGAGACTGTTTGTTGGAAATGAATGAGGTAATCAAAATGAAGGGTGAATTTATAAACAGTAGACAGTCTGCATATCAACATGTAAGAAACTCGTGGAGTATGCCTAGGCAGGAATATTTGAGGAGAACATCCTGCAATTCTTGCAATCTGATCAATTTACGTTTAGCAATAACGTCAATGAATTTATTAGCCCAAGGAGAGCAGTAGAACCTTAATCTGGCACAAGACATACAGAGAAACATGGAACTCTATGTGGCAACCTGAATTTGGACTGAAGCGCCATGGCCATCTACACCTACAAATTTTCGTTAATTTCTCTTGATCTCCGTAACCAGAAGCAGGAGAAGACGTCAATTGGATCAAAGACGGAGAAAGTAAAGGTAGGTATGGCAATTCTTCATATAGATGAACAAGCACAGGAGTGGTACAGACTTTACTTACGGAATCGGAACAGACGAGAGGTGGTGGATTGAAAGGGGTTCACAAACGTCCTCAAACAACATTTTGAAACAGAAATCTTAGACGATCCAGTGGGAGACTTTAAAGAGCTAAAATAGGAAGGTTCGGTGCTAGAAATATTGCACCAAATTCGATCACTATTCTAATAAGATATTATTGTCTGAGGAGTACTCGATTGGGTTTTTCTTGAAGGGTCTCAAACCGGAAATTGAAGTAACAGTGAGCTTACATGAACCATCGTCCCTACATAACACATACATGTTGGCAAGGAAACAGGAAGTAGTAATGATAGCGAAGAGGATCACCTCCTTCTTTTGAGGAAACACATCAAGGAACATGAGCTCTGACGGTTGTCACAACTCAATTCTGAGAATGCAACAAACATCAAATGTAAACAGGAGTGTCACTCCAGATGGAATACTACCTACTCTGATGGCTCCACGACATTTGACTTTAGTAAAAACATTTAAAATCCCAAAACACAATAGTAGCAAGGAATTTGACAATAAAAGGGCGCAGGACTCTGCCTTTGGTGCTTTGAAAAATACAGCCCAAGCCATAAACGTAATAAAAAAAATTACAACTATATGTGGTTGTCAGAGATAAGGACTTATTAAAAGCAATAACAGAGGGTGACAAGGACAAATGCAAAAACGAGTAGTTAGAAGTTGACTGTCCAAATGTATCCATGCAAGCGATGATGGCCTAACAAGCAAATGGGATTTTAAACAAATGCGAGTGGTGGGAAGGTATCAAAGGAGAATGATCCACATTCTGATAGACAACGGAAGTACCCACAATTTTGTGGATGCTTCGATCGTGAAGAAGGGTGACTGTGATATCAAGGACATCAAAGCGTTATACATCAGAGTGGGTGGAGGATTGCGATTGGTATGTAACCAATGGTGCATGAACTCCACTTCACATGGACAATGTAAGGCATTCAATTCACCATGAACGCGATAGTACTAGCATTGGGAGGGTGTAACATCGTGTTGGGAGTTCAATGGTTAGTGGGACTAAATGATGAATAGTGTAACTTCAAAGAACACAGTATAACATTCAACTGGGAGGGCCAAGTAATCATACTGAAGGGAAATCCAGAGAGAGGATCCAAGGTGGAATCAGGTAAGGGCTTCCATCTGACACTTCAACACTCGAGAGGGGGGCAATGATACAACTCACTTTTCCAATCAAATGCCAACTACAACAATTGGAGGTAAACGAAGATCAATAGAGTGCTTTTGATGAAATTAATGATGTGTTGTTGGATTTTGTTGTAATTTTCAGGGAACCAACCAACTTCCACCTAACAGGAAGCAAAATAATTTGGAACAAACTATTTTCTTAACAAATGGAGATTCTCTTCATCAATAGGAAGAAAACGAATATGTTTGCACTTTTTAGATGAACATCTGATATTTGGGTCATCCATATATACAGGTTGAGAATATGCACAGTGAATAAAAGCTTCAACTTCCTCAACAAACTCAGGATTGATGAAACCATCAGGTGTTAATCGTCTATACATCCAAGATCTACCAACATTGCTCATTTTTGCAAAACTGTTATTTAAAAAAGTGAGAATTAATCACATTGAAGTTCAAGTAATCATGTTTGAATTAATCACCTACAAGTTGATTTTAAATAAGCACTATGGTTCATGACATTGTTTACACCTGTGAATCAAGAAAGCAAGTTCTCGCTGTAACTTCTAGGATCGTGAAATTTTTCACTGATAAGCCTCATGGGAGCTGCATTATGAGTTTCCAGCCTATATACCATCATAGGAGTTTACTATGCCTCAAATCATTGTGAATTTTTCGTAACTATACAACTTACTACTTCTTTAATTTTTTGATTCAAGTTCGTACACTAAGGTACGTGACATTGTTACAACATATGAATCGCGAAAGCAATTTCTTGATGTAACTCCTAGGCTCGTGGAATTTTTCACCGATAAGCCTCATGGGAGTTGCATCATGGGTTTCTAGCCTATATACCATCCTAGGGGTTTATTATGCCTAAAATCATTGTGAATTTTCCGTAACTATACAACTTCTTTTTTTAATTTTTTGATTCAAGTTTGTACACTAAGTTCGAATTAAAAGAAATACTAAGGTACGTGACATTGTTACACCATATGAATCGAAAAAATAAGTTCTCGTTTTAACTCCTAGGCTCATGGAATTTTTCACCCATAGCCTCATGGGAGTTGCGTCACGGATTTCCAGCCTATAGACCATTTTAGGGGTTTATTATGCCTCAAATCATTGTGAATTTTCTATAACTATACAACTTACTACTTCTTTAATTTTTTGATTCAAGTTTTTACACTAAGTTTGAGTTAAAAGAAATACTAAGATACGTGGCATTGTTACACCATATAAATCGAGAAAGCAAGTGCTCGTTGTGACCTAGGCTCTTGGAATTTTTCACTGATAAGCCTCATGGGAACTGCATCATGAGTTTCCAACCTACATATTATCCTAGGAGTTTATTATGCCTCAAATCATTGTGAATTTTCCGTAACTATAAAACTTACTACTTCTTTAATTTTTTTGATTCAAGTTCATACACTAAGTTCGACTTAAAAGAAACAATAAGTTATATGACATTGTCACACCATATGAATCGAGAAAGCAAGTTCTCATTGTGACTCCTAGGCTCGTGGAAATTTTCACCGATAAGCCTCATGGGAGCTGTATCACGGGTTTCTAGCCTATATACTATCCTAGGGGTTTATTATGTATTGGATCATCCATAAGATCTCAAACTCATTCCACATACAGTAAATACTTATGTAATCATACATCTACTCATCAATGATTCAAACAAAACCCAAACATAAATATTTAGACTATTAAAGAAGAACATAAAAACTCATCAACGAATATAAGAATATTCTAATCAACAACACAAAATTAAGACATCCTTTGCATTCACATAAAACCTAAACATAAAAACTCGTATTATTAAAGCAACACTATGGTAGATATTAGTTGAACGACTTACCTGGATGGACAGACAACTACTGACTACAAAGAAGAAAGATGAGCGACGCTTTTTAACACAAAATAGGGCCTGCAAAAAAGAATATTTCATATTTAATATAATACACTTGTTCAATAGTTTTGTATTTATATCTGTTGCATTCAAAGCCAAATTTCATTATAAGCATTAACACTTGAAACTCTTATAATCAATTATCGGTATAATGTCAACAAAAGCATGTGTTATATACCAACACAAGCAGAAGACTTCCAACATGTGATATAAACATCAAAAAGAGATAAAACATAATGATTTTGTTACTTCTTATGTTGCCTTGGGAATTCTCTTATATAAGTGATAGAATAAACGGACCACAAAACTTTATCATTATATTCCATACTAAAATAAACAAAAACTTTCCTTAAGACTTATGCTCATAATCTCTAACCAATATTTTGTTATGTTAGGCATAATGTAATGGAATTTATATTACGACATACAGTTTAAATAGCATGCTTCATCACTACTCTAAACAAGTTCTTCATTATACCATTTTCCTTATGATTAGAGTCGACTATCATAATCTCCCTTACTTTTATTGAAATACAACAACACCACCAATTCTTATTCTAAATGAGATTATTAGAAATAATGAAGAAAAAGAAATTCAACTCTAACTCATTATCTAAACTGTTATTTCATGCATTAATGCTAATATAAATAAATGAAATACAATTACCAATATAGTCTTGAATGCATCAATGGCAATATCCAAATCATTGCCAATATATGTTGCATATATGAAAACAATATGCAATAAATTAATAGATTATAAGGATAAGGATTTATCCACAATTTTCTTCAGTATTTTGTTTACATATATGTAACAAGATTACATCAATTTCAATGCATTAATGGATAGAACAATGTATTCATTTCAATCTAGGAATTAACGCAATTCCATTCTATAATTTCATAAATTAGACTGATTTAATATTATTTCATCAAATCAAAGAAAGCAAGAGATGTTTTAGATTCAGCTTTGATGGCTGAGTGAGGGGTGATGATGAAGTTAGATTGGTAGGACGTGTATTTAAGTGATATAAGCCTTACATTGTTCTATCCAAACCAATTATATTCCAAGTTTTTAGGTTCTATATCTAGCAAAAGTTTGATTATAATCAGAAAAATAATCAATTCTCTTATCAATTTGCTAACATATAACAAATTTTGCAAATGTTAGTAAGGTTAAGAGCTCAAAAAATAAATTAAAAATAGAAAAAAGTAGAGAAAAGAAAAAGAAAAAGAAAAAAGGAAAAGTGAGTTTTTATGCAAAATAAAATAGTACGAGAGTTGAGGACAGTGGGACGATGAGGACGGTGGGGCTTTGGTAGGGACAAAGAGGAGGATGGTGGGACAACAACGACAAAGGGAAAAGGTAACTGTAATGCAGGAGGCAGAAGGGGGCCTTCGGTAGTTTGGTTTAAAACCAAACTATGTCATTTTCGTTTTATTAAAAACATTGAAACCGAAGCAAACGATGACGTTTATCTTTCAAATTTACCGATGGATTACATTTCGGTCGGTAAACCCCGACGCTTATTTATGCTACCAAGCATTCCTGCTTATTTTACCTACGAGAATTTTCCATCTGTCACTATATTTCGTCAAACAATTTGCTGAGATAATTTCAAAATAGAAATTTTCCTAACAATGTTATCGACGAAACATGATTTTTCGTCGGTAATTTGCTACGATTTTGTTTTCATCGGTAATTTTTCATCGCTAATTACTAATTTTCTTGTAGGGTTAATAGTACAAGTAGTTTAACAGATCCAATTTTTATTGATAATATCAATCTTTTGGCAGATTGGATTCTGAGGAACCAAATTTGATAGATGTAAATGACTTAAGATAATCTTGGTTAGGAAAGTATTGGCATGTCATTTGGTGCATTAAATTTAAATGATGATGATGATAAGACTCCTCTCAATGATGAAGATTTTGTACCAAATGATAATTAGGGTCAATGTAGTATAGCGGGTATCTTCTCGTAGACGATTGAATGAAATTCTAGGTTTTTGTTTTTCCTCTTCTTTTAATTTTACTTATATTTGATGTATATGTTAAATTCCTATAATTGTAAATGTTTTTCTTATAGGCTTTACTTTTACTTGGTTGATTCCTCATCACGAACTCTTGTTGTAAATTGTAATAGTTTGAGATTTGAAGATATTTATTATTCTTTTTATTAGATGTTTTGATGTAATTATTATTTATTATATGATGAAATTGTAATATTTTAAGTACTTTATATTATTCTTAATTTTATATTTGTATAATGATAATTGTCTTTTTCACATTAATTGCGATTATTATTTATAAGAGAAATATCTGAAAATTGTTATTATTTCATATTAATTGTGGTTATTATTTATTATTATGATTTTTGAAAACATGGTTGATGTAAATTTATAAACTATATACCCCAACTGTACAATACGTCCGTGGACTATTTTGCAATTTCTAAAAAAGTTCATAGATTATTTCATAAATTTAAAAAATTACTTGAAACGGTACTCGGTATTAACTGGTACCGGTACAATGCCGTATCAGAACTCAATCCGGTATCAGGTCCAGTATGGTATTCGCAACATTGGTTGAGGGTCATTAATTGCATGCAACGTTTTCTTTGCATATTACACACACGTCATTTTTGTAACTCGAATTTGTGACCTTTCGTTCAGAAAAGAGTAATCTTACCAATTACTTAAATATTATTATTTGAGTAACAAGTCATGGAATAAGAATCTAACATTTTTTCATAACATTACAAAACCACCACTTCGACTAAGTTTATCAATAGAAAATATTTGTCATAGCTTCAATTTGATTTTTAGAATTTTATTTTCCATAGAAAAAGTTTCAATAAGAAAAATAACATCTGGATGTTTGACATGAACGAGCTTATAAGAATTATTTGCCAAAACCTAATAGGTCTAGGAGCTAAAAACTGCTAATGTAGAAGTCTTGTTTGCAACACCAGTGCAACAGTCTTTATCATCTTGCTTAACTTGCTAGTTTTAAATGAGTTTGTGTTTAAGGCCATGTTTGGTTGAGGAGTTAGTAATAGAATGGGATGGAATGTAACATACTTCTATTGTTTGATTGAAGATTTCATAATGAAATGGAATAGAATGGAATGAAATAAGATAGAAGCGGAGGGTTTCATGTTACGTCCATTGCATCCTAAACAATGAAAATAAGAAATCTTCGATTCAGGGGATTTATGATGGAATGTAAACTAATATATATATACTACCTAATATACCTTCAATAATTTTTCTTAATATCAATTGTGACCAATTCATAATATTAATATATTAAATATAATATAATAGTATTTAATATAATAAAATTTATTAAATAATTAATAATATTATTTTATATTAATAATAATAAATTATATATTTAATAATAAAATAATAAAATAAATATTTAAAATTAATTTATTTTTATTTATATAGAAATATATACAATTAATTAAAGAATAATTTTTTATATATTTTCTTTTTTAATAATAATAATAATAATAATAATAATAATAATAATAATAATATAAAGAGTATAATAGTTATTTATTATATATTACATTCTATTCTATCTATCTTCCAAACAACATTTCATTACATTATATTATGAACTCTTTTATTCCTCTCAAACTACTTTTCACTATATTATATTTCATTCCATTATAAACCGTTTCGTTCTATTCCATCACATTTCATTCTATTTCATTAATTAGCATCCAACTAAATAGCCCTAAGTCTCCTTGTCATGTTAGTTAAATAAGGACGAAGGCTCCTCAATTACTTCAATACTCTAATTTCTCCGTTCCTCAAAATTAAATTTTATTTAAATAACAGATTAATGCCAACAACGTTGGCCACAATCCAAGTTTTAATTTAAAAAGTATCTTATTCTCTGCCCTATTTTTCGGTAACAACCTAGATGGAAAGTAGAGATGGTTTGCATATTCGAATGGTTGTTGCTCAAGACAAACAACAAACAACAAACAACAACAGCCTAATGCACAAGGTTCAATTAAAGTTGTGGTCCTCACCAATATACATAGTTGAATTCTTTCCAATATAGAAAAGGAAAAGGATCTTATAATATGAGAATTATACACGGAGATCATGCATATAATGTAGCAAAGATAGTCCCAACTTTCAACCACTGATCCCATATCAATCAGTACTCAGCTCTTTCGTTGATGGTTCCTGCATCAACCTTTCTCCACTTACATTAGCTGGTTTTATGGGAACCCAAAACCAAATTTTCTATTTATGTCGAATTTAAACACTCTCTTTAAATTTTGTTTTTGATCATATTATTTATCCTTATCTTATATGATAACGTATCATAAAGGGTAAAAAAAGATAATAGTAGAAATCATATCAATGGAGGTGAATTATAATTAACGCTATTGACCGTTTTTTGTAATAAAGAGTTGTTGATGTTAATGTGTTGTATATTTTAATTATTCGTAAAATTGAAAGTAAAAAAGAAATATTGCCATTGAGACTTATTCTAAATTTTGTTTTGAACACGTTAATAATATCAAGAAAAGGAAAAACTTAATTTTTTTGGGACAAACTTTAATATATAAAACTCATCACTTTACGATAGCCGATAAAATCCTATTAATATATGCAGCTTTTTTTTTTTTTTACATAAGGAAGTTGTTTCTGTGATTTTTTTTAGTACAAGGGAAATAAAACTACACGAAAACGCTAATTAACGCAATGTCTGCGATACAAAATGTCGTGTTGATCACGGAGCAGGGGAACTCTGACTAGCGTCGGAGGCTCCTGAAAAAAATGGAGGTCGGGATTGGCCGACGCTGTAAGGGCGGCCAGATAATCTGCACTCTGGTTGCCTTCTTGATATACATGCTGAAACTTTATCTCTCAAGGGTGTCGTAGGAGACCCTGAATACCTGCCATCAAAGAAATGTAGTCAGTTCCAAGAAATCGAGAAGAGGAGAGAATATTTATCACCTCTAAGGAGTCGACTTCAAAGATGATCCGTCGAAAACCAAGAACCCAAGCCAGATGCAGATCCGAGTAGACTCCCCATAGCTCGGCCTTTTAAGCCGAACCCCACCCTAGGTGATGGAGAAATCTACCACACCACTGTCCATGACAATCTCGAATCAAACCCCCTGCAGTAGCAAGATGATTTTGTGATTTTAACTCGAAGATAGCAATTTAATAAAAACCTAATTATGAATATTAAATTTTTCTTTAACCCAAATTTTACAAGGGAAAATATGTCCCTTAAACTCTTTCCCTTTTAAATTCTAATTTAGTAGTGGAATTGTTTAATATACAATTTTTAACTGTCAATTTTTTTTTGATACTGAAGATTCTTAAAAGAGGCAAGTGTAGAACATACTAGTCCTAAATTGAGTTCACTAAAATATGACTCAAGACTCAAAAGTTATAGGAGAAGAAAAAAATTAGAAAAAAACACGCCAAACAAACTTCATTAAAGCATTAACTCAAAACCTCATTACAACTGAACAAAATCCTTGCTTTTATTTGGCGAAGATTAGATTAAAAAAAAAACACTGATTACAACCAAGTATATTGCCTCTCGTGCATTTTGGAAGAGACCGGGTCAGATTCAGGGACAAAATTCTTTGTCCAATTTTATAGTATCTTGTTGTGTCCAGTGAATCTCAGTCATTTATTTATGCAAATTTTGCGTGGGTTCCACATAAATAAACGTCGAGCTCGGATAAATGAATGACTGAGATTTACTGGATACAATAAGGTACCGTAAAACTGTACAGAAGATTTGGACTCCAGGTTCACGGATGAATAATGAATGAAACTTCAGGTGGTGGGACCCACTGCCAATTAGACGACAAACTTTACGCTATAAAAACGACTAGAGCAGTCAATCTGGCTTCACCACTTGTTCTTCTGTGTGGCTCAAACTCGAAAGATACACACTTTTTTTTTTTTTTTTCACTCTTCTCTCTCACAAGTTCGTCATCTCCGCCATAATGGCCACCGCGAGAGTCATGGCGGCCGCCACCAACGCCACTGCTTCCTGCGTCCTACTTAAACTGCCAACTCGTTTGAGCAGCAAGGCCCACTTCAATAACCTTTTCTTTAATAAAAGACAAGTGTTTTTGTCATCAAAGAGGCTGTTTTCTTGTAAAGCTATTTACAACCCAAGCGATTTCCAGATCAAAGAAGAAGGCCAACCTGAGTCTCTTGACTATCGGGTGTTCTTTCAGGACCATTCTGGCAAAAGGGTCTGTCTCACTTTTCTGTTTTGTTGAATTTTTCTTTATGGTGTATATATTTTGGTTAATAGGCGAGAAAATGCAGGAGATTTGTACTTCTGTTGCTTCGAGTTCTGGCGATACAGTGACTTCTTATCTGTCTGTTATTACGTAGGGAAAGAAATATGCAACGTTTGACTATCCTCATGGATTTTGAACTTGACTTGGGTTGTATTGATATAGTTTATCTGTATCTCCCGTTTAAAGTATTTTATTTTCAAGAACCGTTGAGAGAAATGAGTGATTGTAATAAAATTTTTGTGCTTTATTGATTTGAGTTTACAAAGTTGTTTCTGAAATTGCTGAGGGAGTTGAAAGAATTGATGTATAGGGAATGATTTTGGTTCTAGGTGTTGTTATTAGAAGGTCAGCGAGGATTTGAATTTCTTCAAACATGTAAAGGATATTCTTCCTGCGTTTAAATGTGAATGGAAGTAAGTTTTGGCTTTGAGTAATGAAACTGAATTTTGTTCTTTGTGCAGGTTTCGCCTTGGCATGACATTCCATTGCATTTGGGCGATGGAGTTTTCAGCTTTGTTGTAGAGATTCCCAAAGAATCGAGTGCTAAAATGGAGGTTGCTACTGATGAGCAGTACACTCCCATCAAGCAGGATACGAAAAAGGGCAAACTAAGATATTATCCGTGAGATTCCCTGTTTTCACTTCATTTATTTGTCAGATAGGTTCTTTAAAGTGATTTCTTGCACTCTGGTTTGAAATGTGTGATTATCAACTGAGAATCCACGTTAAGGCATTCCTCAGGATTTTTTCGAATTTCATTTATAATTATATAGACTTGGATAACTCAAAAAGCTCAGGTCATTTATACAACTTTCTCGTTTAGGGCTGTTGTTGATAGGATCGCCTCCACCTTTCCCCATATCTTAAGACCTGTGCTTGTAGTTAGGCTTAATTCAGCCTTTTGTAGCTTCGTGTCCTACCGCAACTCACTTTACATCATATCTTAAGCAACTTTCATGCGGAATATGAGTTGGTTGTCTCACAATTGCTTCGTTACATATGCCCCTTTCCTATAAAGTGCTTGTGGATTATCAATATTTATATTCCTCTTTTTTCGTTTTCTGTTTTCTTGTATTCTTCTCAGCTACAACATAAACTGGAACTATGGATTACTTCCACAAACATGGGAAGACCCATCACTTTCAAATTCTGAAGTTGAAGGGGCACTAGGGGATAATGACCCAGGTACATCGTGAAGATTATCTTTTGAACATCTGAATTTGTTGTGTAACTTTTGTCTTCTTTGGTTCTGGAGAGCTCTGTCCTTTAACAGCCATTTTTCCTCTAATTGTAGTTGATGTTGTTGAAATTGGTGAAAGAAGAGGAAAGATTGGTGAAATTCTCAAGGTCAAGCCCTTGGCTGCTTTGGCTATGATTGATGAGGGGGAACTTGACTGGAAAATTGTTGCAATATCAGTAGATGATCCACGAGCTTCTCTTGTTAATGATGTTGATGATGTGGATCAACATTTTCCGGTAAGTTGTTTTCTCTTGCTGAGCACTCACATGAAAGACCCATCATTTGGAGCCAGTTTGTTGACTATGTTTTAACGAAATTCATTGCCTAAATGCTAGTCTACCACTAAAAGTTTAGATTGAATTGGATGCTCAAACAGTTTGTGCAAGACTTCTTTGTCATGATTGGAATGGTCCAGTGACTTGGTGGGTTTTGCCGGAAGTAAAGAGGTGAAGGAATTTAGAATTATAGAATTCTTTGAAGTTAGCATCAAATTTTGTTCCTCTCAATTAGTGATTTAGGTATGTGTTTTGGCTCATATTGTTATGTGTTAGAATCTTCAGCCGGAAAAACTTTAAGTTGATAATATCATTGTGGCTGATTGAGAGTAGGGATACTAACTTTGAGGTCTTATAGTGAACAAGAAACAAAATAAATTTCTTAATTGAAATATGGTTTTCATATTGGAAGCAGTTCTTTTATTGATAGAATGACAGGGATTAATCTGGTAGTTATTTGCAGGGCACTCTGACTGCAATCAGAGACTGGTTCAGAGACTACAAGATCCCTGATGGTAAACCTGCCAACAAATTTGGTCTTGGTAACAAGCCAACAAATAAGGTAACTTTTCTTTTATAGGCATTCTCTGTTGACAATTCATCTGCTTCTCATTACTGCTCTGAATTACAGCCATCTAGGCATGGCGATGTAATCTCTTAAATCTCTATTTCTGGACATATTGGATCTATATCAACTAAATTATGAATTTCTTAGTTCAGTGAATATATCACCAAGCTTTTCATGTTACAAAATCTCAAGCTAATAACTAATGAGGTACATGATCACTTAGGAAAAACATGAGCTTAGCAACGTTCTTTATCCGCATAGTCCCCTTATTTGCCGTTTCGATCTGCTCATTGACTTTCATGAAAAACAGGATTATGCGCTTAAAGTTATCACTGAGACTAATGAATCTTGGGCGAAACTTGTGAAGAGATCGATTCCAGCAGGAGAGCTTTCACTTGTGTAAATGCCATCACTGGAATTAGTGTCGGTCCAAAAGTGACTTGCCAGAGGATTACGTTCTAGCAAGCGAATATCATGGTGATGTGTAGAAACATTTTTCTTACCCCATTGTGGAGTTTGAATAATCCACTGCTTCTCATGGTTTGTCTGTCCTACTTCATGCGGTTAAACTTAGTTCAATGAGATATGATTCCACCATTCTTAATTTTCTAAATGTTCATGCCGGTGCAATCAACATGGCTTTGTAATCGTCTAGAGCTTAGCTTCCCATTTATTGCAGCCTTTATCTTGAGTTACTTCACAATGCCAAGGCAAATTAGCAAACTACTACTTTCCTTCAACTGTACAGTTTCTACATGTTCAGTAAAAAGGATTTTTGCTATTTAAATAAAAAGATCATTGGTCAATTTTAAGCTATTGGATTGTATTTTTGTTCACACAAATAATAATTATTCAAGTAAAAATTTTTCTTATCAATAATTATGATATAATTTCAACATAAAGTTAAGAGATTAAAAAAAAATCCATTTAATATGTTTGTATTTTATATCGAAAAGCAACAAGTTCTAACATAAATCGGAAATCTGAGAGTGATCGTGTGTTCAAGTTCAAAACCCTTGCAAAAGCCATTCTTCGTTTTCATTTGGTTGAGGAGAAGCCTAGCTTGATTTTAACACCTCCTGAAATAGATTGCAGGCACCCCTTGTATGAGTTTAAGGGGTTTTGGCGGTTTTCTTTCTCATTCATCATAACGAGGAAGGCCACATTGATATATGGAGAGTGGGGCTGGACAAGTTTAATGAGATGGAGGGATTTTCTGCTAAATTTTTGACAGCAGAGTGGACTGAGATAATTACCATCCCATTTATGACACAACTGCCGCTCAATAAAAGATTAGAACCCTTGTGGTTAATGAAAGATGGGAAACTTCTCTTGCATCCATGGCTTTATCACGAAGAAGAGAAAGAGAACAGAGGAGATTTTAGTGTAGCAGAAGAAGGTTTATGTGTATGACCGCAAGTCTGAGGAATTCTCAGGATTTGAGATTAAAGGATGCAAGTTTTTCAATATAATCACTATACATTCTCGAACTTTACTGACACCAAGTATTTGGATTTCTAAGTGTGGGTGAAAATTTCACATTAAAAGAGATAAAATTAGTGAGGGGTATATAAGTAGAAATGATCTATAAACTTAATCTCTTAAAGTTTAGGTTAGAGTATGGTATCAAGGTCTACGAGTATGCTTTCTCACTTGACCCACAATATAAATTTACCATAAAAGTGGACTCTTTAGATCCAATAAGTTGTATCAAAGCCGATGGTTCGGTAAGAGATGAGTATGGAGATGGTAATCAGATCTTGTGATTGCCTCCCCACGTAGAAGAGCAAAAAGACTCCTGGTGAGCCCAGACTAGTAGAGTAGGACTCTTGGTATCGTCGTATAGTCAAGCCGCTAAGAAAAAAAGCTTTTGTTTAAGGGAGAGTTCAAGTCCAATATGAAAATTTACACTCAAGAAGGAGATTGTTAGAATTTAAGTGTAAGTAAAAATCTCATATTAAAAAGAGATGAAATTAGTGAGAGATATATAAGTGGAAAGGATCATAAACTTAATGCTATGATGTAGATAGATCTCTCATAAAAGTGGGCTCCTTTAGGCCCAACACCAAATTCGTTTTAAAGTGCTATAAATGTACTCGTAGTCGTCTGAGGTACTCTTGTATTTTGTTTAGTCAGTTTTAAGTGTTAGCAATAGAAAGCTTAGAGCTCTGAATTTGCTGCTGTTATCTCTTCCTGAGGAGACGGTGTTCGTGAGTCTGAGACTACGTGGGTAGAAGGCAACATAACGATTAAATCGCTTCCGCATTAAGGTTAGTGATCTAACCGGATTAAATCCTACAGTAAAAAACAAGTTTCATCATACAAAATCTTCTCTTTACGTAGCTCTTAATATTGCAAAACTCCTAATTCGGGAAAGGGAGAAACAGGGGAACTTCTAATATTAAAACTCCTAAATCCTAATGAATTCTACTTGTTTCGGCCAAATATATCTTGCTTTGATCACTACTCTAACTCGCAATGTCAAACTTGGGAACGCTTATATATTGAATTCCAAAAAATCCAGTAGATACTTTCTGACGCTAGAACCTCAGCCAGATACAAAGTCATGGTTTTTCTTCTACATGAAGACCTAATTTGCTTAATTAATTACCTAGAAACTGTGTGTATGGTGGCTACCCTACACACACCCATTGGCCAATGAAGAGATGGTCACACTTGGGATTTGGATTGAATGTGTTGAACTCGTCCAAGGACAAGTAGGATTTCTGAGCAACACTGAAGCAAGTCTCTCCTTTCACTACTCCTTGCACTGACTCACGCTGCAGGATTGTTTTCTCCTCTGTACACATATAGTCCCCAACTTCACATAATTATATACCAAATTTATCATAAGCATAAGATTTTCAAGTAAATGAACCTTTGAGATTGAAACATAGGATTTTTTGATATGTGTAGACACTTACATTCTTTCACTTGTTATGTCAGACAAAATAATGTTAAAAATTTTAGTTACTCCTTTATGTTGTTTTAGGATTCTTATAGTAGAAACCTGGTTGTTTCTTTCTGTCATGAGTTTTTTTAAGCATTACATTGATTTGTTCATCATTTTTTAAAAAACTTGCCATTGTCACTTTCCACCATTGATCTGCAACACAATTTTGAAAATACTTTTATCTCGTTTTCTATTGTCATCTTTAATGTGCAATTGTATTTTTATTATCAACTAAATAAGTATGTAAGTGTCTTACCAACCAATCATTTTTACTTGTCAATGGTATTTGTGTTTTTTACCCTGGAGTTTTGAGGTTTGGCGTATGGTGAACTTTCAATTTTTTTTGTCACAATTAACTATTATAGATAATAGTTCAATATCAGGATGTTTGTATTAGTTATAATTATTTTTCTATTTAAAGTTTTTAAAAGCTACTTATACATCTATTCTAGTAATAAGTGGGAATACTATTGTGAGATATGAGATGCATAATTTTAGACGCTTTTTTGAAATTTGTAATTCAAAATTTAGTGATTACCATGAGTTATAACTTAGCAATTATCTGATTAAAGTGAAGGTTGTCTTAGTCAAGAGGGAAGAAGAATTTAAAAAGGAGAACAAGGAAAAAGTTCTAATATGTGGGTAGAAGATTTGATATCCTAGTGCAACACCTATCCAATTGGTGTAAATTATTTTTTGATAAGTGTAGTGATTTTTATTTATAATATAATGAGATTTGTTGTATAATCTAATGGTATACTTTGAGTAATGTAGTGGTAGTTCTTTTAATATGATTGTGATACTTTTTTTTTAATAATGTAATAGTGTCATAGGGATAAGTAATAGAATAGAGAAAGGAAAGAGTTCTTCAGATATAACGACCGCATATAGTTGTGCTAAGGTCGAGATAGATAAGCAAGGTAGTCCTATGGTGAAAGCCAAGGCAACAAAAGTAGTATTCAATATCATCGTTGCAAAAATTTTCAGTATATGAAAGCTGATTGTTGGTATCAGGATAAATAGATGAATTTTACCTAATTGGAAATGTTGAGGCAGGTAAACTTTTTATGGCTTATTATGATACTGATGATGTTTTAAATAAAGTGTCGTTCTGTAATAGCCGGTTTTTCTATACTAAAGTTAGAGCTTTAGAATTTTGCATATAAGTCATATCATTGAGAGTTCATAAATGCATTTCATTCACATGCATATCATTAGCATACACACATTGTAAAGATAATAAATGCACTCAATTGACATATTCTGAGGTATGAAAGGGTTAAAATGATCATGATGTGAATTGTGTATTGTTTATGTAGTGAATTTGGAATTAATTGTTACAATTGGAAAATTGATGAATTAAAATGTGCATTTAGACTAGGAAAAATACCAAGTGGCAAGACCAGTTGACAAGGAAAATTAGGATGACTAAGCCTATAATTGACTGACATTTGGCATAGGTAATTAATTGACAAATGGCAGCAATGAATGAGTAACAAATGGACTAATAACTAGGTGATATTTGGTAGCTTATGAAGAGGATAAGTGGCCAACATGCTTAAGGACACATGTTAATCTAAGATAATGACACCTTGCACTTAGTTGAACCCAACAAATGCTGGAAAAGTTTCTGCTGTGTTTCTTCTTCACTCTTCACTCTCTCCACCGAAACCTGCATTCATCTCATAGCTCTGCATTTTTGGTTTAAGTCTTGCTAAATGGCTACACCAAAATCCATGCTTTTACCCTCACAAAGTTAGGTAAAGAATAAGAACATAGTTGTTCTTGTTATAGTCTTTGATCCTAGCCGAAAGCCATCCAATTCCCACCTTTGATCCTAGCCGAAAGCCATCCAATTCGCACATTGAATTTGTGATGATTTTGCATGCATAAAGAGCTAAATTAGCTTGATCTTTGAGGTGGAAATTTGAGCTAGACAAGTAAGTAAAAAATTGATCTTTATGGCGTGTTATAATAGAAGGGTTATGATGATTGAATTGGGATGACTTGTATACGATGTTGATGATGAATTGTGCTAGAAATTGATACTTGAACTTGGATACTTTTATGCCTAGTTTTTGATGTATAAAAACCGTAGGTTATAGGTTGTTTCATGGATGAATTGAATTGAAATTTGAGGTATAATTAAGGTGAATTTATGCTAAAGAAAGGTGCTAATATAGTGATCTTGAAATGAGAAATAACTAGGACTACATATATGATCAAATGAATGATAGTTTCTGTTTTGATTTTGATGCATGAAAGACCATAAATTGATGATAGTTTATGTTTTGATTTTGATGCATGAAAGACCATAAATTGTGAGCTACCAAAATGAATGATTTGAATAGGAATTGGATATGGAATTGATGAGGAATTGACATATAATTAAGGTATAATTGAGGTATAAGTAATGGATTATGATGAACATGTGTTGAATTTGGTATGAAGATGTTAAAAGATGGAAAAAATTGAATGAAAAGGAGAGTGAACCTTCGGTTCCCACGATCGTGGGAGATACATCCCACGATCGTGGGCAATGTATGGAAGTGAGAAAAGTTCGGTTTTCTGTCATATTTAAACCATATAAGGATAAGTCACTTTACTTAGGTGCAATTGGACAAGAATGGGGCTTGAATTGAACCTAGATAGTTGCTTGATTAATTGATTAGGTGTTTGATAAGTTTACGTTGTTAATTGATGTTATAATTTAAGGAATGGATTGTTTAATATCAATGTATATGAATTTGGGAAGTAGGAGTTATTAATGATATAAAGATGTTCTTATGAATGCAAATATGATTCAAAGGGTATAGGTAATGAATTAGGTATGATTGAATGAGAATTGGAAAATTGTGTGAATATATAATGCTAGGAAAGGATTGATGAATGTATGATTGATGAATTTAAAGTAATCAAACTTACTTAAGGCATAACCTAATTTCAAACTAGATAAATACAAGCTATAATGAATGAATGATCAAGACTTGTGAATAAGGATACATACCTGGGATAGTCAATTGAGCATGTAATGAACATAACACATATACATGTGTATGATTGAGTGCTCATTTGATTAAACAAGTTAGTAATGTGTAAATATGTGTGTATTGCATGATATAAAAGCACAAATTGAGCGTCCACATCTAGATATTGCCGGATTGTCAAGGCAATAGCTATCTAGAGCGTACTGTGAGTTAACCTAGATGCTTTCTCACTATGTTTGAATTGTTTTTGATTAACTTTCAAATGTTGAACTGTTATTGATATGATTGTGATATTCAGGACATTGTTGGTCCGAGGAGTTTGATATTTGGGATTTTATTGGAAGTGTTTTCAAATTGAATGTGCAATATGAAATGTGTTCTCAATTTTATGTTAAATGTCGGACTCAGATCCGATGAATATGATAAGTGACTGTGCACTTTGAATGAAAGTTATTGATAGCATATTATATGAAATGATGCATTCTATCACATGAATATGCTTGATTAGATAAAGGAGTTGTGATCGGAATGACCAGTCTGAAAAGAGCTTAAAGCTCAGAAATGTGCACAAAGATCCACAGGCTCAGTTATTAATGAGCCCAGTATTCACAAAGGGATACGGGACAATATCTGAAATGAGCCCGGTATCCACAAGGGATACGGGACATTAAATAGGCACTCGGTCATATATATATATATATTGTTGGACCCCGAGCCTTCCCGTAAGCTAGGGCTATTAAACGAGGAACTATTGGCAAGTGGCCATGTGTAAAACAAAGGAAAAGTTATGGAATTGAGAAGAAATGGAAAGGGATTTATTGAATTAAAAGTTATAAAGTCA
>JAOQMQ010000195.1:28149284-28164164 GCA_027563845.1 Erythroxylum subrotundum | reverse complement strand
TTGGACTTGAAATTGAGATGGCTAAAATGAATGGTAGCCAATGTAGTTTAGATGAATTAACTTTTTGAGTTGGGATTTGAGAATTTGATGAAATGAATGTGAATTTGGGTTGCTGTGTAATGTTTATGAAGTGTTTAGACACTAACATGGGTCAATTTGGGAAATATATATGTGTTTATGATGAGTGGCAGGTTTGAGGAAGTTTTGAAATGGCATGGGATTTTGGGAAAAACCCCATGTCCGTTAAACAGACAGGGCTGTCCGTTTAACGGACACTCTCGGGTGAAAAATCACCCTTTGGCCAATTCATGTCCGTCAAACGGACACGCATGTCCGTTTATCGGACACATTCGGGTCAAATTGGACCCCTTGTCCTGCCTATGTTCGTTTAACGGACAGGTATGTCCGTTTAATGGACACATTCGGGTCAAATTGGACCCCTTGCCTTGCCTATGTCCGTTTAACGAACAAAAATGTCCGTTTAACGGACACATTCGGGTGAAAATGGATTCCTTCGCCCTGCCATGTCCATTTAACGGACACTCGATCCATGTCCGCTAAACGAACACGCATGTTCGTTTAACGGACATGCTCTGGAATTACTGTTCATTTGGATTTTTCTTAATGGAAAAAGCATGTTTTGGAACCTTCATGAGAGATATAGTTCTGTATATTTTCCTTCTAATGGTAATAAAACGAGCTCAATTTGACATCTAAGTTAAGAGTTATGGCATTCGGACCAAAAGAGGTTAAAGTTAAATATATGTTCAAGGGTTATGTCTCAGTCCGTTGGGCTCCGGAATCGGGGTCCAACACTATAACCAAGGCCTTTCATATAGCCAGAACGAGTACTAAGTACTGAATCGCAAATGTCTTCTGCATTGAGCTCATTTCCCTCAAACATAAACTTCTCTAATAACTCTTATCTCTTATTGTAAAATTTAAAAAATAAAAAATATTTACGCCACATAGTACTAACTACTACATTAATAAATGAACAAATTTTTGTACTTACATAGTTATTTTTTGCTTCTTCTTGCACTCATCATTTACCTTCCTTATAGTGAGTGACTTTATATAGTATGGTCATATCACACTCTTGTCTATTTAGTTCTTTCTCACTTTATTTTATGAAAAAAAGGCACAATAAATAATTTAGTGTTTATTTATTTAAGTATAACTTGCAGATATAGATCTTACATGCTCATTTCGGACAACTACAAATGACTGTGACCCTTGATTATGAGTTGTTTTTAATTTTGATCCACTGATTCTTGCCTTCTCATAACTTTCCTAGATTAAAAAGATTTAACTTAGAAATTAAATCATTAACTTAGAAATTAAATCATTTAACAAGATTAATGCAAGTAAACGTGAAGGCAAAGAAAACAAACCTGAACTTTTGGGTCAGCCCAATAATCCCATAAACTATTCCAATTTTTCAGACATTTGTTTGAGAACATAACCTTATGCCTCTGCATCAGAAGAAAAAGATTTATAATACTTATGCAACTTGAGACAACGATCCTTGCTCCTTTCTTTTAATAATGAAATATCACAGTTTAAAACATTTGGGTTCTTAATATCCACAATATTCAATTTCAACTATGAATAATAAGTCAAAATGTAATTAATCTTAAAATCATTGAAACAATATTGCATAAAGTTAAATGTTTAGTATAACTATCGTAACTTTTTCCAAAGCATTTTCAAGCAAGTTATCTTCCTTTAAGTCCTTAACATGTTTCAGACAAGGTAATTATGTTCTTGCAATAATCCCCAAGTCACTTGACAATTTTGCATATTGGACCTTGTCTACAAGACGACCTTGCTGAGTATCAATCTGTATTGATAATTTGCAATTCATTACAACATTCATTCATTGTAATTCATAACCTCTAGTTTTACCTCGACCTTCTTTTCTAATACTAGCAATGAAAGTTGACAACAAAAAAATGATGGTAAGAAAATATTATAATATATAAATATATATTTAAGCATAAGTCTAGTTGAAGGTATTAAAAATGAACAAAATTTCGCTAGTAGCTTCATTATTGTTTGAGGCATAATGAACTTATTGCGTATGACTTGAAGGAGGAATAATATTGTTACTTTATTGTGGCAATGTAATAGAACAAGCTCTATTTCCTATGGATAAAAAAAGAATATGATAAGAAAAAGAAATATATTTGAATATATATTCATTTGAAGGTATAGAAATTTTAAACCTACTTGACTAATTGACGTAGAATTTTATTCTTGGCAAGGAATTAAATTTCTGATATCAACTGATTGATTTGGTTGAAGTTGTACATCCATCTGTTCTACAATTTTTATAGCAGCCACCTTTATCCCTTTTTTTCTTTTAGGTACTATTATATTGGATATCTATAAGAAAAAAATTACATAAATGTTGCTAACATTACAATAAAATAATAGAAAAGGCACTTTCATGATACATTCAATTATTATAATGAAGATATATTCAATCATCAATATTAATCTCATTAGTAAGATAAATGTTACCAACATTACAATAAACTATAAAAAAAGCACTTATATGTTAGAAATAACCACCTTACTAAATATGGGCAAGGTTGCGTACTATTGAACCTCCCCAAACTCAGCATTTTAGCAAAATTTTTGCTAGGTTGTTATTGTTGTTATTAAAAAAGCACTTTTATGATACATTAATCACATTAACAACATAAATGTTACCAATATTATAATAAGACAATAAAAAGAGCACTTTTATGATACATTCAATCATCATAATCAAGATACATTCAATCATCAACATTAATCGCATTAACAACTTAATTGTTATCAACATTATAATATGACAATAGACAAGATACTTTCATGATACATTCAACTATCATAATTGATAGTGAATTATTTTTCTATATTTATATGCTCATATTTAATGTGTTTTGCTTATTATTTAAGAGTTTTTATAGTATTTTTGGTACTTAATTTGCTTCAAGTGTATTTTTAGTTGATAATTGCTTTCGTAGACCAAAAGGAGATGTATTCAGGTGAAATGTGGCATGGAATGAAAGCATTGGAACAATTGTTGACTTATACAGTTGTGTACAATGACCGTATAATTCTCTATAAATGTGTAGAGCTTTAACAACATAATTCCTAAATGTGTGGAATTACACTCCCGTGTATGTTGACATACATGACCTTGTATGTGCCTGCGTAAGTCTCTATGATAGTGTAAAGTTACAAATTTAGGTGTTTTTGGAGATATACAATCACCTACATACACGACCGTGTAAGTAACAGTTTATATCCGAGAAACCCTAGTTTTTACTATAAAAAGATATTATTAAAGGCTAAAAAGAAAGGAGGCAAATTAGAAGCATTTTGGAGTAGTATGAAGCACAAAGAAGAGGCACTTTTGAACAAAGGATGAGGAAAACATGAAGATTACGTCACAAGATCTGATAGAGAGCATCCTTCAATCCAAATTGTAAGAAGATTCATTAAAGACAAAAGGGGGATTTAGAATATGGATTCTTTTATTTCTATTTGCTCTTCTAAATATTTGTTATTGGATTTGTTTTCTATGTGTAGGAACTAAATTGTTTAGTGCCTAAGTGTGATGAATCCTAAGTTATGATAATAGTATGATATAATCGTTTATTTAATGTAGTTTTATTGATTGATTTATTATGATTCAATTATGAATTTTATTCTTAAACTAATATATCTAAAGTATTAGTCCAATATTTGATTTCATATGATTGAGATTGATAAATCCTTTCGTGTAAATAAATCTATCATAATTGGAAGAAGTTGCATGTAAACCTAGAGATAGGCCAACACAAATCCTCTAAATTAGGGTCAAACCTAATAGTAAAATTCACGAATCAGTAATGTAATTTAAGGGTTTTATCTAGAAAGAGATTTCGGTTAATCAATAGAGAGTTAGTTGCTAGTCGTGAGAAAGATATTAATACAAGATAAGAATTGCCATAATGCAATAATCAATAATTTAGTTGTAAGATAAAGGGTTAGTGTTTAAGATATCTTAAGGGGATTCATCACTTAGGTACTACTTATTTGATACTGAATAATTGTAGTATTTTCTTTATCTGAGATCATTATTGTGTTAACTTTTGTTTAGTTTATTTTCTTTAATTTTCAAATAAATTCATAACCTAAATTGGTGGTTAGATAATTAAAAAAGAGTTAGTACTAGTACTTACAGTGCTCGTGGGATCGACTCGTACTTACTAGTGCGAGCTACTGCTATGTTGTGCATTTGCATTGAAAACTTGTAAATCTTTATAAGCACAAAATAAATTAATCAAGTTTTTGACACTTTTTCCAGGGACTATAATATTAGGAAAGCCTAGCTTTTATTAATCTAATCATTTTTATTTTATTTTATTTTTGTTGTTAGTTTATTTTTATTTTATTGACTATTTGGTTTTCTTGTCTTTCACAAATCTTAAGGTCAGTTTATGATCCGATGTAATCCATCGAGCTTAGTAGATGAAGATCCAGATATTGAGAGAATAGCTCGTCAAAATATCCACAAAATACAACTTAAAGAGTTTGAGTTAGATTGGCAAATAGAGGACTTAGAAGGTCATATTGATACTGAAAAATCAAGAACCATGGCAAACTAACCAAGAACAATCTCTGATTACGCTAGACCGAACTTAAAAGGAGCGGAGTCTAACATTTCCAGACTGACTATTAACGCAAACAATTTCAAAATTTAGCCAAGTATCATTCAAATGGTGCAAAAATCTATTCAATTTGATAAGCTAATAGATGAGGATACAAATGCAGATATGTCAAATTTTCTAGAAATTTGTGATGCATTCAAGATTAATGGTGCCAATAACAATGCAATAAGATTAAGATTATTCTTGTTTTCATTGAGGGGCTAGGTGAAGCAATGGTTAAACTCTCTGCCCAAATCATCACTTATAATGTGGGATCAAGTTCCAAAGAAGTTCCTTTTGAAGTACTTTCCACTAGCAAAGACTGCCAAGTTGAGGAATGATATCTCCTCCTATTCCCAGGCTGATTCAAAAGCATTATGTGACATATGGCAGAGGTTCAAGGAGATGTTAAGGAAATGCCCACATCATGGTCTACCAATATGGATGTAAATTCAGACCTTCTATAATAGGCTAAATCAAATTGCCAAATAGACAATAAATGCTGTGGTTCGGGGTACTTTGAACAATAAGACACCAGAAGCAACTTATGACCTCATCAAAGACATGGCAATGAACAAGTATCATTGGTGCTCTTCTCAAGCAAGACTTAACAAACCAGTGGGGATATATAAAGTTGATGCAGTAACATAATTGGTAAACCAAGATGAGGCTTTGAATGGAAAATTAGACAGATTGATTATGAGTCCACAATTTTAGGTTATACAATGTGAAGTGTGCGGGCTAAGACATTCAGGACAAGATTGTCGAGCACTATACCCCAAACATGTGGACTATATGAGGAATGCTTCTAGACCTTATAACAATCTATATAGTAATATGTACAATTTGGGATGGAGGAATCACGCCAATTTCTCTTAGGAGAATCAAGGGCAAGTAAGGAACAACCCTCCACCTGAATTTCTGTAACAACACCTCAAGCTAAAAAGCCAAATCTAGAAGATATGATGGCCAAATTTGTTCAAGAATCAGACATAATCCATTAGAGAAAAGAGAATTCTATACGTAATTTGGAGACTCAGGTCATTCAACTAGAAAAATATTATCTAAAAGATCACAGGGGAGTTTGCTTAGTACCACTGATATAAATCCTAAGGAACATATGAAGGTAATCACCCTTCGGAGCGGAAAGGAAGTACAAGCTGATAGCAAGATCCAAAGTGAGGAGGACGATAACAAAAAGATTCGAGAGAAATCTAAAGATGTAGTGCATCCTCCAAAAATTAAGGAATTTTAGTCTAACATCTCATATCTAGCAAAGTTGAAGAATGATCACACGGATGAGCAATTTGGTAAATTCCTTGAACTGTTTACACAACTTCATATAAACTTACCTTTTGTTGAGGCTCTTTTGCAGATGCCCAAGTACACAAGTATCTTGAAGGAGTTACTATCTAAAAAAAGGAAGTTATAAGAGTTAGCTACTGTGAGATTAAGTAAGGAATGCTAAAAAATCCTGTGAAACAAATTACCTGAGAAACTTAAAGATCCAAGAAGTTTTACTATCCCTTATTTTATTGGTAATTTGTCAATAAAAAAGGGTTTAGCTTATTTGGGGGCTAGCATTATTTAAGAAATTGAGATTAGAGGAACTCAAACCTATTAGGATGAGTATTCAATTGGCCAATAGATCTGTTAAATATCCTAGGGGTATCATTGAGGATATACTTGTTAAAATTGATAGGTCATCTTACCAGTGGAATTTGTAGTACTTGATGTGGATGAAGATATAGAAGTACATTTAATTCTAGGTCGACCCTTTCTAACTATAATTAGAGTCATTATTGATGTTAACTATGGCAAACTGGTTATTAAGGTGGAAGAAGAAAATATCACTTTTAAAATATTTAATGTCATGTGACATTCCTTTAAACATAATGATTATTATTATTTTATTGATATTAATGATTATGTAACTTTAAATAATATGCAGGAAATTTTGTCTAAGGATGTGCAGGAGTTGTCTATTATTCAAGGTGAGGATGAAGATAAGGCCAATAAGCCTCTTGTGAGAAAGAAAGAGTTTGAAGGGATTGAAAAAGATAAACAGATGAGGTTGAAACCCTCTTTTGAATAACCATTAGAGTTAGAGATGAAGAAACTTATTGATCATTTGGAATATGCATTTCTTGAGAAGGAGTCAAAATTGCCCATAATTATTGCATCAACTGTAGAAGTGGATCAAAAAGAAAAATTGTTAAATGTGCTTAAGGAGCATAAGAGATCTGTTGCTTGGAAGATCTCCAATATTAGAGGAATCAACCCTTCCTTTTAAACACATAAGATTCTGATGGAGGAGGAGTTCAAACTAGTGGTTCAGCCCCAAAGGAGGTTGAATCCTATTTTGAAGGAAGTGGTAAAGGCAGAGGTAATTAAACTCCTAGGTGCTGGTGTAATTTACCTTGTTTTTGGTAGTTATTAAGTAAGTCCTATACAAGTTGTTCTAAAGAAGAGAGGAATGACAATGGTATCCATTGAGAGGAATGAGTTGATTTCTATAAGAACCATCACTAGGTGGCGAGTATGCATCGATTACAGGAAGATGAATGGTGCAATAAGGAAAGATTACTTCCCTTTGCCTTTCATAAACCAAATGTTGGAATAGCTAGCTGGGCGTATGTACTATTGTTTCTTAGATGGACTTTTGGGCTACCTTCAAATTCCAATTACCTCATAATATCAAGAGAAAATAGTATTCATGTGTCTTTATGGTATGTTCTCTTATAGGAGGATGCCTTTTAGATTGTGCAATGCACTTGCTACATTTCAGAGGCGCATGAAGGTCATTTTTGATAATCTAGTCGAGAATATAATGGAGATATTTATGGATATTTTTTTTGTATTCGGTGACTCTTTTGATTTATGCCTCCATAATTTAGAATGTGAGAAAACAAATTTGGTGTTAAATTAGGAAAAATGTCATTTATGATACAAGAGGGCATAGTTTTAGGCCATAAATTTTTTATAAGGGTATTGAGGTAGATAAAGCAAAAATTAAAGTTATGGAGAAATTATCATCCCCTTCCTTGGTCAAGGCTATAAGAAGTTTTTTAGGTCATGCGGGAAAGATATGCCTTTTAAATTTACTCAAGAATGTTTAGATGCTTTAAACATTTCTTAAGAAAAAATTGACAAAGGCCCCAATTATGGTTGCATCAGATTGGCATGTACCGTTTAAGCTAACGTGAGATGCAAGTGATTTTGAAACTTAAAAGCCCTAATTCAAACATTAATTATATAAATAAACATAACCAAAATATAATGCCCTATTTTTTAAGGTTTATAATAAGTTTAATTTGATGTACTTATGGTCTTGAAATTGAAATAATATTCAATAGCACAATTTCTTTAAATGATCAAGAATTCTCCAAAAATAATTTATGCAATTATAAACAAGTTTAAGAAGAGAGATTACAAAGTTTAAATTCTTACAAAATGAAGTTATAGATTTTTACGTATAGAATTCAAAACTTGTTTATACGGAATATTATGTTTTTAGTTAGTTTAACGATGTCAGGCATGAACAAATTTTTCTGTAAGTTTCGAATAAGTTATTATATAATTTACACCCACTAACATATCAATATTTTTATTATATGGTTAATTAATGTTTATTATTATTTCAAATATATTTCTAATTTGTAATTACTAGGTCGATATTACTAATTTATCAATTAAGTCCTTCAATAATTAATAATTCATCAATTAATCTTTTAAATTAGAATATGATTTATTAAGGAAGACACATAATTTTTAATACAGATAACATTAATTTTAAAAGTTGATTTGGTATTTGTGTGAGACAGTTACAGCGTTTGATATGATATACTTTAAGTGATACCATAGATTTCGCGACGACCTCATGTCTTATTTTGTAATAAGATAATATGTTGATGGGAGAAGTACTTAATTAACAAATATAAATGTTGGAAAGTTTAGTAATAAATGTATTCAATTAAAAAATTAACTATAATAAGAGAATAAAAAGCTTTCTTTAATATTTAACAAAAAAAACTTTCTTTAATTTTTTTAATAAATAGAGAACTACAACTTTCACTTTATAAATGCACACTAAAATTATAATTTTAGACGCATAAAGGTTTGAACTAAAACACGTCTACAATATATAAGTTTCAGGCCTCATTTTTGCATCAATTGGCAACTATAAGCAAGCAATTGGTAGATAATGTAAACTACTTAATAACTAGTTTCTTATTGTGAATATCCATTTGATCTACCTGAAAAGAGCCCCAGAACATGAGTTATGTGAATAATAATTAGAGATAGAAGAACACTGAATACAGGTTTTATAAAGATTTAAAAAAAAAAGCATCATTCACCACAATGAAATCGGTTATGCCACCACCCCATCTAAAATTGATCAGTATACACAAAACAATGTCGTGTAATATTAATATCTTCACAAGTTAACAAAAAGAGCATAAACAACCAATTATTACTGATCCATGGACAATAATAAAAAGTAATGGAACTTTACAATAAAAACAAGGGTTAATTATAATATAAATCTCAAATTGTATTCAATTTTGCAATACTAGCTTGATTATTAAAAATTGGTGCTAAAATGTCTCAATTTTTAATTTTGTTGCAAAAATATCCAAACGTTAAGTTTTCTGTTAATGTCGCTAACGTAGCAAACCACGTTGGATTTTTTACACGTGGCTTTTTTTTCCAGCTCGTTTATTTAAAAATCAATTAAAGTAAAAGTAAATTAAATTAAAGATTAATTAATTAAAACAAAAACTAAATGGTATTCAACTATGGACTGTTTTCTTCATTCTTCGTTTTTCATATACAAGTCTCCTGTCTTGCGATTGTGTGTGAATTCAAGATATAAACGTCCTCTTTGGTGGTTGAAGGTTCCCATTTCTAGAGAGTTACTCCTAAAGGTCCTAAGAAAATTAAATTTGGACTTTTGTCCTGTGTTTTCATTTTAAAGAAGTTTTGTTTTTGGATATATTTTTTCCATTTTTTATTCATGTTTTAATGAATATAATGAGACTTGTATGTGGATTTGCAATGGTAACGACTAGAAATTTATGTAATTCTTGTAAGGTTTGTTTCAAGATTTTAGGTTCCTTGCTCTTTTCTTTCTAAAGTTGAGTGTTTTTAGATGTTGGGTTTTGTTTTTCTCTTTTATATAATTACGGGGTTGATTGGAGCTGTTAGATTTGGTTAAATGATTCTATTGTGTTGGTCCATCTGATTCATGAATTTGTTAATGTTATACAATAGCTACTAATAAAATCGATCTTTTTGAAGTTTTCAGATATTTTCTGCCCAATAGTGGACTGTTTTTCATCAATAGATCTTTTCAAATTATCTTTTCTAACTAATGAGTGTATAACTTATCAAATTTTTGATCTTTGGAACAAAGTGTTTGTTTTCACTATCACTCTCTTGCTTGTTAGAAGGTTCACCATCACTGTCATACTCCCTCCTACTACAGTGCTTATGATTATACTATTTTCTATTTTATATTACTGTCAAAATCCATTACTTTGTTCTTAATTTTCTTCTTCATATTTGTTTTGACTAGCTTGGCTAACTTCTTTAGTTGGATCCGTTGGTTCATTCAACTACTAAATCTTTGATCTAGGTATGCTTATGGCTCTCTTGCTTGCTCTCATAACCTCCCTGGCCTCCTTTCCAGCTTCTCAAAGCTTATCAAACTTCAAACATTTTCCTTGTCCCTTCCCTCATCTTTTCTCCTAACCTTCTTTCCTCTATTTTAAACTTAAACTTTTTTTTTTTACCATTTTTGGAAATGGCCTTCCCTACTTTACTTTCTCCTAACAACTTTCATCCTTTAGCTCATCAGGTCACCATCCTTGGTAAGCCTTTTAAAGGTCTTGAAGCACCTTAGGAGACCAATCCACCTTCACCTAACTAAATCCTTGACCCAATTAGGAAGACATATAGTTAAGTTATAGACGATAGCTCACTGGTGGGATTACGTTCAGTTCTTAATATAAGTCCCAATACACCTATTTTCCATTGTATATTACTCTATGGTTTACCCCTTTTTAAGGATTTTTTTTAACTTTTTTCAACAATGGTTATTAATTCTTTAAAAAAAAACATAATGCTTCTATTATCCTTACTGCTCCAACTAGGTTTTCAATTTTCCTTGTAAGTTCTTGCAACTTTGATTTTTTGGAAACTAATAGTAAAATTCTTTGTAATGTAAATGTTGGTTAATTTTAAGTTTCTTTATAGTGGGGTATTGAAAAGAAATGAAAACAACAAATATGTTAAAGGCAAAATCAAAGTGAAGAAGTATGTTGGTGTTGATGAACTTAGTATATTAGTACTAAAAAGAATATTGGAAGATAAAGGTCATATAGTTGTATCTATGTTTTACAAATTTCCAGAAGAATCAATGAGGTGCTTGAAGGAGTTGAGTTTACATCATGATAAGGACATGTTATCATTGCTTCAGTGCATGGAAGAATTGAAAGAACTATAATGTTGAAATCTATTATGAGCATGGTTACGATAACAGTTGTAAGTGATGGTGAAGAAATTGATTTTGATTGACAATGAAAATGCGTTATTCCAAGTTCTAGTGGAACAAAATGATGAAGATTTTTTTATATGAAGATGAATGAATTTGAAAATGATATAAGTGATGATGAAATTTATTCAACTAATGATAAAGAATATGTCACTTCCAAAGCTAATGAGAAGAAATATGGGAAGAAGGTTGGTAGTGGGTTTGATTGTGATGGTGTTAAGGATAGGGTTGGAAGTAGTGGAAAATATGGTAATGAACAACAAAATTATTCAAGGGTTAGTGTGGTGAGTATAAGGACAGTGATGCTAAGGTTCAATCATCAACATGGAGTGATGATGGTGGGTGCAAGGCCTCTGACAGAAGCAAGAAATATGTTGTTTTCAATCCAAAAGTAGACATGAAAGAATTTCAATTTAAATTTGGCATGAATTTTAAGGGTGAGGTTTAGTTTAGGGAGGAAAAAAATTATGCAATTACAAATGGATACGATGTTTCAATGATGAGATCAAGTGTGAGAATGGAAGCTATTTGTGATCCACACTATCCTTTTAGAGTTTATCCTAGTTAGATTGGAAATGAAGAAACCTTTGTATTGAAGATATTAGAAAATAGGCATATTTGTAAGAAAGTGCAAAGAAACAAGCAAGCTGGTAAGAAGTGGATAGCAAATCAATTCTTACACAAGTTTAGGAAGAACCCGAATTGGCCAATTAGTGAGATAATAAATGATCTTCAAACCAAGTATGCATTGCAAGTGACTAAATATTAATGTTATAGGGCTAAATGGGAAATTATTATGATGCCACGAGGACCCATGGAAGGAAATTATGCAAAATTGCGGTCTTATGGATAAGAATTGCGACAAGTCGATAAGAAAGGCCAATCCATCGTTCAAAATGAACTTGATAAAAATTCTGGATAGCTAATGTTTAAGAGGTTTTAAGTGGGATTTAGTGCATTGAAATATGGATTCCTTGGTCGTTTATCGAAAAATAATAGGGCTTGATGGATTTTTTTGAAGACATTTCTTACAGGTGCTTTATTAGCTAGAGTTGGGCAAGGAATCCTGACACTTTTGTGAAAGCATTTGTTAGCACAAGGCCAAAGTATGAGATTCTTCATAACAATATATCAGAGATATTTAATAGGTTCATTTGAAGCATGATCAAAAAGTCTGATTAATACGTTAGAGGATATTCAATACGCTAGAGGATATTCAAGTTGCTTTGATGACTTTAATTCATGAAAAAAAAGGGATGATGATCAAATCCATAGACAAAATATGTCTAAGGGTAAGAAAGAAGATATATATTGCACAATGGAAAGCAAGACACTATATCATTAGGACAAATGGAAGTTTGAAATTCAAAGTAACGTATTTTGCAAATAAGTTCATTGTTGATTTACAAGTAAAAACGTGTCAGCGTGGACTTTGGTATTTAACAGGAATCCCACGTAATCATGTATTTGCTTGTATATCAAATCACATGGAGGATTTCGATGGGTATGTGAGCCAATACTACAAATGTAAGTGTTATTTGAAAAGTTATTAGTATTCCATAGAACCTATTAACAGTCTAAAATTTTGGCCGAAGACTGAAAACTTGAAACCTATATTACCTCCTTTGATTAAGATGATACCTGGAAGACCTAAGAAGGCTAGAAGAAGGGATAAAGATGAAGAACCACGGAATCCAAATAAGTTTAGGAAAGTTAGAGTACTTATGAGATGTCAAAATTGTTTTAAAGTTTGTCATAATAAAAGAGAATGCAAAAATAAGGACTAACTTTTGAGACATCCTGAAATTGTTAAGGTAATTGTATACTAGTTTATAATTATGTATATGATAAATATTCTTTAAATATCTAATCATTCACTTTAAATTCTATATGTATATGATTTATAATGAAAAGAAAACAAGGAAGACCACCAAAAAATCTGATATCTACATCCAACGTTGATAGTGGTCCATGAAGAAAAGGTAGATAATCAGTATCTACAGGATCCAACATTACAATAGCTATCTTACGAAGGGAGAATAAGGTGGTGAGTGAACATTCATTTTTAATTTTTTTCATCAACTTGTTAATAAATTATAAACACTTATATGTATACAGCCCATCTAAGAATATAGAGTAACATGTGGAGAAGTTAGTGGGAACACTTATTTTACAGTATGTAAATATTTGAAGAAGTTGGTGGTAGATTATTTATTATTATTTCCTAATTAGTCATAGTATACTTTTTGTTTATAAATGTTTTATAGATAGGTGGAAGTCAATGTCAAGTGTCGGAACCAACTCAAGCTTCGCAAAATACAAATGCTCAAAAAGCAGGAGAAGATAAAAATTAAGGCCTAAAAAATCAACTCCAACAAAATCTCAAATTGATGATGGTCAATCAATAGCAAAATAACCTATGCTTGCAAAATGTTTTATGAATTCAATATGTATTTCAACTGTGTTGTGATATGAATATATATTTGAAACTTTGTTTTATGGTTTGGATTAGTTAGGGATGTTTGATTATATTGGATAATTTGCCTAAATATGCATAGAAATGTGCATAGAAATGTGAGACTATCTTGAATAATTGATTTGGATATGGATATTGGCCATTCTCAATTGACACACATTACATGTCCAATTTAATGAAAATCCCTTATGCTTTTCATTTTTTAAAAAAAAATCCTTCAGAAGCCATCATTTATGGGTAAATTAACATTAGTAGTGTGTCAAAGAGCAAAGAAATACATAGCCAAAAAATATAGTTACCATAATCATAGCCTATATAAATATTGATAGTATTACCTTAAATGTGCAAAAACAACATGTTTTAACTACTATAGATTTCTTAGGAGTACAATGATCTCTTATAATCAGATACAATGAGTACAAATCATATATCTATAGGGGTCCATTAAATGCAACTCCTTCCCATTCTGTTTTACTCTTTCACATATTGTTGCACTGTAGGTTCATATTAAAAAGCATTAGACACCTCAGATATATAGTCACATGGAACCTATAGAATAAAATTAAAATAAAATATCATAATTATGTTAAAATTTGAAATATTTATGAATTAAAAAAAAAACTCACCTCTTGCACTTAACAATGTATCTTACGAATAAAAGTCTTACCTTAACATACACAAGATGTTTGGCAAAGTTTTTTACAATAACAAAGGCTCAACTCTTTTATCAATACTACATACCTATAATACACCTACATTTTGAATGATAACATTAATATCATATAAGCTATAATTGAAATATTCATAACATAATGCGTTAATAAAAACATAAGGACAATACTCACATTTGTATTATTATATTTGCTGGACCCCGTTCCCGAGGCCCGGCCGAACAGTGCCGGATCCCGTTCCCGGAGCCCAACTATCCAAAACGGAATCACAAATCAGAGACCGCTGGGCCCGAATCCCGACTCCCGAGGCCAAACCCGGGGTGACCCGTCGGGACAAACGAAAGAGATACAACGCGAAAGCATATTTATACATTCAATACAAATTGTCATTTCAATATCCAAAAGATTTAATACACTCTGTTAACATATTATCATCCATAACAAAGTGAAACTAAAATACATCAGGATGCTTAATAATGATATGCTCAA
>JAOQMQ010000195.1:28114461-28128833 GCA_027563845.1 Erythroxylum subrotundum | reverse complement strand
CCTGAAGCCAATACTATTTACTTCGATCTATTGTTTACTTTTTCTTACACACAGCCCCTAAATCTTCCGCTAAAGCTAACATTGGTTCAAGTCCTGATTTTGATGAATATGACTAGTATGAGCTATCAGTTCTAAGCATTATCTTAAACTTCCTAAACAAACAATCACATATAGTCATACACCTAGCAAGGCTGTACTAGACAACAGAAGTAAACCCAACAACAATCTACAGAAACTCTCAACGAAAACTCACTCACTCATATTTGGCAAGCAGAACAGCACGGTGATAGGCAACAGTGACATTGAATTTAGGGAAATAAGCACCTCTCCAAGCACCCTTTTTCTTCCACTTCTTTGCACCAGCATCAGCCGCTCTAAGAACACACAAAAAGGAGACCAAAAAGTTCTCATTCAAAGAATCCCCCACAAACCCAATATTCCTATGTCTCATGAAACCCAGAAAAACCTCCGGATCAATCCGTATCAAGTCACAATCTTTAGGCACCCATCTCCATGAATTGATGAGACTCATGTTCTCTCTTTTGTTTCTGATGCAGTTCCACGCGTTTCGATGAAATGGGCAGTTCTCATCGTAGAGTGGTTTCGGGGATTTTGGGTCTAGGACCCAACGGCCTTTGAAGAAATTGCAGGGCGTAGAAGTATAAGATAAGGGGGTGCTAATGGTGGTGGTGGTTGTCTGTGTGGAGGATTCCCGGAGAAAACTGGTGGTGTAGAGGTAAATGAAGCAAAGGGAGAGGAGGATCAAGTAATGAAATTTGGAAGGCAGCTTCAGTGGCATTCTGGATCCACCATCTGTATGTAAACTCTGAGAGAGACGCAGAGATACAACAGCCAGAGGGAGGTGAAGCACAGTCAAAGTTAAAAGCTTTGTTTCCTAATTATATCGGTTGATTCAACCGCTGATAATTTGATATTTGCCAAATTATGCTATTTGCCAAAGTAACTCCATAATCTTTGTCTTTATCAGGTACTTATGAGATTCTTAGATTTTGGTGTGCCTTAATTCGCAACTCAGTTTTCTGGATCTTTCTCCTTAAAAAGTCCAGATTTGTGTCGATTAAATAGTAAATACCCCTAGTCCAATGCAATATCTTGACAACCCAAAAACGATAGATCCAATCCAAGTCTTGAAATAATGGTGAACAGATGAAGTAAGTGGTTTGACTCTTGCGAGGAAAAGCGGATCGTGTTATGATGATTTGATATAATTATGTATCTAAACACAATTATGACCTAAACATCATTTATATTTTATAAAAGATGCATACATATATTTATCTTATTATTAGTAATAATTTGATGGTGATCAAATAAGTGCCTCGTCTTGATTAATTTCAAAGTTTTACTTAACCACTAATAATTTATAAAAATTTAAGTTAAAATTTGTTTAAAAGAGTAAGTCGTCGTTGTCATCATCACATCTAGTCCGAAATTTCACAATAAAGCGGAGTCTAGGAAGGTCTGATAATATGCAGCCTTATTCTTACATAATATAGTGGCTATTTTTGATAGACCCACATATAGATGTGACAATAAAAGAATGATACAGTTTAAAAAGGAAATAAGTAAAACTGACATGCTAAATTATTATATAAATAAAATTATAATAAATATATAAATAAATAAATATTAAAATATAACTAAAAAATATACTTAATGGTGTCCAGATTAACTAGTACCTAATAAGCTACAAGACCTGACTCTTTTTGTCTCTAATTAAGCTATGAGTTCTTACTAAGAGACCCTGAAAATAAAACAATCGTACGGTACAAAAGAGTAAGTATTTAAGTTTAAAAAAGGCTCTGATTTTCTTCTTTGAGCCTACAAAAGAAAAACCAGTAATTGTACAACACCATAGCCAAGTCAGCCAAGTTTCAAAGATCACCTTTTGAGTGGCTGATTGGGAAACATACCCATGAATTCTCTAATTTTAGCCAATAATCATCAAAGGTTAACTCGAAAGAGACACTACAAAAGGCACATCTAAAGTCTATAGGAGTAGTAGATACAAAAAAGTCACATCTCCACTTCATCTGCTCAAGCATGAGCAATCCTTGGGTATACTGTTAAGTTGAGAGACAAAGTTTAATTATTTATGCCACTTGCGTATTAATCACTCGTCAATTCGTTTATCTAACACCCCATTCCTTCATCTTCAATTCATCTCTGTCACTCTCACCAACTACTTTATCCTGTCCTTCTCTTCCTCTCCACGCATCTCTCCCTGGTAAATATGCAACAATCTCTAAGTTTACATATGCAGATTGATGTCTTTTGTTCAAGTTTTGCACTTTCCTCTGGGTTTTACTAGTTGACTTCTTGATTTTGTCAACTTCTGATAAAAGTGGTTGGTTTTATAACTCATCTTATACTTCACACAAAAGGTTGTAACTTTTTAATGCGATTTTACTTCTCTATGATGTTTAACCCATATTAGCTAGTGTAATTCATCTGTGGTGATTTATTAATTGCTTATAAAACACTTCTTTTTTCTCGTAAGACAATGACTGAGTCACTGAGTGACTGAGTGCTTTCCTCAAAATTTTGTTCTCTTTGCAAATCTTATTTTAGCATTGTTTATTTGCCTGATGTGCCAAACTACTTGAAAAGGAAACTTGAATCGAGTTCAGTTGCAGATAATGGGTAGTGATCCAGGTCCAAGTGTGTTTCCATTGCACCGCTGCAAAACTCTTCATCTGGTTGGTATTGAAGTTTTAATTATTCATATCCGGATATGAAGATGCTTGCGTATATGGTCTGAAAGACTTCAAAGATGGCTTTCCTTCTTTTCTTGGCTTTTGCCTGCAAATCAAGTCATTTATAAGACCATAAATACAGGTGAGGCATGCACAAGGGACACACAATGTAGAGGGAGATAAGAGCTACAAAGCATACTATTCTCCTGAATATTTTGATGCACCCCTTACTCCCCTAGGCTGGCAGCAGGTATGATGTAAAAAAAAAAAAACTTATTATGCGCGTTCTATGTATTCCTGAAGAAAACTTGCTCCTTTAAGTTCAAGTCTCCTGAAAACTGTGCACTCTTATGGTATAGGTCGCCCATCTGCGTAATCATGTACATGCGTGTGGGCTTTCCAAACGGGTTGATTTGGTTATTGTTTCTCCTTTGCTAAGGTACTGGTTTGCTTTGCGTTCTGCGCTTTGTTTGTTAGATGAAAATAATCATAACGTATTTACCTGGGTAGAGGTCTACAAACTTCTCTTGTTAGATGGAAAATGTCTTGTTAAGATGTGACCATTATGACCTGCAGAACATTGCAGACAGCTGTTGGTGTTTTTGGTGGTGGGGACTACACTGATAGGATGGATGTACTGCCACTTATGGTGGCAAATGCTGGAAACAGTGGTAGAGCAGCAATTTCAAGTCTCAATTCTCCACCATTTCTTGCAGTGGAACACTGTAGAGAACATTTGGTGCATCTACTATGTTTTGTTTTTGTGTTTCTTTTGATATCATGTACTTATACACTGAACTTTTCAATATGCTATTAACTACTACTATATACCCTAATTAAGTCTAGAGGCTTGATGCTTAATTCAATATATTGATGTTGGAGCTGATGCAGTCCTCCTTGATATCCATTCCCACACCCTCTCATAGAGAATAAAAGATCCAATGTTCCACATCTGCTTCTCAACTTTGAAGTCCAGAAAAGCATCCTTACTTGTAGTTATTTCCCACAGGGTATTTGTCCTTGTCATGGAAGGCAAAATGTCAGCAACTATCAATTACTTTTTCCTGCAATTGACTTTTCACCGGCAAGTATAAACCCTCTAATTATGAATCTGGCCAAGTTTGGTTACTTGCCTAATTTCTTTCTTTTCTTCTTTATGTTACTGCTCCATTCAATTACCTATTTGTGGTTTTGTTCAGATGGAAACTGATGAGGACACCCTGTGGAAGGCCAATGTGAGAGAGACTTCTGATGAACTTGCTGCCAGGGGATTGAAGTTCATGAACTGGTTGGTTGATCATTACTCGCATTCATATGGCGTTGGTTGTGTATGGATAGTTTTATGGGCGTGCTAAAGAGCATAAACAGCATTTTATCTTCGGACTGCAACTAGAAGCTATGCCACATATTGATGCAACTTGAATCTTCTAGGCGCCCACCAACTAAGAAACTTCAGTTCATATTTGTTTGCAAGAGACATCTTAGTAATGCTGATAAGCCTTTTGAAGGTTAAAACATTCAAATTCTCACATCTTTGTTGCATTGCCATATGTGTATAGATTAGAGTTCCTGCGCTATTCATGATCATGCAAGTTCTGATCATTCTTGAGATAAAATATCATATTTAAAACATTTCATAGGTGGTAATTTTTAATGGATTAGATTTGGTACATATTTTGTTTGAAGTTGCATACCATGCCTGAATATTACAGGTTGTGGACGAGGAAGGAGAAAGAGATTGCAATAGTCACTCATAGTGGGTTTTTGTTTCATACCTTAAATACGTTTGGAAGCGACTGTCATCCATTGGTGAAAAAAGAAATATGCAAGCGGCAAGTATCATTACGCTTTTTTTCGCTCAAATCGTGCACTGATATAGCCAGTAGGTTCTTACGGGTGCTTAAGTTCTGAACATTTCCATAGCCTCTACTTTATTTTGATGTTCTGATCTGATGCAAATCATATGGTATCTTTCTACTCCTGTTTAGACTTTAGCTGAGCAGGAAATGATTGTTTTTGAAATATAACATTGTTTTTGAACAAAAGGGAAATGTATTCTGGAAGTGCTTCTCTGCTCTGTTGTGCTCTACGGTTTCTACATTAATATCTTGGTTCAGTTTTCTATTTAGAACTCATAAGTATTTGTTGGAAATGCATGCATCCTTACATTTTAACATGCTAGATACTGTGTATTGGTGCTCCTAATTATGTTGTTGTTCTATCTTTCCCTGAAGTAATAAGAAATAGTTTCTAATATGTACTCGCAGCTTTGCAAATTGCGAGCTTCGATCAATGATCATTGTTGACAGAAGGTGAGTTTCTTATGTTGTATAAAACCTGGCGAGGAATGTATCGTCCTGTTTCAGATTCTTATGCTCTCTTCTACTTTGTCCAGCATGGCTGGGTCAGATCCTTCAACAACTAACTATCCTGGAAAAATTCCTGCTGGCCTAGATCAACCAAGTAATTTTCCAGAGGAGGATAGACCCAAACAATATTGACTAGTCCAAGGACCGAACACATTGATCTGAAGTTGAGATTGGGTTTAGTACTGATGATGTAATACTGCTGCCCATTCTTGAAATCCTATCAATTGTTCATGTCAGAATGTATGCTTTATTTGTCATCTTTTCACTGTGACACCATAAAAACATCTTCATTCAAGCATTGGAAAAGGTTGTACATCCTATCTTATTAGCACATAAATGTTTTTTCACAATAATTGATGGTTGCTTCAAGCACCAACTTGTACATGAAACATGAGTTATAGTGAATGAAACTGAGATAACTGCAGAGTTGATAATGAACCACGCAAAGCATACTTGAAGGCACGAAGCATACAATCTAAATATAGAAATTTTTTGATAGATTTCGGAAGAATGATGGTCATCTGTTATCTGTAAAGCATCATACGGTATTATCTTTCTCAAGCTTGAAAATAGAAGGAAACAGAAACTTTTTCAGGAGATGCATGAAAAAAGCGATGAGCCACTCCAAGCCAAATGCAATTCTTCAATTTGGCTTCAAGACATCATAGAAGGATACTGGCTGCTTCTTGGACTTGACACATAGCTCCTGGAAGCACAAAAATATGATGTTTTAAACAAGTAATGCATCAATCAAGCCACGACCAACTTCATTTCAAGTCATCATAAGACATACCTCTATAGCTATGGCTAAACGCAGAATTGTAGCTTCAGCCCATGGACGGCCAATTATTTGTAATCCAATTGGAAGTCCCTGTTTGTCATAACCAACCTGCATAACAGATATATTTGGCTTGCTTGACATTGAACTCCTGAAATAATTGAAAGAAGTATCATGGTCAAGTGAGACATTGAAGGTAACTCACAGGAACAGAAATGGCAGGAAGACCAAGAAGGTTTGGTGCAATTATAAACCGCATTAGATAACCTGCGAGCAAAATCATGCATCAGTATCATGTATGACGCAAAAATATGCAGTACTCAACATACCAGCACAAACTTGAAAAGGAAACTTAGTGTTTTCCACAGGTTTTGGAGACAGTTATATTAGAAGCCACACATACCTGTGCAGTGATTATTCCAATTTGTGAGCATTGATATGCACCAATTATGCAGCTCCAACAAAATAAAAGAGGTAGCCTTTGTTGATTCAGCATAATGATGTTTTATTTCATTCATGAGACTAAATAACCGACTCTTTTACAACTTTAGGGAAAGGGGTGAGGCAACTACAAGCTAATTGGCATTTTCTAGCAGCATTATTAGGTCGCAATTGATCCCTCTTTACCAACAGGTAACTTGTGACAACTATATCCACAATTCAATCACATCGTGCAAAAAATAATAATAATAAAGCTTCTAAAGCAATCACATATGGTTCATCTTCATTCCAACTGTCAGGGACTCAAAATGACAACCATAATAGATCTTCAGAGCAGCAAGTATTATTGATGAAGTATCAAACACAGACAGATCAAAACTTCCTAGGCATATCAGAGGAAAAATTTTGTAATTACTTGATTTAATGCATTTGGGTCAAAAAAATTGATTTCCATATTCATGTTTTTCGATTCACCAGCTGAGTCATGATCCAACTTAGTACATGAAGGTTTTGGAAAACAAGAATCACAAGACAAACCTGAAACCTGCATATCAGTCTCCCCATATTTAAGTGCACTTGGAGGTATTTTGGGTGCTGTCATACTGGAATTCACAATAGACAAAAAAAACAAGACAAAACAAAAACAAAGAGAATAAAAATCACATTCATTATCCGAAATGCCAAGTTGATGCATGGCAAGAATAATACAATCTTCCAGTTGGATCAAAAGAATTTGAAATGATAAGTTGCATTTCTGATGACCAGAATTCAAAGTGTAAATCAAGGTATCAATTATTCTAATAGCTGCACCACTAAATCATTCAAGGCTAATAGATGGCAAATATATATGTAAATCTTTCAAGAAAGAATCACAACCCATTTTGTTAGTCACTGCATGCTCTATTTCCCACAGGAGCTATCACAATGCAAGTTAAATTCATAAGCAGTTTTACTGCAGATTCAAAAGATTTCATTCAAGAGCAAAATTTGTACACGTAAAGCTAGCGTACCCAGTTGTTGGGGTCACTATGACATCAACCTTTTTGAAGATCTCCATGTGATAGTGCATTATTCTTCTCCTGAACATGTAAGATCAGACAAGGAAATCATCCAACCATAGAATGGAGATCATTCGGGCATATAGTGAGTAAATGTAATTTTTGTAAAAGTTTAACCTCAAACATGTGACAATAAATTTCCTTCACAAAGAGGCAGATTCAACCTCACCTTATACACTGGGCAGCAACATAATCTGATCCACTGAATGTTTTGAACAGTGCTAGATTTGTACGGACATCATATGTTAACTTGACACCTTTTCTGCAAAATAATGAGGAACAGGAGATCTGTCAATTAAAATCAACCAGAACGTCACCAATTACTACAATCATCTAAAGCAGGCAATTTATGCACTTGAAGAATGCTCATATGACACTGAACTCCACAAAAAAGCAAAAGAGGGATACCCATCCTCCACATCAGAGCTTACTCCACTTTGTGTTTCACATCCAATTGAAACAAGATGAGCAGTACGCATTTCATGAAGTTCTGGTATTCCAATCTCTACCATCTGTAACCATGTTCAGTTAGAAAGGAAATGAACTGACTAACGTTGAGATGGTGTTCGTCCAGGAGGAACAGGTTAAAATTAATAGCAATGCAATAAGAACATTGATAATGAAGAACTTACTTCACAGCCATGCGTCTTCATTAGAAGGTTAAGAATGTCCTCACACTTATCAGAGATGTCTGTTGAACTTACATCATTAAACCACTGCAGTGCAATCATCATTTGCAAATGAATGTTATTCAAGGAAAGAATAATGAAAGCAATGTGTGTCAGCAAAACAAAAGGTTTGATTACCGCTGAATACTTTCCCAGTCGCAGTGATCTCAAAGCATCTGTATTTTCATATGATGACAAATTTGGCAAGCAAGGAGGACTCTGCCCAAAACTACACATAATAAGCATAATAGAGAGTAGAAACTTCATTAAATGGATAACCAGAATTCATAACCCAGTCCCTCCAATTAATATTTAAATTTAGCATACAGGACCTGAGAATGAAAAAAGTAACTGTACGCTCTGAGTGAAAGGGCTTCTAGCGGTAATAGCTAATTGATATTGAACAGAAACATCAGGAGAATTGTATTGTCATAACAGATATGGATGATAAAAGCAAAAATACTTGCGGTCCTCACCAACACATGACCATATCTAGATGCAGAAAGCAAAGAACTATATTATTGACGTCTTGAAAGGAACAAACTGATGAATTTAGTGATGCAAGAAACCATTACAAACCTCCTAAAAGGTTGAAAATAATACAGTTAATGATAGGATCAATGAAACTTAAGAATTGAGAAAAACAGGGGTAAAATGTAAAGCATTTGATTTTTTTTAGAAGAAGTGATAAAATGTACGGTACCGGATTCAAGCTGATTCTAGTCTCAGGAGAACAGCCCAAGATTGCTGAATATCTGCACGGCAACAAATGCAAGATAACTAAGATTTTCTACAGAATAACTAACACACAATAATTCAGTTAATTAACTACAAGGACGGGAAGAGTTCACAATGTCAAAAAATCAGCCATGCCACATGCTCAGACTTTTGGAACTGTGATCACCAACAAGCAAAAACGATATTGTCAACCACCAGAGTTCAACCACGTAGCCAAGGGGGTAGGAGTACCTTCTTATTATAAGGTTCAAATCCCAATAGGTATGTGGCAGAGGGAGTTGAAAAAATTTATACTTCGCAATGTAACAAAAGAAAAAAACAATATTTTCTCTGATAATGCCAAGAGAAGACTTAAAAGTGAAATAATTTCCAGTAAAATCTGAAAACTATGGCTTGTTATATCCAATTCCTATACACCTGGTCAGATTTTTGAGGAACTCTTTAAAATTCAATATATTGTAACCATGCCTATAAAATCCAGTGTATAATTGAAATACTTACATTAGCATGACATCCTCCACAGAAGATGCAAGTGGTCCAATTATTTCCACTGTCCCAGAATCACATAAGGAACTACAGAGCATAGAAGCCAGTGAAATAGGGTTATAAAGAAATCTCCAATTCTCAAAATCAGTCATTGTTAACAACGAGCCATACAAGATTGCTCAGTACAAGAGTAATAACAGAAAGGTCCATGGTAAAACTAAAACTAGGTAAATGTTGAAACCTTACCCTCCTATATCTGTTCGACCATATGTTGTTTTCAATCCCACAATACCACAGAGTGAAGAAGGTATTCTGACAGAACCTGCATTTTCCACAGAACATTAATCCAGAAGTAGGTAGCAGAGAAGTATCTAATGCGAGATTCACAAAAATAAAATTATTAGCACAACCTCCACCATCTGTTCCCAAAGCAGCAGAGCACAGTCCAGAAGCAACAATTGCTGCTGGGCCTGATGAGGATCCACCAGTGTATCTATCCAAGTCATGTGGATTTCTTGTTGTTCTGCATCCATATAAAATTTCTAAGGACTGTAGACTGACCATGCAATAAAGATAAATCAAAGAGGAAGACAATAGAAACAATTAATATATACTATATATTAAACTATATGTCCAAAATGACTTAAGAGTCACATTTCAAGTAACAAACTGACCCATAATTTGAATTGTTTCCAGTTGTGCCCATGCCTATCTCATGCATATTTGCCTTTCCTACAAATATCACACCACAACTTCGCAATCTAGAAACACTAACTGCGTCCTTTTCAACTGGTCGAACTTCATGGATCCATGTTGTTGCACCTATCATTATGATATGCTAGTTTTACGACTAGTTCAAAGAAATCCTTAAATAAATGTAAACCAAAAATTTAACTTCTTGCAAATACTTACCCTTAGTTGGATATGGATAGCAATCTATATCATCCTTGATTGCAATGAAAATGCCATCCAAGATGGATATGGGATTTCCTGCAGAGCAACCATGTTTAAATCTCATTAGTTGATATTTAAAGTTCATTCGGCCATAGCTCATCACGTCACGAAGATAATTCATCAAAAGTCAGCAATACCTTCCTCAAACCTCCTTGTAGAAGCTGCAGCCAGCTGCCTGACTCTCTCCTCATCAAAAGAAACCAACAACGGCATCGGTGGCTCCTTCTTTTGAAACTCCTTTATTACTGAGATTACGTGCTCTGCAACCTTTATAAGATAAAAATGAGTTCTTTACTTTAAAATTTGCTAAAAAGGAGATCAAGCCCATAGTAATATGACATACCATAGATGGGGTTACAAGCTTTGAACGGTAAACATGTGCATAATCACGTATCTTCCAATACCTAAATGAAGAAGCCAGGCCCTCACTCCAGCTGCTAGAAGGATCATAGTCAGGAAGACACTTCAAGGCTGACTCAACTCGTTCTTCAGGTTTTCCTTGTTCATCGAGGATAAGAATACCAGGTTCTGGCTCTGCAATTTCATAATACTTGCTTTGTGTAGCTCCAGTATACAATTCCATTACTTATTTGAATTAGATATGCCATCAACATCATTTGAAACAAAATTTCACTGCAGCAATCCACCTTCACATGTTCCCTTGATAAAGCAATCACTTTCTTTCCATAAATTATGTGAAGCTTGAAATATTCTGGAAAGTGAGATATTAACTTTATAAAAGGTCTAGAAACAGGTTTACCTCACAGGTACATAGCAATCTAAATTTATCTACTCAAAAGCTAAAGTGAGAACTTCTCCATGCTTCTCAGAGGATTTAATATAAGATGAGCACACTAAATTACACTTAAGGATCAAGAGGCATATGGACTTGCTTTATGCCCTCATAATCTCATCCCCGGGGTCAACCAATTCAAAATGAAATGGAAAAATGAAAGCTGCACTATATCTTTGACAAAAGAAGAGGGATAAAAAGAGTCAGCTCGTTGTACAGAAGTGAAAAATATAAATAACAATCCTGTAGTTTTGTCTATCCTCCAATAATACTATCTCAACTAGCCATTAATGTGGAATCTACATATGTCCTGCATAAGTCTCATTTGAACTCTACGCCAATGAAGAGATTCATGAAGTAGGAAGACAAAGAGCTTCCAGCCAGAGGTACATGGTCCACAAGAGATGAGGTCAATTTCCTCAACCAAAGGTTCCCTAACCATCATTCATTTTAAATGATGATCATGTAGCTCAAGCTTTCAAATTTTACACACGCAGGCGCAATATATGAACACAAATTTCCACTATATGCTCTCGTCTACATGGAGAATGTGGCAACAAACCTTGAGCAGGAAATTCAGGTTTAAACATGGGTTCTTCTGGAATCTTTGTGTTTCGCAGCAACTGATAACAAAAAGCATTCAAAGCCATCATAGTCAATTATCTTTGCGATTGCAGTCCCGCAATGAAAAAGAAGTTTTAAAGGCAGACCTCATTAATCTTGTTTTGCTTCTTCAAGTACGATATGATCAAAGACCCTATCGCTGGAGCTTCGAGAAGCCTTACAAACAACTTGAATATCCAGCCAGTTAGATGTGGAGCTGTGTAATTCAACAAGAACGAGTTACATAATATTTTTCTTTTATTGACAAGCTTATAGTTCCATTTATACATAACAGTACTTGGGGAGGTAAAGGCATAGATGCCCACATAAAGGATGAGAAGAGAGACCTTGGATGATCTCAGGCTCGTATTTGACAGAGGACAGGTCCAAATCATTAGCTGGAACCATTATTTTTTTCTTTCCCATTCTTAGAAGACGAAGTATACTGTCAATTGATCAAACAAAAGAAGAACATAGAATTCTTACACCAATTCCACATTAAAACTCAAAACAAAGAGAAACATATAAACAAACAAGTAAACAGTCAAGTACTACATTAATGAGACACAAACACAACTGGGTCCTGTTTCTAAGTAACGAAGTTGCTTGCTTGATCATTCCTTTCAGATCAGATTTGTTTCTTAATTACAGAAAACATGGGTTTTTTCTGGTCTCCAGGAGTACACTAAAGAAATCATCAAAGACTAAAATTCGCTTACTTGTTAGTTGGTTTCAGTAATCATTTCTTAGGATGAGAACTCACCTCAAAAACTTGTAAATGTTTCAGTAACTTCAAACAGAATGCCAAAGGAGAGAACTTGAATGCGAAAGGAAAGAGCTTTTATTGATTGCAAAAGGTCTGAGAGTTTTGAGGTCGTGGCTTTTTGTGATATAAACAAAGAATTGAAGTCTACGGTAGTTGTCAGAAACCAAGTGCTGGTTTTGACTTCAGACAGTCTTTCGATTGGCTAGCCACTCGCTTTCAAAACCACATTTAAATACTAGAAACAGTCTTACATCATTCTCAGCTTTCTTCTCCTCTGTTTCTCTTAACTTCCCAAAGTTGTTATCTTCTTTTTAATGGTTGTTTGTGTTTCTTAAGGTAGCGTTTCCCAGCTACCTACTTGATTTTTATACGGTCAATTTTACCGTTTAATCCCAGTAACTATTTCCATAGCTTATGGACATATAAAACTTGATATTATCTAAGCAATTCTTTGTCTGGGTACAGAGCAACCTTTTGTGAGAGATATCAACTGTAAACCTTTCTTATCAAACTTTGTCTATCGTATCATCAAACTAAAAATGGGACAAAAGCAATTTCCTGATTTGGACGTACTTTAAAGGATTGTAATCTCCATTTTTTGGGTTGATGCTTCAATGCCTTGTTCTTTCCACTTTCCAGGACCAGGAACCATGTTGTTCATAGTCGTATTCACCATTAGCACCTTATTTTCATCATTTCACATTAGATTCCTTTTGTTCTTTTCATTTTCAAAGAGTGGTTGGCTTAGTTTTAGCATAATAATAACGACTTAAATTTATTATTTGATGCACAAGATAATGACCTAGATTATAAATGCACGGCACCAACGAGATAAAGATTGCAACTTGATTTTATAGGATCTACCACAATCCCGAACACGACGGCCTCGAGGAATTGAAATCATCTTTTATTAGCGCTTACTGTATCGCATTTGAGTTAGGTCAAAAGACTCAAAACCAAAAGAATATTAACTTAGAATACATGAATCTTTTTTTTTTTTTCGAGGGAAGAATACATGAATCTTTTAAAAACATAAAGTTAAACCTAAAGAATTTGAAAAATAATTGAAAGAAAATTTTCTTACCCATCAAAGAATTTGAAGTATAATTTAAAAATATTGTTAAATAAAAATTTATTTATTTATTTTAATTTATAAAAATTTATTAATTAATAAAAATCGACTTGATCAGTTTTTAACAACAAAGAATTCTTAAAGTAAATTAAACCGAAAACTTAAAAACTGAACTAAAAAATTAAACGGTTTAAAGTTTGTATGGTTAAACCAACTAAACCAGTTGAGTTTTTATTTGTTGGAATATTTCATATTATTATAGGCAAAAGTAGCTAGAGATTGAGTTTAAAATCCCATAGTTGATTTGAGATTTTGCATTATATGTGTGTTAAGAAGAAGATTTTGAAAATTAGCAATTATGTTAATTCGGTTAAAATCTTAATAATTAGTCATTTTTATCTTGTTTTTAATCATACCAATATAGGTTGACTTTGTAAGAATCACTAGATTTGCTAAATTTTAGGTTATTTAAATTGTGCATTATTTATGGTATATACCAATTCAAGAGCTTTAAGCTTTGACAATTGGAATGAAGATGAACCATATATGATTGCTTTAGCCCGATTTTTTTTTCATGATGTGAATGAATTGTGGATGTAGTTCTCATGAGTTACTTGTTGGTAAAGAGGGATTAATTGTGAGCTAATAATACTGCTAGAAAATGCCAATTAGCTTGTAGTTGCCACACCCGTTTCCTAAAGTTGTAAAAGAGTCGGTTATTTAGCCTTTGTTTGGATCCTTAATTGTACAGGGGAAAGGAAAGGAAATATTGAAGAGAAATGAGGAGAAATGAATGGAAGAGAAATGTGATTTCCTTTCTCTTGTTTGTGTTCCTAATTTATCAAAGGAGGAAATTGAATGGAAGAAAATTTTTTAAGACCTTTATGCCCTTGATTATTATTTTGTTAGGAGTTTGTTAGCATTTGTCA
>JAOQMQ010000195.1:28066490-28114361 GCA_027563845.1 Erythroxylum subrotundum | reverse complement strand
AAAATGTCATTTTTGTTGAGTTAAATAAGGATATAATGGTAATTTAGGTTATCTTGTCTTCCATTTCCCCTCCTTTCCCACCAATTTGGTGGAAAATGTATTTGGACCAAATTTCTCTTCCATTCTTTTACTTTTTCTCTATTTATTTTTGTCCAAACAATGGAAAGCAAGAGAATTGCACTTCTCTTCCTTTCTTTTCTTTTGCTTTCCCTCCATCCAAACAAAGGCTTAGTCTCATGAATGAAATAAAACATCATTATGTTGAATCAACATAGGTCATTATTTTGATGGATTTTTATCAAAGTAGACTTTTATCAAGAAAAACACAACCTCCAAATTAAAAAATAATAGCAGTTGTATGAGACCTTATCGAGGACAGGTCTCTTCGTTGTGTCGGCTAGGTTCTTCAGATAAAGGGAAAAACATGGCTAGGAAAAAAGAGGTGGCTTTCCCCATTTCTTGACCTGTGACTAGATCTTACGGTAGAGTAGCCACTTATCATGGGTGACTCAGAAAGCTTAGTCAACAAATTTGAGGCTTTTATACAAACTATGATCGCGAGGCAACAAGCACTGCAAGAATAGATGGAGGAGCTCACATGCCTTGTCCGGAGATCGAGGAAGGATTCAAGGGACAATGCTGGTGGTTTTAGCAGTAGCAACCGATGGAGCTGAAACTGTTCCAAGGAAAGAACAAATGAGCAAGTCAGGGGTCATTGGTACCGCACTACTCCAAGCTTGAATTTCCTACTTGTAATATGTCGAAAGAGCCCTTGATATGGTTACAAAGGTGCGAACAATTTTTGTGAATCAAAAAATCTAAGAGAGAGAAAAGGTGGGATTGGTAACCTTCCACTTGATGGGGGAATCACAATTGTAATTTTACCAGTTCAAGTAGGAGGAGTTGGAATTGGAGTGGGAAAGATTCAAAGAACATTATCTCATAAGGTTTGGATCACCTATGAGCAATAATCCTTTAGGGGAGTTGGCAAATTTTAAGTAAACAGGAACTATAGAAGATTACCATAGACAGTTTCAATCCTTGTTAGCAAAGACTGCAGACTTGAACCCCCCTTGGGTCAAAAGGTGAATTTATTTACAGTAGGACTGGTGGAGAGCCTTCGGATCGAGGTAGAGATGCAACAACTCGATCATTTAGGAATGTCGATGAATATGGCACGGGCTTTAGAGAGGCAACAATAGTTTATTACAAGGCAGCTCTAAATTTTTGACTAGATGGACAACCCCTAAATTAATCGCAACAAGCATTGCTTCTGCTAGGAATCAAAGAATCAAAGGACTGGAGGAGGGAAACCAACAAAGTCAACTTCTAGCAATTCAAAAAGCAACCCAGTGCCATTTTTTAAAAGGCTTTCAAGGGAAGAGATGGCAAAAAGAAGGGTTGAAGGCAATGTTTTAACTACCATAAAACTTACTCAATGGGACATAAGTGTAAGAGGCCTTTTTGGATCGAAATGCCTGACTCAGATAATGAGCAAGGGGAAAAGGTAGTAGGTGACTCAAATTTTTTGTTACATGCTATAAGTGGGATTTGAAACTCACAAACAATACAATTCAAGCACCAGTGGCTAGGTCATCTATGTGGCTATTGGTGGATTTGGGGAGCACTCACAATTTTATTTAAGAAGGAGTGATACCTAAGATTGGTATTACAACAAGGGAGTGGTATTCAAGCACTAGTGGCTAGGTCATCGATGTGGCTATTGGTGTGGATTTGGGAAGCACTCATAATTTTATTCAAGGAGTGATACTTAAGATTGGTATTACAACAAAGGAGTGGTCAGGACTGCAGGTGGCAGCAACCAATGGAGAAAAAATGCCCGATTTGGGTATCTACAAGTTGGTAACTCTACATGTTGATTTTGATTCTTTTACCACTGACTTTTATTATATTCCCTTAGATATTTTTGATATTCTTTTAGGCGTTAAATGGATGTGTACGTTAGGCCCTATGCTCTGGGATTTTGGGTGTCTAATGATGAGTTTTGAGCTGGATGAGAAAAAGGTACAGTGGAAGGGGCAAGTTCCTAGTGTTGAATTGAGAGTATCAATCATGAAGGGATAACATTTGACCTCTGTAGATATAGAAAAATTGTTGGAAAAATTTGCAAATTTGTTTACAGAAGCTTCAGGGTTACCATCGACTTGAAGTTGTGATCACAGAGTTGCTTAAATATCGGGATCTGTACTTTTTAGCTCTCGAATTTTTTTTAGTGAATTAAGCATGATTTAAATAATTTTGAGGTTTTGATAGGTGAATTTTTGGAAGTTAATTATCATGTCTATGTTAGTAGGATTTATTTCATGAATTAGTTGTATTAAAAGCGGTAAGAATGCATAAAGGTCATTTTTGGTATGTCACTTAAGTTTAAAAGTTATAAGGCATTAAAGGAAGGGCATAGTGGACATTTTACATTCATTAAGGGTAGAATGGGAAAAGGGAAATGTGTCTTGCTCTTGAGAAGGAAGAAAAAAATGAAAATAGAGAAGGAAGAAGAGAAAATACGAAAACAAGAAGAGAAGAAGTGAGGTTTCGGTGGTTTTAAAGAAAAGAAGAGAGTTGAGCTAGGGTTTCATATTTTCTAAGCTTTCTAGAGAGATTTTGAAGTTGTGCAAGAAGGGAAAAAAGGTAGAGGAAGATAAGAACTTCCATTTGAGCCAATAATCTCTTCATTTGGTGAAGATTCAAGGTAAGTTTGATTTTAATCCTTTGGATTTAGGGAAGGGTTTTAGTTCATGAAGCTTAGGAAATGCATGAGTTTAAGTTTTCTAAAAACAATTTTAATGAATGTGCTTTGTGGGTTTTCAATTTTGCAACCCTATTGAAGTTAGGATTTTTGCCTACGAAAAGGGAATCAAGAAAGACAAGAGGAGCAAGAGGAGAGGCACATTTAAGCAAGTTATAAGTAAGGAATTCAAGGTAGGTTACATTTTTATAATTAAGTAATAAGCCATTAATGTTTCTTTCAAGAAATGAAAATAAATGTTTTCAACTACTTTTTCAATGTGTATTTATTGCTCTTTAAATGCTTTGAGAATGTGCTACATGTTTTGTATATGAATTATGTTATTGATTTATGAAATGAAAAATGAAAATGATTTTGAAAGGATATCAAGTTTATGAAATCATGTTTTCGAAAATGTGTCATTTCGGGCAACAAGTTTACAAGTTATGAAATACATGTTATGTAAGTTTGGTTTGGTCCATTCTGTATGTCAAGTGCACTTCGACTAAAGGCTTCTCCCGCCTGCCAGCTAGTGGCATGGAGCTCCTTCATGGACTCCCTCATGTTTACGACTATACAAAACCACTATGTGGGATTGTGTTAGTTTGTTATGTTCACGACTACACAGGACTATTATATGGGAATGTATTAGTTCGTTCTGTTTATGTGCTTAAATGTGTTGACAAGTTTGTTGAATGCATGATTTATGTGGCTTATAAATTGTTTGATAAATTGAGAATTGGGAAATATATGTTTCATGATTCAATGTGAGGTTTACAATGGTTTTTTCTTTTTACCGATTATAAAACTGTTACCCGCGAGCTTTAAGCTCACCCCCTCCCTTTCCATTCCATCTTCAGAAGAAGAGCAAGAGATCGAGTGAAAGAGGGTCAAGGCATCACTCTGATTAGGCATATTTTTGTATTTTCAGCTAGATTTTGTAAACACAAGGCTTTAGCCGCATTTCAAGTTTTTCTAGTTCAAGTGTATTTTGTATTTTTGGTTCATGAACTCAACTGATATATTGTGGCTTGAAATGCCATTAAAGCTTTGAAAAACTCTTATCTTTTGAGGTTAATGAAATATATTTCGTTTGCTCATGATCTTCCCATTTTTGTACATTGCACTTTCTAGTTTTTCATAAGGGAAAACTTTGTGTTCTGACTTCAGGGGAAAATATGTAATGATCTAGGCTGAACTAGACAAAAGTGTCTTCTAGAAAGTTGTAGCTTATCTTCTTAGCTTTCCAACGGTATATAATATGAAATTTTTGGACATCAGAGTGGGAAGATATGATCATTTTAAGTAGTAATGCTGCATGGGAGGTTTTCGCGAGATAGATTTAGTCGCGATCACACCTTCATTCTTTGTGATCGCACCTGCTTTCCTTGCGAGCGCACCACCATCCTTGCGATCGCACTTATGTTTCTTGTGAGTGCACCCGAAGGATTTTCCAACTCTGAACATGTGTGACTCTTTTGGCCATAACTTTGTCATCCGACTTTCAAATGACCTGATTTTTGAACAAATGGATTCCTAATACATTCCTCTATCTCTCCAAAAAAATTTATAGCTTTTGGTATTGATTTGAATAATATTAATTGAATCAAAGTAAGGGTAGCAGTTGGAAGAGTATGAATTGGATATTTTATTGAACATACTTCAGTATTTTGATGATATCTTGATCTGTAGAGCTCCAAATAAGATGATTCTTGTTTCTAAATAAACTAGAGACATAGGGCTACAAATTATATGAAGAAATAGAGTTTAATTCAGTCTCTAAGAATTTCAATTTCCGAATGAAAGTTGAGCACAAAATACTGTTTTAGTATAAGAATGGTTTGGAAATGGGGCCCAACACATGTTGTGGCGTCAGAGCATGAAGATGAACCGATAATGACTAACGGGATCTCAGTGAAATAACCCTACAGGATAATACACTCACATCTTATGATCCTCTGATGTTGGGCTCCAGAAACCAGGGTCCAACAGTACCAGTGATGGTGCAACCTTACTGTTATCCTCACCTTCGAAAGGATGAGATAGAGAAGCAGTGTGAGGCTATTCTGCAACAAGGAATAATAAGGCTAAATCGATCTCCCTTTTCTTCGCTGGTACTACTAGTGAAGAAATATGATAGGACATGAAGGTCTTTTGTGGACTATATAGAGCTTAACAATCACAGGGTAAAGGGTAAGTTTTTTATCCCAATAGTGGATGAGTTATTCGATGAGTAGCATGGAGCACGATATTTCACAAAGTTAGATCTTCTTTCAAGATACCATCCAGTTAGCATGGATCGTCGAGATATAGAGAAGACAACTTTTAGGACGCACCATAGGCATTTCGAATTCCTAGTAATTCCCTTTGGGTTGACCAAAGCTCCCTCTACTTTTGAAAGTTTAATGATTAAGGTGTTTAGGCTTTATTTGCGTAAGTTTGTCATAATCTTCTTTGATGACATTTTTATATATAGTTAGACTTGGATTGAGCATATTCAGCATATGCATTTAGTTTTTGAATTGTTGTGAGCTCACCATCTTTTTCTTAAGAAATCAAAATGCACATTTGGGGAGAATCAGGTGACGTATTTGCTCATATTATCCATGGTGAAAAAGTGGAAGCGAATGTAAACAAGATTAAGGCAATGGTAGAGTGGCCAGTACCATAATAAACCAAGGCTCTCAGGGGCTTCTTAAGATTAGCAAGGTACTACAGAAAATATATAAAAAAATATGGGCAAATAGGGGCACCTCTGGCTAGCCTGTTGAAGAAGAATGCATACCAATGGGAGAATGAGGCCTATTCAACCTTCTCTAACTTAAAGAAATTTCTTCTTGAAACCTTTGTTTTAAGGTTGCCTAATTTTGAGGAAGAGTTCATGGTGGAATGTGATGCCTCTGGTGGTGATATTAGAGCGGTCCTACACTAACAAGGTCATCCAATTGCATTTTTCAACAAAAAATTGGTAGATTGTCATTATAAACTCACAGTATATGAAAGGGAGCTTATCGGTCTTGCCAAAGCTGTGATCCACTAAAGACCATATTTTTAAGGGAGGTATTTCCTCGTAAGGACCAATCACTTCAGCCTAAAATTTTTGTTAGAATAGAGGTTAATCACTTCACCTCAACAATATTGGATTAGTAAACTAATGAGTTTTGATTTTAGGGTGGAGTATAAAGCAGGGTGTACCAAGTTGCCGATGCACTTTCCTGACGTGATGAGGAAGATGGCTAGCTCTTTGCTCTTTCTAAGCTACGAGCTGACATTTTTTATGCCCTTCAATAAGAAGTGAAAGCCTCAAATGGCTTGAAACAGCAGTGGGACAACATAAAGAAGGTAGAGGCCGAAGCTGTTAGGGAAGTGAGGGATGACTTGATATTTTTCAAGGGAAAGGTTTTTTTGTTGTCCAATTCTCCCTTAGTGCAAACCATACTCTTAGCCATTCATAATATGACCCACAAAGGGCTCCATAAGACTTTGCAAAGGGTGCATAGAAATTTTTTTTAAGAGGGAAAGAAATCAGCAGTGGCTAACTTTGTGCAGAGTTGTCAGTTTTGTCAACGCAACAAGTGGAAAACCTAAACCCTACAAGGCTTCTACAACCTCTTTTGTGGCACCAACATGTATAGACTGATATTTCGATTCATTTTATCAAAGTAGACTTTTATCAAGAAAAACACAACCGATAGATTAAAAAAACACCAACAATTGCACAAGATCCTATTGAGGAAAGGCCTCTTCGTTGTGTCAACATAGGTGTTGGATTTCAAGTGTAATTGGGAATCTCATATTGAAAAGAGATGACATTAGTGAGTGCATATAAGTGAAAAGAACCCATAAATTTAATGTTTTAAGATTTTGAGTTAGAGTGTGGTGTCAAAACTCACAAAGTATGTTCCCTCGCTAGACTCGTGATAAAGATCTCCCAAATAAATGGACTCCACGACACCAACAATGGCTTCTTTGGCTTCTTCGGAGAAAGGAGAGAACTCGGGTAGGGAAAAAGAAGTGGCTTTTCCCGTGATTAGATCCTACACTAGAGTACATAACAGCCGTCTTTTATATTTCGGTGGAGCTGCACAATTGGTGCATATCAATGCTCGCAAATAGGAAAAATCGCAGCTGGGTTATGAAAAACACGAAGTTTCCATTTCAAGTTTGTGCAGGTATGTTAGAGTACCGCATCTTTTTACGTCATACATGATACAGATGCATGATTTTGCTTGCAGGTTATCTAATGCGGTTTATAATTGCACCAAACCTTCTTGATCTTCCTGCCATTTCTGTTCCCATGAGTTACCTTCAGAGTCTCACTTGACCATGATCAACATCTTGGAGCTATTTCAGGAGTTCAATGTCAAGAAAGCCAAATTTGTCTGTTATGCAGGTTGGTTATGACCAAAAAGGACTTCCGATTGGATTACAGATAATTGGCCGTCCATGGGCTTAAGCAACAATTCTGCGTTTAGCCATAGCAATAGAGGTATGTGTTATGAATTGAAATGAAGTTGCTTGTTGCTTGGTTGGTGCATTATTTGTTTAAAACATCATATTTTTGTTCTTCCAGGAGCTATGTGTCGAGTCCGAGAAGCAGCCATTATCCTTCTATGATGCCTTGAAGCCAAATTGAGGGATTTAATTTGGCTTGGAGCGGCTCATCGCTTCTTTCATGCGTCTCCCGAAAAAGTTTCTGTTTCTGCTATTTTGAAGCTTGAGAAAGATAATACAGTATGATGCTTTACAGATAACTGATGATCGTCATTCTTATGAAATCTATCAAAAATTTTCTATGTTTACATTTTATCCTTAGAGCCTTCGAGTATGCTTTGGATGGTTCATTATCAACTCTGCAGTTGTCTCAGGTTCATTCACTGTAACTCATGTTTCATTTACAAGTTGGTGCTTGAAGCAACCATCAATTATTATAAAAAAACATACACGTGCAAATAAGATAGGACGTATACATCCTTTTTCAATGCTTGAATGAAGATGTTTTTATGGTATCACTGAAAGATAACAAGCATCTATTCTGACAATAACAATAGAAATAGCATAACAAAGACGTTATAGGATTCCAAGAATGGGCAACAATATTACATCATCATTATTAAACCCAGATTCAACTTCAGGTCAATGTGTTCGGTCCTTTAGATTATCCTCCTCTGGAAAACTACTTGGTTGATCTAGGCCAGCAGGAATTTTTCCAGGATAGTTGGTTATTGAAGGATCTGACCCAGCCATGCTGGACAAAGAACAAGAGAGCATAAGAATCTGAAACAGGACGATACATTCCTCGCCAGGTTTTATAAAACACAAGAAACTCACCTTCTGTCAACAATGATCATTGATCGAAGCTCGCAATTTGCAAAGCTGCGAGTACATATTAGAAACTATTTCTTATTACTTCAGGGAAAGATAGAACAACAACATAATTAGGAGCACCAATACACAGTATATCTAGCATGTTAAAATGAAGGATGCATGCATTTCCCTAACGTAAACCATAACTTCCAACAAATATTTATGAGTTCTAAATAGAAAACTGAACCAAGATATTCATGTAGAAACCGTAGAGCACAACAGAGCAGAGAAGCACTTCCAGAATACATTTCCCTTTTGTTCAAAAACAATGTTATATTTGAAACACAATCATCTCCTGCTCAGCTAAAGTCTAAACAGAAGTAGAAAGATATCATAGGATTTGCAACAGATCAGAACATCAAAATAAAGTAGAGGTTATGGAAACGTTCAGAACTTAAGCAACCATAAGAACCTAATGGCTAAATCAGTTTATGATTTGAGAGAAAAAAAGCATGATGAAACTTGCCGCTGGCACATTTCTTTTTTCAGCAATGGATGACAGTCGCTCCCAAATGCATTTAAGGTGTGGAACAAAACCCCACTATGAGTGACTATTGCAATCTCTTTCTCCTTCCTCGTCCACAACCTGTAATGCAAAGTATTCAGGCATGGTATGCAACTTCAAGCAAAATATGTAACAAATCTAATCCATTAAAAACTACCACCTATGAAATGCTTTAAAGATGTTATTTTATCCCAGGAATGATCTGAACTTGCATGGTCAAGAATAGCTCAGGAACTCTTATCTATAAACGTATGGCAATGCAACAAGGATGTGACAATTTGAATGTTTTAACCTTCAAAAGGCTTAACAGCATTACTAAGATGTCTCTTGCAAACAAATATGAACTGAAGTTTCTTAGTTGGTGGAATTCGAAACAATCAATTACTGGGCGCCAAGAAGATTCAAGTTGCATCAATATGTGGCATAGCTTCTAGTTGCAGTCCGAAGATAAAATCCTGTTTATGCTCTTTGGCACGTCTATAAAACTATCCTTACACAACCAACGCCATATGAATGCGAGTAATGATCAACCAACCAGTTCATGAACTTCAATCCCCTGGCAGCAAGTTCATCAGAAGTCTCTCTCACATCGGCCTTCCACAGTGTGTCCTCATCAGTTTCTATCTGAACAAAACCACAAATGGGTAATTGAATGGAGCAGTAACATAAAGAAGAAAAGAAAGAATTAGGCAAGTAACCAAACTTGGTCAGATCCATGATTAGAGAGTTTATACTTGCCGGTGAAAAATCAATTGCAGGAAAAAGTAATTGATAGCTGCTGACATTTTGCCTCCCATGACAAGGACAAATACCCTGTGGGAAATAACTACAATTAAGGATGCTTTTATGGACTTCAAAGTTGACAAGCAGATGTGGAACGTTGAAATCTTTTATTCTCTATGAGAGGGTGTGGGAATGGATATCATTGCATCAGCTCAAACATCAATATATTGAGTTAAGCATCAAGCTCTAGACTTAATCAGAGTGTGTAGTCGTTGATATTATACTGAATAGTTCAGTTTATAAGTACATGATATCAAAGGAAACGTAAAAAGAGAACATAGTAGACGCACCAAACGATCTCTACAGTGTTCCACTGCAAGAAATGGTGGGGAATTGAGACTTGAAATTGCTGCTCTACCACTGTTTCCAGCATTTGCCACCATAAGTGGTAGTACATCCATCCTATCAGTGTAGTCCCCACCACCAAAAACACCAACAGCTGTCTGCAATGTTCTGCAGGTCATAATGGTCACGTCCTAACAAGACTTTTTTCATCTAACAAGCATAGTTTGTAGACCTCTATCCAAGTGAATACTTTATGATTATTTTCATCTAACAAACAAAGCCCAGAACGCAAAACTAACCAGTACCGTAGCAAGGGAGAAACAATAACCAAATCAATCCTTTTGGAAAGCCCACACGCTTGCACATGATTACGCAGATGGTCAACCTATACCATAAGAGTGCACAGTTTTCAGGAGACTTGAACTTAAAGGAGCAAGTTTTCTTCAGGAATACGTAGAACGCAAGAATGAGTTCTTTTTTCTTTAATATAATACCTGCTGCCAGCCTAGGGGAGTAAGGGGTGCATCAAAATGTTCAGGAGAATAGTATGCTTTGGAGTTCTTATTTCCCTCAGCATTGTGTGTCCCTTGTGCATGCCTCACCTGGATGTGTGGTTTTATAAATGACTTAATTTGCAGCCAAAAGCCAAGAAAAGAAGGAAACTCATCTTTGAGGTCTTTCAGACCATATACACCAGCATCTTCATATCCGGATGTGAATAATTAAAACTTCAATACCAACCAGATGAAGAGTTTTGCAGCGGTGCAATGGAAACAAACTTGGACCTGGATCGCTACCCATTATCTGCAATCTCTCTCTGTCTTGCTAGAAAAGGGATAATAACAAAAACATTCAGTATAAATTTTGCTGACTCGCAAAGTTTGAAAAGATCTAATAGTAGGCCACTCATCTCTAACTTGTTATCAAATTACCCACAAGTCTTACTAGAAAAAGTAATTGTGTTTTATAAGCAATTAATAAATCACCACAGATGAATTGCAGTAGCTGATATAGGTTAAACATCATAGAGAAGTACAATCGCATTAAAAAGTTACAACTTCTGTTGCTGAAGTATAGATGTTGTTGAGACATACTAAACCATCATAACAGGGCAAGTTGTGTCTTATTTCTATTACAAGATAGAGTTATAAAACCAACCACTTTTATCAGAAGTTGATAAAATCAAGAAGTCAACTAACTAAAACCAAGAGAAAAAAGCAAAACTTGAACAAAGACATCAATCTTCATATGTAAACTTAGAGATTGTGACACATTTACCAGGAGAGAAGCGTGGAGAGGAAGAGAAAGACAGTTTGGTGAGAGTGACAGAGACGAATTGAAGATGAAGGAATGGGGTGTAATACAAACGAATCGACGAATGATTAATGGGCAAGTGGCGTAAATAATTACACTTTGTCTCTCAAGTTAACCAAGGAATGGGGTGTTTTTCTTTTTTAGTCTCAGAGAAGAAAATCAGAGCCTTTTGTTTCCATGCTCGACTTCTTTCATCAATCTGTGGTATCATCTTTTTCTTTTATTCCAAACTAAACAGAGGAAGAGGAAAAGGAAAGCTAACAAATGCCTATGCTGCATATTCCAAGCATAGGCATTTTTTATTTAAATTTTTCTTGTTATTCTCCACTTGCCTTAAAAGAAATCTCAATGTAGGATAAGGTTGACTGACTAGTTTATAGTCTGCTTTAAGTTAATAGAATATCGAATCAATTTGTATTTTTATTTTGACAAGAACTTCAACATCTCGTGGATGGAAAAAGGGACTAACTCATCCTGGACAGGTCCCTTTCACCCGAGTTTAATGCCTCCATGTCCAATATATGATTGATGTGCTACTAATCTTTTTGTGCGCTATGTGGTAAAGAGAGACCTCGGATGATCTCACCTTCCTACTTGACAAGGGACAACTCCAAATCCTTAGCTGGAACCATTATTCTTTTCTTTCCCATTTTTTAAAAACGAAGTATACTACCAATTGATCAAACCAAAGAAGAACAGAGAATTCTTACACCAATTCTACATTAAAACTAAAAGCAAAGAGAAGCATATAAACAAACTAGTACACAGTCAAGCGCTTCATTAATGAGACATAAACATAGCTGGTCCTGTTTCTAAGTTACGAAGTGATTGCTTGATCATTCCTTTCAGACGAGAGTGCCTTCTAAATTACACCAAACATGGGTTTTTTTTTATAAATATTCATGAGTATAATAAAGAATTCATCAAAGGCTAAATTCGCTTACTTGTTAGTTCGTTTCAGTAACCATTTCTTAGGACAAAAACTCAACACAAAAACTTGGTCCTTCAACCAGATATGTGAGTACCGTACCAAGCCACTTGCTTTCAAAACTACATAATAGCTTACATCATTCTCATCTTTTTTTTCCTCTGTTTCTCTTGCCCTTCCCAAAGTTACAATTTTTTTTATGGCTAAAATGTAAATTTTTAAAAAATTCGGACTAAAATGTAAATTTTAAAAAACAACTTAAATATTTAACTTTCAGTTCAATCATCTCACGATCACAGGCAATGCTTTGAAGTGAAAAAATTTCTGTTTTGTATAATTGTTGAACCAACTAAGGATAAGTTACATTACTTTGGTACATTTAGACTTGATTGAGGTTTGAAATGAATTTAGATAGTTACTTGATTAATTGGTTAAGGGTTTGATAAGTTTAGGTTGTTAATTGATGTTATAACTTAAGGGATTGATTGTTTTGATATCGATGCATCTAAATCTAGAAATTATGAGTTGTTAAAGGAATAAAGGTATTCTTATGAATACAAATGTGATCTAAAAGATATGAGTAATGTATTAGGAATGAATGAATGAGTATTGAAAAATTGTGTGAATATATATATAATGCTAGAAAAGGATTGATGAATTTAAAATAATCAAGTTTACTTAAGGTATAAACCTAAATTGCAAACTAGTTATTTACAAGCTATAATGTTTGAATGATCAAGACTCGTGATTAAGGATGCATACTTGAAAAAGTCAATTGAGCATACATTGAACATGACACATATACATATGCATGATTGAATATTCAAATGATTGATCAACTTAGTAATGTGCAAAATATGTGTGTATTGCATGATTAAAGAAGCACAAATTGAACGTCAACATCCAGACATTGCCGGATCATTAAGGCAATAGCTTATATGGAATGTACTGTGAGTTAACCTAGACGTTTTCTCATTATGATTTAATTGCCTTTGCTTAGATTTCATTTATTGAATTGATATTTATATGATTATTATGATTCCGGACATTTTGCACTCAACTGAATGTTGAATGCCAGACTTAGATCCGAAGAATGTCATAATTAACATGAGCATATTGAATGAAAAGTGTTGATAGCATAATATGTGAATTGATGTATTCTATTACATTGATATGCATGATCAGATAAAGGAGTTGTGATCGGAGTAACTAACGTGAAAAAGAACTTTAAGCTCAGGAATGTGCACAAAGAACCACAAGCTTAGGTATTATTGAGCTCGGTATCCACTATGGGTATGAGATGGTAAATGAAATGAGTCTGGTATCCACAATAGATATGGGACAATAAATAGGTGCTCGGTCACAACAAAGTAAAAATGAATGGAGTCACATGTGCATTTGCATATACAACTTGATATGTATCATATGGATGATTGAAATAAATTATTGGATTGTTCTAAAATAGTGATATTAAATATTGTACAAAAGTTGTACTTGTTGAAGCGTGATAAAATGTGACGTAATATTCAATATTGGATTATAGGATTTACTTGTGAATTGGATTATGAATTGTCCTTGTGTTTTGATATGAATGAGCACATCGATGATGGTTTACTCACTGAGTTCGCAAACTCATCAAAATTGCAACATTATTTTTTCAGGTCCAGGAGGAATCTAGCTAGCCTAGTTGAAGTAGCTTTTGCATGTAGACATGAGTTAGTAGTCGGGATCAGTTGTACATGCAAATGTCTTAAATTATTTTGTATCAAGAATTGTATTTCTCAATTGTTGTACAATGTATGTGTGAATTCTGAAGTGCAATGACTATTATGACTGTATATGTTGGTAAATGAATTGGTTCAAATGAATTTTTGGAATGCTTAAGATGTTTTTTATGCCTGAAAATGTGTAATGAGTTGATTTGATCATCTTAAAGTGCCACTCTCATAGAGTATGTTCTCGAATATTTGTTGGTACATTCGAGCATATGCTCTATAGGAGTGGAATGTTACACTATAGGCATGAGTAGAGGGAGAAGGATGAGTGGATATGGAGTACACTTCAATAAGTTAACTGACTCAATTGAGTACCATGTTCATTTTGATGTTTAAACAATATGGAGATCATGTTTAGATTATAAGGTCAAGCAGCTCATAACAATCCATTACTGCAGATTCTAATACCCAAACTAAAATTGACTTTCAGTCAAGAGGATTGTAATGAAATGGTGGGAATAGCATCACTTCATCTACCTTATGCAAAGAGAAGAAGGTTTGGATATTCAACCTTTAGAGGAAGTAAAACTTGATTTTTGGACTTATAGTGAATTTCTATTTGTGAACTTGCTTATGAACTTGTTCCATTTCATATATGTTTGGAAATTGAAGTTGTAATGAACTTGAAGTTGCTAGGAATTTGAAGTTGAAAATTGAAGTTATGAAATTGCTTGTTATAATGACATATAAGAAGTTGGTGAAATGGAAGTTAGTTAAATGACTGTTGAAGTTGGTATGGAATTTATTCCTTACCAGGAGTTTGTTAAGTGATGAAATTGCCATTTTGGAGTTGTTATAGATATCATATTCATTTGATTTACTAACAATTGAATACAAGATAAACTACAAATATAACTATAAAAGCTTATAATATATTTGTCCCTATAAGTACAATAAATTTTTTATCATGGCACAACATCAAATTTATAAACTTCATATTCTTCGACTTATCAATAATTATAGTTATAAAAATAACTATAAATATTACAACGCATACTCTATAATTATAACTCACATTCTACAATCTTCTTGTCTCAGAGATTGTATATTTTAGTGCCATTTTTACTTTTGCCAATTACTTTATAGCTCATGTACATTATCCATACCATTTCTCAACTTCTTGTTCTTAACCTTCAACCTCTAATTTTCAAGTCTCAATTTATTTATATTGCATTTCACTTTTTAACAGAAATCTTCAGTCACCCTTCTAAAAAAATTGCATCCCCCTTCTTACAATAATTATTATTAATTACCAATAACAATTATCATACTAAATACCAATAGATTAATAATTAGAAAGGAAAATACCTCATAGTTTGGGCATTCATAAAGTCTTATTATAGGATTGTCATTGGTCCAAGAAGTAACTAAACGACTTCGGCTTCTACATCTGTAAAAAACTTCTTCACTGTATTACTTTCCAGTACAACCCCTTCTAGTTGAGTTTAAAGATTCAATATCTATTACAATTAACAAAAACCTTATAAAAATTAAAAATGAAAACAAGGTTCAGGACGTTAAAAAATCAATATAACTTAATGTAATAAAAAACAACATGAATTTAGTATACTAAATGTGTACTAATAGTTTATGAAATTAATTTTACTCCTAAAATTTGAGTTAGGTTTGGTCCTATATGTTCAATGTGTTATACTTCAATTTATTTTACTCCTATAAGTATAAAATAAATTGAAATATTACACAAAACACCTACCAAAATAAATTAATCCTTTATAATCTGCATAGTATATGATTTGGGCTTTTTTTTTTCTTTTGCAAAATATGCATAACTTGATAAATGTTAATATATATGTTTGTTAGTGTATCCTAATATAATTTGCATAGAATACAATTTGAGCCTTTTTCCTTTGCATAATCTACAGATCTTAATATCTATTAATAATTTCCATGATTTTAGTGTATGAGTCTTAAACCAAGATGTCGTTTCATCTAACATGCATTCAAAGTGCTACCTCCCATAAGAAAGAATATAATTAATCCCATGATAAAGAACATGAGTTATTATGGATAAAGAACATGATTAATCTTCGTCATGGTTAGAAGAATAAATTTAACAACTTAATTGCCTATGTATGCTCTGATTTCACAAATCATGTATTTTTTAGAATGTGACTGCAACAATGGTTGATTTAGAAGCAACTAAGCAATGGTGAGTTGAGATTAGCAGCAAGCAAAGGCTGAATTAGTATAAAACAACGGATGAACCCACATGAGATAACAAAAGCAGGATGAACACACAGGAAGCAACAAAACCCATATTCCCCTTGCAGTGTAGGAGATAGAGGAACCTTATTCGAATCAAGACGCTAGAGATATAGATGTTGGAGAGAAAGGAAACCTTAATATTTATTGGAGAGATTTACACATACGCTAATGCTGGAGATAAATGGTAGAGAAAAAATGCTAAAAGAAGTGTGTTGGAGAATTGAGCTACTGGTGTTTTACTTAAAGATATGTTGAGTTATAAACATACCAAAAATACCCTCTTTTATTAGTTAAGAATAAGATAGCGTATTACTGGACATTCCTAGATTTCACATATCAATAAGACTTTCATTAAGTTATTCTTTTGTTATGTTGAGTTATCTTTTTTTAGCAAAATAACGAAATAGCCCTTCTTTTTATTCATTCTAACAAATCCAATACCACTAGTGCTAAGCGTGTTGCACAAACTCAATCTCCCCATGAAGTTGAGGTTAAAAGATGAAATTTCAGAAAGTTTAAGGTTACTTTGGCAAAAAAGGAAAATTTACAAAACTTTTGTGCACCTCACACTTAAGCGGGAGAACATTTTTTCCTTTTTGCCCCGCTTGTGAAGTGATGCACTAGTTGAGTCCTCGAAAAGGTGTGCCCGTTTGGCCTGCCTGTAAGGTTTCCTAAAATAAATAAAAAAACTTGATATTTTCTAAGCATTTCTTTTTCTGGATACCGAGCCACTTTTTGCAAGAGATATCAGCTGTCTTAGATTTAAACTTTCCTTATCAAACTTTACATATCGTATCATCAAACTAAAAATGGGACAAAAGCAATTTCCTGATTTGGACGTCCTTTACAGGATTGTCATCTCCATTTTTTCGGTTGATGGATGCTTCAAAATGCCTTGTTCTTTCCACTTTCCAGGACCAGGACCATGTTGTTCATAGTCGTATTCACCATTAGCACCTTATTTTCATCTTTTCACATTAGATTTTTTGCATTTTCAAAGAGTGGTAGGCCTAGTTTTAGCATAATAATAACTACTTAAATCTATTATTTGATGCAAAAGATAATGACTTAGATTAGATATGCACGACCCCAATGGGATAAAGATTTTATATAGCATCTTCCACAATCCCGAAAACGATGGCCTTGAGGAATTGAAATCATCTATATTAGTGCACATACTATATCACAGCACTTTAGAGTTGGTCAAAACCAAAGGAATATTAACTTGAATATTCTCTTTTAAATTAGTTTCATTCTCTTTTAAATTAGTGCAATAAAGAAAGTAGTTATTATAGTAAATCATTTAATAGACTCCTTTTTTAATTAAGCTTCAAGCTCTCTAATGATAACTATATTCTTTTATAATATATCAATTAATTTTTTAAACTTTAAACATTTTATTTTATTAGTTTAATTTTCAAATCAATTTTAAAAATGTCGATTATAATAATAAAAGCTATATAAATGAAAGATTAACTTATTGTCATTGATTTAAGTTAAGGGTGTAGAAAATTCCAAAAAAAAAGTTAAGGGTGTAGCTACTCATGTTTTAGTAGAGGTAGTTGTCCTTACTAAATTTAAGAAACGAACACAGGGTGGTTGTTCTCATTTTTCGTGTGCCACCTTATATCACTCTCCATTCATCCATCTATTATTATCCTTACTGAATCTAAGAAACGGACACAAGATGATTGTTCATGTTTTCATATGTTATCCTGTGTTCCTCTCTATCCATCCATCCATAACAAAAATAGAAAATAGAAAACAGTTTTCTAGTTTTGTTTTTAAGAGACCAATAAAAACTTATACAATTCCCCTATTTATCAAGAAGCTACCTATGTTAATGACAAAATTTCCTCAAACTATTTCTCTAGATCCGTTAGAATCTGAGTATGTGCAGAGGGTATAGGTAGAAGAGAATCATCCGAAAGTCAGAAATCATTATGTACGTCCAGAGGAGTTGATGGTTTTGTATTACCAGGTGAAATAATGGGCTGATAAGGAGAAGGATAAAGCACAAAAGTTGCATAAGAACATGCAAACAATTTTTAAAAAATGCACACAAACTGGTCGAGGTTTCTTTAATGGAGACATTATTGCCGAGAATGGTGTAACTTTAGAACTAACTGAACTGTGATCAAGTTGGCAGTTGGTGGTAATACTCCAATCCAATTTGGTTCTTATAAATTGGCATGTCAGCTTCATCAATCATGCATGTTCTACCAATCTTTTTGTGAAAGCATTCGTCGCCTGAACTTTAACCTTTTTTTATTTCTGGTGATTCTTCACGGGAGTTTCAGGTTATATATCTATTTATCAGAGTTTCACATGACCGAGTTGGAGAGATTCGTTGTCCGTTTAGAATAAACAGGCCAGGCTTATGCTGGCAAGTGGATGTAATAACGAGATGAATATGAAAATAGGATGGAACGGGATCTTCTATTTAATATTATGGTGTCTTATTTTGTCATATAAATCTCAATTATTTATTTATGTGAATTTTACGTTTATTTATACGGAACTCACGTGAAACTCGCATAAATAAATAGTTGACATTTATGAGACAGAATAAAACACCATAATATTAGACAGAAAATTCAGACTTAAATAGGATAATCTCTCACCTCAAGGGAGCTGCGGAGACGGTGGTACCTATTTGAACCTGTCCAAGACGAGCTAGTCAACACGGCTTCCATACACGAGATGTTGAATTATTGACAAAATAAAAATATAAATTGCTTCCATATTCTACGAATTTAAAGCAGACTATGAACTAGTCAGTCAACCCTACCCTACATAGAGATTTCTTTGAAGGGAAGTGTGTTTTCACGTTAATGACAATAATAATTTAAGCCCCAAGGGATTAGATTGGACAAGGTGGAGTAGTTGAGAATTACTATTTTCTTCTTTCATACCGTCACATAAGTTTGTGATATCAACTTCAAGCGCATAAGTTTCAAACGAAGACAAAACAGGGACTGATTTTTTTGTCTATTTTATTTTGTCCTTATTCTGAATCTCAGCTAAGATTCATGAGATAGAATAAGAACAGGATAAAATGGACAGAGAATTCTGATAGAGACAAAACAACTACAGAATAGAATCAATATACGTTTTGCATTTGTAGATAGGGATTAGGGATGGGCATGGAATCAATATAGGTTTTGCATTTGTAGATAGAAATGACAGTGGCTGGTTAGCTCAGGCAATTTTTTAAAATTAAAATTAAAAAGTATAAAACATCTTTTTTTAACTGAATCTGGATAGGTTAGTTCTGTTAATTTTTTAAAAATGATTTTTTAAGTTAAAATTCTAAAACATCTTTTTTTAATTGAGTTCAAACCTGTGCTGCCCAGACTTAAGCCTACCCAAGACATAACTCTTCTTTTATTTAGAATAGTTGAGCCTTAGATTGGTCTGAATTTAAATTTGGCCTATGAATTGGTCCGTTAAAAACACATAAATCTGAGACTATGAACCAGCTCATTATCTTCCGTATTTGTAAAGAGTATATACATTTGTGTTCTAAATAAAATGTTCTCATAGTTAATTAACATTGGTTGCATGACATTGGCATATATAATCCTTTGTTTTGGGTTTGGGGAATAATAGCAGTCAAATACTTGTTAATTTAGATCTCATTGAGATCTAAGCTAGCTAGTTGTATTTGTGGAAATCCAGTTAATAACACAACTGTTCCTGCTGTTTCTACTAGTAGTTTACTTCTCCCAACAATCAATGGAGGCATGGCAGATATGCAGCTGCTTCTTGTGCTTGGCGAACATATTTACCTAAATAACCTTTAGGTTTTCTCTTTGACTTTTAGTAGAAGGTTTGTCAAAGTTACCTTCTTTTAGTCAAGCTTGCTTCTATTCTTGTCATTGGATGCTGCACTCCATATGGCATTATAGATAAGTAACGTCATGTGGACATATTATGTGACCATAATAATAATGTGATGGCCTCATGGCCACATGTATTAAAATCTATATGTCCTCTTAGTTTCTTAATTTAGTTTGAAATACTTGATTGAGAAATTATAATAAAAGGTCAATTGAGATATTATTAAATTCGATATAGTTATTGATCTTATTATTTTGTATGATTTTAAATATTAAAGATTTACTTAAAACGATAATAATTATCAATCAATCCTAAAAATATTGTTATGTTAGTTAATGTTAATTATATATATTAACTCTTCCTAGATTTGTAGAAACAAAAATATTATTGAACAAAAAAAAGAAGTTTATTATTTTATATTATGAATACTTGTGATTTGTTTCTATCAATTCGATAAGAGATAATGAAAGTTTATACTTATCATTAGTTAAAGATATTATTGATTTTAGGTAAATTATAATTTAAATTTCAAATTTTATTCAATTTTACAATATTAACTATAACTATTAAAAAATATTAATCAAATACTTAAAATTTTAATTTCTTATAAAAATAACTCATTGTAAAATATAAATCGAAATATATCAATGTTTTAAAAACGGAACCGGTTGGGTCAGTTTAATGATGAAAATTTTAAACCTATTAACTTTTCAATTTGATTTAGTTTAATAATCTTTGCTATTAAAAATCAAGCAGATTATTAATTAATTGAAAAACTTTGGTAAACTAATTAATTTTTATAAATTAATATAAATTTACTAATTTTCATTTAACAGTTTTTAATTAAATTTAAATTTTTATTGTAAGAATAGTCTTCTTCAATTATTTTCTAAATTCTTTAATTTTATTCGATATTAACTGATGGAACATTTAAATCTTAAACTTATTGTCTTATCGGTTTAACTTCCGATCTAATTTTTAAAACATTGAAATATATATTCAACTTTTATATATCTATAAAAAATAAAATAATTTAAAAATTAAAAAATTTAAAACCTAACTTTGTGAATTTGGGAGAAATAAAACAAAACTAATAACACCTAATTTTCCAACATAAGCTGAACTAAATTAAAATCATCTAACAAAAACCTTTGTAAGTCTTACTAGGATTACTAGAGCTTAGATACATTTGGAAGACATGTCAACGAACAACAGTCATCACCACCACAGCTTCAACAACCAATCCTCTGGTTTCATCTCACTTCTTCGATACAAATATTTTAGCCTGTTCATTTACCACTCTTCCCAGGTAGAAAACCTAATTAGCCGTAGCAATTCTCAACAAGAAACAACCCAACGAAGATTGAAGATTTTCTGAAATCCATCTCATCACAATCTCCTTAGCTCTAAACGACACCACTCTGCCGACACCACGCCACCTCTTGAAAATGAAACACAACCCATCAAATCCTTTTGTTTTCTCTCAAAATCTTCTTTTAACAGCTTCGAAGTCACGGTCCCAATTAATGAACCTAGTTAAGAAGGTTAAAAGTAGAGAGAGTGTTCGTTCAATAAAAGACTATGTTGTCCTCCAACTCATTGCTGTCGACGGCTGTTTACTGTCCCGAAGACCTTGAGCTCGTAGACATTACATTGAAACTTAAAGGTCATAATTCAAACATTAATTATACAAAGTTCAAATTCTTACAAAATTTACTATTTACTCCCACTAATATATCAATAATTATTATTGTGTGGTTAATTGAAAAAATAATATTTTGATGTGAAAAGTACTTAATTAAAAAATAATAAATGTTGGAAATTTTAGTAATAAATGTATTCAATTAAAATTTTAATTTGATCTACCTGCAAAAGAGTCCCATAACATGAGTTTTGTAAAGATTAACAAAAAAAAAAGGGATAACATCATCGGCCATAATGAAATCTTATTTTTAATTAATAGAAATCTCATCAAAAATTGATGAATATACCCAAAACAATGTCGTACAATATTAATATCTTCACAAGCTAACAAAAAGAGCATAAACAACCAATTATCAGTTATCCTTGGACGATAATAAAATGTAATGTAACTTTACAACAAAAACAACAGTTAAGAAATCGTTAAAACCAACACCCTTTCTCTTCTTGTTATTATCCATTTTCACTTTTCCCACGTCCCTGTACGAGGATGTCGCTTAAATAAATATTAAAACCGCGTAAATCACGTTAATCCCACCACTTAAGTCCCTGATGAAAAGACAACAATACACCCGGTGAAATAAATTCGCTATTGCCGTCAACTAGGAGCTTATGGCCATTTTTGTCAATTAACTCTTTTATATTTGATGTCCCTCTCCCTAATGCATTTCAGTCAACAGAACGGAGTCCCACTCCCACTCCCAAAAACGTCACGCTCTTATCAGTTCCTCACTCACCATCACTCAATCAATGCTCAATGGACCCCACCATCAACCCCACTCTGATCTATCCCCAATCTCACACCTCCACGCGTCACAATCATGGAAAAGTAACACCAAAACCATCAAGACACCGCGCACCACTCTATCCCTCCCCCCTCGACCCCAACAAACAAAATAAAAAAGGATCTATTTTGGGTCTTCTCTCTACTTCAATGGCCCCCTACTACTAGTCAGTCTCCTCTACTCTCTCTCTGCTTTCTCTCTCTCTCATGGAAAACTATGCTTATGCTTCGTATCCAGACTCCGGCGAGTCCTCTCCTCGCTCTCGCGAGGTTGATTTCGAGAACCCGCCGCCGTGGGAGGAACAACAAGCCAATAGTTATAAGGTCAAATTCATGTGCAGCTACGGCGGCAAAATCCATCCTCGCCCTCACGACAACCAACTTTCTTACGTTGGCGGCGAAACAAAGATCCTCGCCGTTGACCGGGGCACGAAATTCTCCACCATGATCAGCAAGCTCGCAGCTTTGTGGGGCGACTCAGACGTCTCCTTCAAGTACCAGCTCCCCGGGGAAGATCTCGACGCTCTGATCTCAGTCACCAACGACGACGATCTCGAGCACATGATGCATGAGTACGATCGCCTATTCCGTGCCTCCGCAAAGCCCGCCCGGATGCGGTTGTTTCTGTTCCCGGTCAACCCGTCACCCGCTGCAAGTTTCGGGTCAGATGGTGGGAAATCGGACCGGGACCGGTTCGTTGAGGCCTTGAATTCGGGTCCGAGTAACCTCGCGGATAACCCCAAAACGGGCCCGAATAACGTGGATTTCTTATTTGGATTGGAAAAGGGAGCTCCACCGCCACCGATGCAGGTGAAAGTGCCGGAGTTGCCAGAAGTTCAAGTCGGATCGGGTCATGATGATCGTGTAATCGGGTCGGATCATATGGGTGTTCAGGCTCAGTTTCATAGGATGCAAATAAGAGAACAGGAGCAGCAAGCTATGTATAGGAATAAAAGTGACGAGAATTTGGGGGGTTACGGGGGTGATTACTACGTTCACAAGTTGCCGGATAAAGTTGTTAGTGCTCCTGTGAGCATGCCGCCGGCTGTTAATGCTCCGCCGGGGTATTGGCATGAGAAACAGATCCCCGTCGGAGGATACCCGGGAACAGTAACTGTAACGACGACTCCTGGCCAACCTGATCAAGTTTACATGATCCAGACTCCGGCCCCAGTGCCGGCGCCTGCTCCGGCGACTGTGTATCATACTCCAGTGATGAGGCCGGTCCCAGGTCAAACTGGTCAAGGGTACTACATGCAGAGGATGGGTGGCCCAGAAGTTTATAGAGAGCAGCCTGTGTATAACATGGTTCCACAACAGCAACAACAGCAGCAGCCGCAGCCGCAGCTGCAGCAGCAGCAGCAGCAGCAGCCGCCGCCGATGTCTGCGCCGACCGGACCGATGGGGATGATGAGACCGAGTGGGCCAGGAGGAGTGGGGATGACGGAGACGGGGTATACTCAGGTGGCATATGATAACGCGATGGGGAGACAGGTGTATTATGCTGCAGCTCCCGGAGGTGGGGTTGTGCAGACGTCGGCCCCGTATCAAGGAGTTGGTGGGATGGGGGCTTCGGGTGAGATGAGAGGTGTTGGTGGTGGGGTTTTGGGAGCGGAGGGTAAGGTGGTGTCGAAGGCGTCACAAGGATCAGTGTGATCATGGCACAGTATCATCGAGTATAGAGTTATATTTATGTTCTCTAAATACGTATGTTGCTAATTTAAGGTAATATGTCTCAATGTTATGTGAATTGTGGTTTAATGTATACATTAATGAGTTGTTCTTATTTTATCAGTCTGATTTAGCTTATTAATGTCTATTTTAGCTTAAGTTATGATTAGAATTTAGAATAGATCTAATACCTTGAAATGGTTTAGGTTTATAAGTTGATTTTGGCTTTGATCTTCCTCCTACTAAAACCCCGATTAAACCCCACTTGGCGACTAAACTTCTGTGAAACTACACCAGCAATGATATGCAAGATTGTCTTTGATCAGAAAAAGTTACAGAGAAGTATCTCTTTGTTGGACAGTCATTCATAGTGTCTTTTTGTATGGAGGGACGGGGCCGACATTTCTGGTATACCAAGTAAGTGCCTTGAGAGAAACGGCACACTCAATAAATAGGGCGAGCCCACAGGCAATTGTTAAACTGTGCCCCTCCAAACCAAGGTTGTCTTGTCGCGTAAACTTGTTCTCAACCTGTATCACTATCATCTATCTTTTGCCTTAATTTCCTTTTATAACCTGACGCCGGACAAGACTGCTTTGTTTTCTTCCTCTGCTGTGCCCCTTGTTCGATCATTATGTATTAGATATTTGGCAACGTCTTTGGTTTATTAGGCTGAAAGTTGCCGATATAAGATTCCAGTATCAATGTTTTATTTTTATTTTACCTCACCTAATAATTACTTCCCAACTTTGCTATCAATGAAGCCTAAATCTTAGAACTTACTTTATGGGTAGACAGTCTCACCTTACTTAAGAGGCTTTGCATACTTATTTCAAAGGTAAGGAGCAAGTTGCAAGACTTTAAACAAAGAAAACTAATTATTTAGCTGTTGTATCGTCCGCGTTTTGAAGTCACAGTTATGTCATATACATTCATTTAACTATGAATCTCATAATACAATGCATGCTTGTCAATTTGCACATGAAGAGAGGATTGACCTCTTCATCAAGTTCCTATTAAATTAGTATCCAAAACCCAGAAGAAATGTAGCTATCAGAGCTTCATAACTTATAATCCCATGAGAAAACAATACTGTCGTTTTGATCCAATACTGCTGTGTGTGGTTGACGGGTGTAGAGGATTCGTTAGATGCTCGGATAAAAATCGAATTGGAACAATTTGTAGGAAGCAGCCGAGAATTTCCAAAGACAGGTGTGCAATTTGCAGTGACTGAACACACAGCTTGACAAATCAATCATGAACCCCACCATTATGGTTTCTTTGCTTCCAAGTATTAGTTAAATGAACAAGGTCTATCTCTTATCTTGGTTTACATGTTTTCATGGAAACTTCTGACTCATCGACTTTGGGAGTGGTCGCTATTGGGTGACATTATATTGGGACTGCGTGGCACCAATTCTTGTGGGGTTGTTGTTCGTGTTTGACTTTTGATTGTTCAAACTTTAGATATGTAATCAGATATTTTTCTTCATTCCAGACTTTTGTAACTATGGATTACTCTATTTCTTTTCACACCTAAAAATGCAATAATTAAAAAAAAAACTGAGATTGGTTTAATCGTAAAAAATTTTGCCTGTTTAATTTTTCGGTTCAATTTCTAAGTTTTTTTATTGACTTTAATAACTTTTATCAGTTTATTAATTAATCGATAATTTTTGTATATTAATAAATTTTTATAAACTAAAATAAATCAATTAATTTTCATTTAATAATATCATTTCTTTCAATTAAACCTCATAATCGATAAGTAAGGACATTTATATTTCAAATTCTTTAATTTTATTCAATCTTTATTTGATTTTATAACGGTTTAATACCTATTAAATCCTTTAAACATTAAATCTCTTGTTTTATATGTTTAACTTCCGGTTCAGTTTTTAAAACATTGCAAAAATATTAAGTAATACTTTTGTTTTGTTAAATAAAAAAAAGAAAATTGTAATTGAAAAGTTAAGAAGTTAAATTAGAAATTAAATACAACTGTATACATAAGTAAAGATATCATACGCAATTAAAAATTTTAAAATGCTTTGTTACAATTTCTTTTATATATAGAACACAATCACCATATTCTTATTTTATATTTCTTTTCAATATAGGATAACCAAAATGGTAACTTTTAACATTTTCTTCCTTCTAAATGAGTTTCAACATACCTGACGAGAAGGTAACCAATGTGCTGATTATCTAGCGCAATTAGGATCTTCATCTTCTCAACATTGGCATCTGTGGGAGATGCCTGTTCCGGGCATTCGACAATTTCTACACAATAATGCTTTGTCTGTGGCGTTTTTGAGGCTTTCGGCCTCCTTGTTGTATTTCCTCTTCACCAAAAAAAATTATTACTCCATCCATCTCAATTCATATGAAAGTCAGTTTATATTGGACCGACTTATCTGAATCATTAGTTTGAAGCAAGTTGCAATGCTTGTCCTAAAATATCAACTCTTTACTAGAGATTGATAAATTCCAAAATCTTGCTTTAAGACAGATGCATTATATTTGTCCTCTGACTTACCCTAAGATATTTGGAAAACACTATCAGATTAAAAGTGATTATTAATCATTCACATCATTTTCCTTTAGTGGATATCTACTAGTACTCCTCACGTGGGATCAGCTTCTCTATTAATGTTTCACTTCTCAAAAAGCTAAGTGGACGCTGTAACACTGTCTATATGTTACCATGTCAAGGTTCCTCTGTTCTTTCGTCTTCAATGTCATTCACTGGAAGATTTCTAGTTCTGGTTGTCGTAGCTCGGGTACTAATAGCACACTTTTAAAAGAGACAAAGATCCTGACACGCTAGGAAATTCTGCGCGTTCCACACAATCCCTTCTTTCTCAGGAAACAGTGGTCGTCGAATTTATCACTTAGGAAAGAAGAAAAAAATACACGAATACTTCTACTATTCTCTTCCCTTTTGTATTTCCTAACTTTATACCATTCGACGCCAAGTTTTGAAACAAAGACAAAGGTGTTTTTTTTTTTATCTTTGTATATTAATTTAATTATATTTGATGTTTTAATACTAAAAGATAAAATCTCTCAAATAATTATTGTGTAATGAAAATTATGATGAAATTATGATATTCAATTTACATTTCCGTATTATTCCTAAATATTTCTAATTGCAGTTTCATCAAGACGAGATATTGTTGAAACAGTAAAATTAACACATATTATGTTTCTTTCTTATACAGAAAATAATTGAACTCATAAATTAAAATATAGAGATATTTAAATTAAAGCATAGGTGATTATCAGAGAATAAATTAATGAACTGACCTAACTGTGAGAATTTCAAATGAAATATTATCTATGTGTTTGTGGATTTGCTCATAATGATAGTTGTATAATTGATCCTTAGGTTTGAGATTACCAAGATATCTCATGCGAGAATTACTATGTTTTAATGTTATTTATAAATCGTCCTAAAATAATTCAGTTTGTAATACTTGGATGCAGTATGAACCATATGGAGATAATTAAGTAAGTCAAAAAAGGATTCATCACTTTACAGTAATTAGAAAAAATGTTATACTATTTTTGATTAGTAGTAATTTATGAAATTCTCTGGCCAGAGTGAATTGACATTTGAAAAGATATTTTCAAATTTCAATTATAAATCAATTACTAATTAACAAGAACGATTATGATTGGATGAAAAGAGTAGATACTGTATCCATACTTTGTCTAATTGGAACATTAGATAACGAAAGGATTGAGTTATACAGCATAACCATGCATGGAAAAGTTAAGTCAAACCACTTTGACATTCCTGATATTTGGGTGGTCATGACATGTTGCTAGACGTTAATCTTGATTTATGATTATAAATTGTTTAATTGGATAATTAAAGATAAATTAAAAAGAGTTTTAATTTATTTGTTTCTAATTGTGAATGCGAATTATAATTTATAATCATTGTCAATATATTAGGAACCTAATAAATTACACATTAAAGAGTATCTTGTGAAGAAAAATCAATTTGAATTAAATTGGACTTAATTATAAGATTTGAGAAACTTTAAGGATCAAATATGAGATATTTTATTTTATTAAAATTAAATTAATTATAATTAGAGTATGATTTATGCTATAGTCACAGTTTAGAAAGAAGAGAGTTAGTGTGAGAATAAGGAAGACATGCAATGAAATTCACAAGTTAAAGCCTTGATAGTGATAAGAGTAAGATTGACAAAAATGATCCAAATGGGAGCAAAAATAACTAGTAGATCAAAATCTAAAAATAAAAAGAATTTAAAATGTTACAACTATGACAAGAAATATCACTTAAAGAAGGCTTATTAGATTTTAAATAAGAAACTTTTTAGTCCAGAATGAAAGTTTGCAAGTACTTAAAATGATGTCAATCCTCTATATTGTGAAACAACAATGACAATTGAAGCATGAATAGACTACCTAATGTATATCTCTTCAACTCAAGAGCTATACTTCACATGACCTTTTAAAGAGAATAGTTCTATCATTATAAACCTATTTAGGAATATTTATGTATAATTGTGATGACTATCCTTTAAAGGTAATTGATATTAGAGCCATCAAGTTAAAAATGTATAATTGTAAAATTTGTAATCTTTAGGAGTGTTAACATATCCATAAGAGTCAACAATTAGTTGCACTATTAGTTGTCATTAATATATAATTAGGAATGTAATTAGCATATATTAGGGTATATTTTTGAAATTTGTATAGCTAAATTATGTACAAATGCTCCTTTCTACAAGAGTTGAAACACATAGTAAAATATAAACTTCATTCCAAAAACTTTTTCTCTGCTTCATACAAAGAGATATGACTATATTGATAGTTTGAAGAAGAATTTGTTATCTCTAGGATGACTAGATGATCTTAGAAGTGAGATTGAAATTATGAATAAGTGTTTGAAAATAATTTAAAGTGTATTTATACTTATAAAAAGAGAAATGATAGCTGAAAACTTATACAGGTTAAAAGGAGAAACATTATAAAGTTTAAATAAAGGATCTTTAATGTTATGATATTAGAAACCTAGACATATATTTAAATAGGGAATGAAGATCTTTTTTAAGCATAAGCTACTCTCTAGCCTTACAAAGATGTCATTTCCTTTTTATGAGCATTGTGTTATAAGTAAGCAATACCATACAAAGTTTAATGCATCAAATTTAAGAAGAAAGATTGTTCTTAAATTGGTTCATTATAATGTGTGAAAAGCACTGGTTCCTTCCTTATAAGGAGCAAAGTATTGTTTATTTTTATTAATGATTATTTCAAGAATTGTTGGGTTTATCTTGTTAAGAGGAAAATATATGTGTTTTCAATCTTTAAAGTTGTTAAAGGAATTAAACTTAATTATAATAAAAAGATTAGGACATATAATGTAGGATAATGTAATTGTAATCAATTTGATGCATCTACAAGCAAGAAGATATCAAAAGATGATTCATTATAGCATACACTTCTTGATAACATAGAGTGATGATGCAGATGAACATAAATATATTAGAAAGAACAAGAGTAACGTTGAGAGCTTTAGGCCTTGATAAAGTTGGAAAAAAGCAATCAATAATAGTGATAAATATTACTACTTTTAGTGACAACTTTTACTTTCACTAAAAATACAATTTCTTAACACTAGTGAATCGAGTTTCATCAACTATAATTGATTTGAAGATATTGCAAAAGACATGGTTTCTAAGCTAGTGGTTTTTTTCAACGTTCATGTACTTAAAGGTCATGTTTAGTTGATGTATATTACTTAAGAAACCATAAAATTGAATCCAATATTAAAAAATTATTTATGCTTAAGGTATGTTAAGCACGAATATAGTCAATTAGATATGACCTTTGTAGAAGATAAGTCAAAAAGGAAAGAAAAAGGCAAATACACTTCACAAAGAATTTTAAATATTATGATATATTGAAAACATAATTTCGACAAAAGATTTCTTCTAAAGTAACACCAGGGCAAGATATCTAATAACTTAATGATTTTGAAGCTCTAGAAGTTCATCAATTATATCACATAAAATCACCAAAATGGTATTTAAGTAATGTAATAAATGGAAATATATCATATTACCTTTAAACAAAGAAAAGAGAGTGATCTACTCTTTAAGAAGCATTAGATAATTCAGACGCCTCTCAATGGATGAAAACAATACAAGAGAAAAATAAAGCTCTTTATAAATACAAAACTTAAGAACTTATGTCATTACAACGAGAAAGGAAGATAATTGATAATAAAAGGCTATTAAAGATCAAATGAAATGGCTATATTGTGCAACATTTATGGTGAAAGGGTATGCTTAAAAAGAATGAATTGACTTTAATGGAGTAATTCCTCTTGCAATCTAACTTAGGAAGGTCAGAGGAGCCTTAGTGATATGTGTTATATTTGATTATAGCTATAAAATTTAGATGTAAAAATGACTTCCTTTTATGGAGATATTGAAGAAGAAATTTATATGCTCCACACAAAAAATTGAAGAAAAATAAAATGAGAACACTACAATATAAAATAGGCACTAAGATGTTAGTAGAAGAGAATTGATTTCTTCACAATAAATTTTAGATATAACATATTTAATATAGACCCTTATGCATAATTTAAGAGATTCAGTGATAATGATTTCATTATCTTATTGTTATATATAGATTGTATGTTGGTTATGTATCCTAAAAAAAGACCATATTAAAAAAATAAAGGAATAGTTAGCTATAGAAGTTGATATAAAGGATGTAGAACCCAAGAAAAAAAAGAGAGATTCCAGTGGTGCAAATTCATCAAGATAAAATAGTAGGAAGATTAGACTTTTTCAAAAAAATTATCTAAAGAAGTTTTTGTAGCTTTTTGATATGTAAAGTTGTAAATTGATTTCTTCCCCTCTTCTTATTAATGTTAACTTATCCACCATTATGATTTCTGTTAGTGAAGATAAGAAAATGGATATCTTAAGTATCATATACATTTACCAAAAAAAATAATAATAGGGAGTTTGATGTATTTTATGATTTATATAAGATTAGGCATTGCATATATAGTAGGAGTAATTAGTTGATATATTTTGAATCTTAATAGAGAGGATTAAAGCATTGCATAAAGAATTTTAAGGTACACTAAAAGGACATCTAATGTTGCATTACAATATAGAGGATTATATTTTATTATAGGTAGATAAGTTGACTCTGATTATGCAATAAATCCAATACAATTTATGTGTTCACACTTATTGGCTACACTATAAATTGAATTTTGATGCTGCAATTAATTATCATTTCATTAATAATAAAAGTATAATATATGGAAACTAGATAAGTAAGTAGAGAAGATGTATGATTAAATTTGGTATTTAAAGAACTCAAATATAAACGAGAGAAGATTTTCTTGTTTTGTGACATTTAAAATGTCTTGCATATTTGAGTTTAGTTTCATTTTGTTTGTAAGAAAGTGGAAGAAGGAAGTGTGCATATATATATAAAAAAAACTTCAGATCAAAGAAAATGTAATGATGATAAGTTTATTTGGTGTCAATCTTTTTGTGAACTGATGAAAATATAAGCAACACAACAATGATAAGGTAGAAAGAATAGTGTAAAATTGATTGATTCTCAATCAAATCTCCAAGTGAGAGATTTAATAAATAACTTATAATTATATATTTATATGCTAATAAAAGGAAATAAATTAGAATCATATGTTCTATTTGGTGATTAAGTATGTAGTGGAGACATAAGTAGGATGCATTAATTAAAACCAAGTAAGATGAATCGTTATGGTTAGTTTGAATCAATTATAATCATGCACTTCTTATTTTAAACTTCTAAATTCTTAAGCAATTAAGATTTAAGATCTTATGAGAAATCCCATATTCTCATATTATTTTGTAATAGACAGAGAGTAACTAATAAAATAAAGAGTTAGAAGGGTAAAATTTCTAAATCATATTTTTTAGTTTTACCTTGTCCATTATTCTAATCTTATTAAGTTACGATATTACTTTATCGAGCCTAATTTTTTTCAATAATAACTAAAAAGAATCAGTGAGTGTAAACATATTATTTGTTATAAAACAAAATTAACTGGGAAAAAAGAATGAAATGGATTTGAGTGATGAGATCCTTGTCATTCATTTAATCATAAAGTTGAGGTGTCTTTAATAATATGTCTATAAAAGTGATTTATTTACTATGTCCCTTTCTTCAATTTAGTCAATTTTATATAGAAGAAAAAATAAGTAGTTAATGAATCTTCAAAGAAGAAAATTTTTACTAATCTCCGAATGGCACACGAGAGTGGTGATTATATGTCTATTTTTTGTCCTATTTAAAAACTAACAAATGAATTGTCCATTCTAATGATGACTACAAAAATTTCGTATGAGTGAATCACAAAAACAAACACATTAATAACACAAGAGAATAATGAAAGAGATATAAAACTGGTTCATAATAAGAACCTTTCATACAATATCTTTATTGCAATCGATGAACGGTGAAGAGAAACTCTTACAATCATATTGGTTTGCACAAGTGAAGAGGAATCTTTTACAACCATCTTGCTTTACCAAAAAAGAAGAGGGATCATTTACAAATTAATCTTTTTAAAATTAATGAGGAATTCTCACATTCTATACCCTAAGTAAATTTTCTTTTGCTATCACCAATGAATTAGGCTCTCTATATATTATGCAATACACATATTCACTCAAATGCTCTCTCTAACCTCTTAAAGCTCTTAAACACTCTTTAATATGCCAAAGTTCTAACTACAACTTAATTGTAATAATTTGTATTTAAAATTTCATAGTAAAAGATACGAATTGCCCCTTAAAATTTCTTAAAAAGTCAAAGTTATAGTCCCTATCGTTAGCTATGGTATCATGTTACATCTTAACGTTTTTAAAATGGTATTGGTCCTAACGGAGTTAAGTTTTTCACAACTTTTAGTATTTTTAGTATAATTAGTCATAAATTGAGTATATATCATGTTACAGCTAGGCAATTTAGACCTACCTGATACTGATATGATCTTAAAAGCAATTTCTTTAAGCACTTGCTAAATTTGTAATTTTCACCTCATCGTTTCACAATAAGTCTAAATAAACTCTTACCATTATCTTTTTTTATCACTTTCAAGGTGCAATGAATATTATTTTAGTAACATTAGGGTCTAATGAGTACTTAATGTTAGAGTGCAAACTGAACTAGAGATAACGATAGGGACTTATTTAGAATTTTGTGAAATATTGAGGTACAAATCACACCTTTGGCCAATTAGATATTACAACCATTAATTTATACAGACTAGTGGTTAGTTGATTTCCTATCTTCAACTAGTTGGACATCCTCTTGCTTATCTTTCGATTAGTCTAACCCCTAGCTAGATAAATTTCACCCTCTGGGTAATTTTTAAAGCTCACCATCGGCTAGCCTATCCAAACCTTTAGGCTAGCTAAACCTTTATATAAATCAACTTAAAAACTTTAACTTTAGGTATTATTTTAAAAGTTTCTCACAAAGTATTTTAATGGTCAAAAGAATTTTATTTAAAATCTTCCAATTTTATTCTTGATTATAAAAAGTATATACACTATGTGCATATAATGACAAGCTCTTCAATCATTGGATGACCAAGATAAAGTTACAAAAAGGATTACAATAATTTGCTATAACTTTAAGTGATTGATTCTTTCTTGTACTTGAGTTTTTACTTGAATTTTTTGAAACTCTCTTGAATGTATATGGGTTGTATTTTAATTTTTTATTCTTTGATTGTTCAATTAATTTAATTGGCTCTTTTATTGACTTTACTCTTCTATTGAACTTAATCTTTTACACGTTGATTGATTTCATTGTAATAAAACTATTGATATTATAAAAAATAAATTCATTGACAAACATTAAATTATCAATTAGGATCTCACTTGATCTAACAACCTTCTTGTATCAAATTTATGTAGCATCTCCATTAAATTCTTTAAGGAAGTAAATAATGGAAAAAAAAATGCATAATGCTCATTGGCTAAAGAGTCTATCCACCAAGCTAGCCAACCTGCCTAACCTGCTCAACCTGTGCAAGGAACATTTAGAAACCTTTCTAATGTACAACAGAAATAATGGAGATGAACTTCAAGAATCCAATCTATGCAGGTGTTAAAGGCTGCTCTTAAGGAAAGCTTCAAAGACTACATTTAAAGTACCAACTATCGTTTTCTGCCATTTATTATTCTCTGTCCACAACATCACATCATGGCTGTCTAGAAAAGACATATTCTAGTTCTTCCAAAGGATAAGGTTAGCACTTTACAAATTAACTTATGTGGTTCCTTGCCGCAAAACATATTCCCTCAGCTTGCGTTTCATATAATATGTCTTAAGTGAAACTTGCGATTAAATCAATCAATTGTTTCATTTTTGTTTTGTCTCGAGAACATGGACGACACCAAGTATGCTTATGGTTACCCTCCCCCAGGTGTTAGCGTTAACTTCAGTGACACTATAGTGTTATCTTCCTAGAGTTTGTATGTTATTGCCATGTTTCAGCTTGTCCTGTACTGAAGATGCTTTTTTCCTCACGAGAATTTGAGCATCGTTCACTATATCTTGTACGAGCTTAACCGGTCTTTGATTTGTTCTTGGTTGCATGTTGAATAGCCAAAATTTCCATCTAGAAACCGTGAATTTTTACTTTGTAACCTAGAATGGGCAAACTCATCCATGTTTTTTCTTCCTTAAAAGGCCAAAGTTTATATGTTCTTCTAATCATTGCAGAAACATTGCATCTCTGCATGGAGCATATTTGATTGCCTTGTACTTCAACATTTCCTATATACTCAGATGTTTAGATTTTCTGTTTTCATACTTCTAATGCTTTATGGCATTCAGGTCATCGAGAGCCGCCATCAGTAATGGCACCACCACAATACTATGCTCCACCTCCACCACCACCGCCACCGCCACCGCCACCACCACCAAAGAAGGAAGTAGGCTGTCTTGAAGGATGGTATACATGTTCTTCTCATATTCTCATTAGTACTGCGTGCTCAGTGATTATAAGAAGTTGTGGATGAATACAAAACTTATGCTTCATCTAATTAAGTTTGTCTAACAATTACATGTTCTTTTTGGTTTTTGCAGTCTTGCAGCTTTATGTTGCTGCTGCCTCTTGGACGAGTGCTGTTGCGACCCCTCTATAGTGTTCATCACATAATTGCTTGTTTTGTATAAAGTTAATTTACTGTTTTAAAATGTTCTTTATGTTCTATAAGAAGTAAAGTTGTTTGCTTGATCTTGTATAGTTCATACTTCATACATAGATCAGTATCCAATACAATTGCTATCTTTTGTTTCTCTCTGGGAATCAAATCCTCTTTACTCGTGATAATTTCTCTGGAAATGAATATACAGTTTATCATAACACTTATTTGCAATTCAAGAAAAGGGTGCTGAGAAACAAGCTACATGAAAGCTTTCATGGGTTAGATTTAATTATTCTAAACAATTTTAGTAGACAAGGTTTTGTTCCCAATCAACTTGCAAGTGGCAACGCAAAGTGGCTGGTCAGGAGATTTTCAACGCAGAGTTATTCTTTTCACAAATATAAACACAACAACTTGATCTAACCCAATATTATACGTTTGAAAAGGCACAAAGAATCAAGTTTGCTTTAGCTGCTTTTGAGCTGTTATACATTATAATTTAAGGGGTTAGGTGGGGTCTATATTAGCTTTTTGCATTTCTTTGCCAAGGTGATCATCTAAATATGGTTTCACAGAATGAAAGGGAAAGAGTAGAGAAGTAAGCATGCTTCCCAAAATTTATAACCTCAGGCTAATAGAATGAAATCAAGTAGTCTCCATGATTTTATTACATTATGTTATAGCCATCTAGTCAGGATATGAAGAGTGACTCGGATGGGAAGAATTAAAAGAATATATTGCGGCTGAAAGAATCAAAACTTTTTCCCCAAGAGAAACAACAAAGGAACTACTGGTAAAGAGCTTCTTAATTAAGTTACATGATGTGGACCAGATATTGCTCATTGGCTTATTGGCTAATCGTTTTCTGACCCTACTGGGAAAGCTTTCAGTAATATGGAGAAGGCTACAGATCGCATTAGTCATGGAGAAAAGGTAAACATCAGCACTACTACTGCTTAAGCGTGACCCACATGCAATGGACGTATGTCCTAGTCTGGTACTGTAATTAGGATCCTGGATGTTTACAAAAAAATAATGAGCAAGATATAATCTCATGTTATCCCTTTTTCTTAAAAGGATTTCGATTAGAAAGCATGACCTTGTCTCTCGCCATCATAAGGACAACACCCTTTCATGCTGTTATTTTCCAGGGAGAAAAGCAAATATGTAGCTGACAACTGGCCAGAAAACGATAGCTTTTCTGTACTGTATCCACATCCTAGATTGTTTCTTCTCTGCTTGGAACAAAGTAGGAATCCAGTACTAGTGATTTCTCAGGTGATATCAGCTTGTCCTAAGCAGCAATCACATCATGTAAACACAGATGAGTTTGAAACTCTATGCAGAAGCTGAACAACCAAACCCCAGAGTAGAAATAATAATCTAAAGCCAAATTGAAACACCGTCTAAATCTGGAAAACACATTCACGTAGACAGACAGATTGATTGAAGGGCAATCATGGTCACAAGTTACAGGCTTATCACGGTTTCTTTCCTGCACAAGCACACAGTCTTTTCAGTAATCTCAGCTTTTTGCCTTGTATCAACTAGTTCACTGCTCTGCCATTTGTTAATTTATAGAAGTCATTTTCACTAAGAAAGATGCCATTTATTGTTGCCAGTACCCAGAGAGAGTAAATGCAATAGAAAAAGTAAAGTTGATCAAATATAAGTGCAGATGTATGCTACTATGGCTTTATCCACTGAAACTTGAAAGAGAGTTGCCACCAAAACATATCACTCATCAGAATCTCAAATAACAGTTCATTTTAGTACAAATCTTAAGCTTAAAACTGTTCTTACTGGGTCATAAAAACACATTATCCACAATTTATTACAAATACCCAACACAATCATCTCAGTTTGGAAGTCAAGAAAAAGACTTGAACGATGTTGTTAGTGTTGGCCACCGGTCTTGTTAGATAAAGATATCTCTACCACAACACTAAAACTAAGGTGGCCACACTTTTGATGTGTGGATATCCACCACTTGACGAACCTATACCTTGCCATATAGTGCTGGGAAGGGGAGGAGTCGTTAGATGGAGATGTGTTTGTTCTCTCTCAGTGTTAGATGAATGTTGTTGGATTGTACCCGCATAGCATGACATCTTCGAACCGAAGTCTGGAGTCCCAACACATACTCTCTCTATCAATTTCATGGTCCAAGAAATGGGCCTATTAACATAAAATATCACAGGTACCATCCCATCTTTCACCAACTCTTGGATTTGATAGTTCATTCAATCTGAAACTATTTGATATTAGAATTAGTAAAACATTAGTACTAGTACTTTCATACATTTGTACTAACTCTTGTACTAGTTCTTACTAACAAACTGGGCTAACACTTTTTACTTACAAGAAACAGTGAGATCAAAAGCCCATGGAGTTGTTTCGTGAGCTCAGCTCAAGACAATTTGACAAATATTGAGCAAAGGAGAGAGTTCTAAAGAACTGGTATTCAAGAATTGGAATAGAACAACCCTAATCCAACTGAGGACGCTGCGTGGCTTCACACGAAATTGAAGAGGTTGGTCAAGTAGGACTTGAAATATGTGCAAGCCGACATGCATGTCCCTTTCATTTTCTGATTAAAATTTGTGTGATAGGTGAATGGAACATTTCAACTTTGTTCGGACGTGTTAGGTTCTTCTTATGTAAAAAATACTGCTTTTAATTCCTAAGGTTGGAGTAAGATGTGATCATTAGGGCCTTCAGATCGTAATTGTTGTTTCAATACACAGGACTTTCCGTTTTGTAAGAGTAAGAAGAGCCGTAAATTATACACAATTTTCTCATTTGCTTTAAAAAAAATTGTTATTGGTTGCTGAAAAAAAAAAAAGAATAAAGCTATTTAGGTCATGGTGTAATCAATCAACGTACCTTGTATCTTATATTTGCCTTGAGAACCTATGAAATGACTCCACCAAAAAAGACCCGCATCAGAGGACAAATGTTTAGGGATAATAATCATTGTCACTAAAACCCGAAATTTTCCCAGTTTCAAACTCTTGCTTATTCTTATACTTTCAAGAATTCAAGACTTCTGTATATTTTAAACAACAAAGACAGGGGACGGATTTTCTACCTTCTATCCTGTTCGTATTAAATTTTAGCTATTTATTTATATAAAATTTTATATAAATAGATGACTAAGATTTAATGAGATATGATAAACAAGGAGTAGCTACTTGAGACCTAGTGATACACTGGACCTTCCAAAATTTTAAAAAAAGTTAAATATTTTTAATTTTTAATTTTTTTATCTATATAAAAACAGAGTTATTTGAGATTCAGTGGTGCACTAATCCCCCTAAAATTTAAAAAAATTAAATATGTAGACCCTCTTATTTAAAATTTTTGGCTCCGTCATTAATGGTAAGAGATAAAAGATCCTGACATCAACAAAGATAGCCCTCTCTCAACTGTAACCATTAGTCTCATCCGGAGGCAATTGCTCTAATTTAAAATTATTAAAAATATCACAAACAGATATTTGCTTAAATTTGATTACATTTATATTAATAACTTATTATATATTATATTATTGTCTATTTAATAATATTTATATACATTTGATATGGTTATTTATATTTATTAAGAATAAGATTGTATATTACTGCATTTTTTCATATCTCACGTCAATATTCTAAAATATAAGAATACGTTTTATAAATTCCAAGTCTTGTCTTGTAATAAATTATCAGTTTTTTGAACAAAAATTTATTAAAAAAAATACTTTATAAAGTTGTAAAGAAAGTAGAAACAGAAGTGTACTATCACCGATTAAAAGTAAATCCGTGAAGAAGAAAAGGATAATTAGGTCATTTACTTAGCTTTCATAAATCATGAATTCATAATGACACGGCGATGTTCGGACACGCGCTGCTTTTGGCTTTCGCGATCGCAAATCACATGCGCATAGCTTCTCGTTCACGACGCCAAACCACCAGTTGGCTTCATTCCACGTCATCTCCCTCACATCTGGGCCCCCATACACCCTCTCCACATAAACCCTAAATTCACGTCAAATTCACCCCAGATTCATCTCCAAACCCAACGCACCACATAAAAATCCTCCCCCGCATCCCACGGCCCTAAGTTCTACCACGTGTCTGCATCCAACCATCTCAACCGTCCGCGCCAGATCACCCGGTCAGTCTCCCGGGCAGAGGATCGACAAGCGAGCTAATATCAACGGTCCAGATCTTGCCCGTAAACATCACGGGCAGATCTGCTCGCCTTTAAGAAGAGAGCCTCGTCTCCTATCTTCCTCGCTCTTGATCACGGTAATCCCACACAAACCCTAACCCCTTTATTTAAGCCTTTGCCCCTTGATGATTTTTTGTTCGATCTGGCGCGTGGGTAAACTCCGGTACCCGATTAATGTTCTCGCTTGAATTGGGCAGGAGCTTGACTGGTGGTGGTGGACTACAGAGACGACGATGGCATCTGCCGTTCTAGCCAATCGGAACGAACCAGACTGGACTCAGCCACGCGCTAATTTCATGGGCAAAGCCCCTTTCTCTAACCCTAACCCTAACCCTAAATTTTCCAAGAAACGTCAGTTCCAGCAACAGTTACACGACGTCGAAGAACCTCCGGCCATAACTCAATCGGCGGCTTCGGACGACGCATCGTCGATAAACCACCACCGGAGAGCCAGCGACTTCAACACTGGCGGTTACGTCACGTTCAACGTTGCTAATTACTCGAAGAAAGAGTTGGTGGAGCTTAAGAATCGTTTGGTGGTCGAGCTTGAGCAGATTCGGGTGTTGAAGAATCGGATTAACGCGTCAGAGTTCCAGATCCGCTCAGGATCCAATTTCACGAACCCTAGAAAACTAACCCCGAACATCAGCAAGAAGGTGTCCGGCAACAAAAGGCCGTTCCAAGCAACGAATTTTGGGACGGGCGTGAAGGGAACAAACCCTGACAATGGTCAATTAATGAAGAAGTGTGGTCCAATTTTGACGAAATTGATGAAGCACAAGCTAGGGTACATCTTCAATACGCCTGTGGATGTTGTGGGCTTGCAGCTTCATGATTACTACGATATAATTAAGAATCCGATGGATTTGGGTACGGTGAAATCGAAGTTGGGGAAGAATTTGTACGATTCGCCTAATGATTTTGCCGTGGACGTGAGATTAACTTTCAATAACGCGATGAGATATAATCCTAAGGGTCATGAAGTGTATGTTCTTGCCGAGCAGTTTCTTTCAAGATTTGAGGAATTATTCCGGCCAGTTCGGGATAAGGTTGGGGACTTCGATGAAGGTTTTGAGGAAGAACATGTACAAGAGGTGCAAGCGAGTTCCTGGGATCATATTCCAAAGAAAGATAATCATGAAAATTCAATACAAGCTGTTGCGGCGAAATCTGAGCAAATTACGGCAAGTGGGTCGAATCAAATCCCTAAACAGCAATCAAGCACGCAGTTGCCTGTGCGGACCCCTTCGCCGCCCATACGTGCCCCACCTGTGAAACCAGTGAAGCAGCCAAAGCCCAAAGCGAAAGATCCTAATAAGCGGGAGATGAGTCTTGAGGAAAAGCACAAATTAGGGCTTGGATTACAGAGTTTGCCTCAGGAGAAAATGGAACAAGTTGTACAGATAATAAGGAAGAGGAATGGACATTTGAGACAGGACGGCGATGAGATTGAGCTTGATATTGAAGCTGTTGATACAGAGACACTGTGGGAGCTTGATCGCTTTGTTACTAATTACAAGAAAATGGTTAGCAAGATAAAGCGTCAAGCGTTGATGGCTGTCAATAACAATGCGGCTGCTACTACTGCAAGTGAAGGCAATAAGGTAGCATATACGTTCATTACAACATTGTTTCTCTTTGTTCGTTGGGCTGCTATGAATTTTCAGATGTATTCATTATTTTGGTGATCTTTTTGCTTGTGATAGGATGTGGATGTAAACGATAGAACGGATGCTGCAACTGAGGCAAAGAAGCCCAAGAAAGGAGAGGCTGGGGATGAAGATGTGGATATTGGGGATGATATGCCAATGAGCAGCTTCCCACCAGTAGAGATTGAGAAAGACAACGGTCATGCCAGTAGCAGTTCTAGTAGCTCTAGCAGTTCAAGTGATGACTCGTCTTCCTCGAGTGGTGTGAACCAATCCTTCTCTAATGATGCGAGAATAATGAATTATGAATTACCCGAGGAAATGCTAATTACTGCTTGGGAATTTTGGTATGCAGATTCAGATTCGGGGAGCTCTTCAGGGAGTGATTCAGCAGAAGATGCACATTCGTAGATCCTGGGAACTGAAGAATGAGCACGATGGCTTTAAGACTAGGCTAAGGTCTTCCAACTTGCCTTGATTTTTGGAAGAGGAATTTGTATCAAGGTGTGACTTGTCACTTCTGGCTGTTTGCTTTGAAACTTAAAGAAGCCACTAGTATTGTGGAATATTTAACTCTCTTTCCGTTTTCTTTTTCGTACAGGGGAGGGTTCTCGATGTTAATTGTTGTGTTGGCTGCTTTCTGGTAGAGTTGGAAGTGCAGAGGGCGGAAGTGTCGCGCTGGTGTAAAAAACAGAACTCGTCTTTGAAGAGAGAGAACTGAATCCGTGTTTTAGGTTAGGAAGGGAGAACGACAAGGTCAACTAGGTGGTTAATGATAGAAAGATCAAATGGTGGAATTACCCTGTACACATTACAACAGTAATACATTGTTTTTAGCTTCATTGGATCCACTCCACTTACCTCGAAAAGTTCAAAAAGTAATATGAATAAATCCAAGAAAGTACACATGAAATTCTCAAGCTCGCTGCAAACACCAAGTAAGCCTCTGGTGGGTATGGCCTGCCAGGCTTGATTTCTTCCAAACATGCTGTCTATAGCCGTCGGATCTTGGCCTTGTGCAATTTTTTGTCATGCATGCGGGAGTCGCTGGCCTGTAGCTAGAACCCTGTTTTGCTCTACAAACATGTGAGGGGACATTGGCACTGGACTTCAATTGTAATGCAGCAGCAATCTTTTTAAAGTGCTTGTAATGGAGAATAAAGAAACAAATTGCGGCTTATAATCCTTAAACATGCCGAGAGGTTTGTTGAATTACCCGATCCCATATTGCATCCCATATGTGATGTCTCACTTTTAATGAGGCTGCCGGAATTCAGACTTTGTACTGCAACATTTTTCCAAAAGAAAGTCAAGAAGATGGCACCCAATCCATGGTCTTCTACGAAATATTTCTTTCAAAAATTCAGATTTTATCTGAGACCTTTTACTTTCAAAATATTCCATCAAAACAGTTTTAAATATGTCAAGAATTCTCTGTAATTCGGACTCAGAAAAGTGTCTGCCATCAACAATTTTCAGAAGCCAAAAGGTCGAGTTCTGACCAAGGGAACTAATCATTTTGTGTCGATTTGATGACACACATTGCTTCTTCTTAGATGGAGTATGTGCAGTTTTTTTTCTCTTGAAAGGTTTTGACGCCAATTTTAGGCTTTTTTCCAACAACGTTTCGAGAGTGGATAGCTGCACCCTTTCATCACTTGGAAAATCCTTCACCTTAAATACCTTCTTTTGCAGAATTCCCCATATCCGCTGTCCAAGCTGCTCGCTGACCTCCATAGTATGTGGATTTACAAATGCCTGTGCCAGGTTGGAGTACACTGTAAGAACTTGGGGGTCACCTGTTGAACACAAAGCATAAATATTGAAAGAAACTCAGAAATAGCAAAGAAGCCAACTTCTGAGAATATAATTTTCTAGAAAGGAAAAAATGAATAACATAGTTCTGCCAATTAAAACAAGGGATTCTCTTAAGAATGTCAGGGAATGGACATTTACCAATCCAACCTCCTCAAAAAATTATAAAATCCTTAACGTTGTTTCTAATTTTACACCTGAAAATCAGACGACACCACACATATGGAAACCCAAAAAAAAAGTACTTGCCTGGGCTTTCTTGCAAGTAAATTTCCAGCAGCGAAAGAACACGAAGTTTGAAGAGAACAAGCTGAGATTGAGCAGTTTCATTGCCAGCCTGATTCTTTTTCTCTTTGAAAATCTGCGCAAGGTAAGAGTCCATGCGGAACATTGCATCATCATCCATTCCTTCATCAGAATCATATATATCTTCTGACAGTTCTTTACCAACTTCCTCAACTTCACCTACTGCCTCAGAATCATCCATGTCAGCATCACCCTCATGGTCACCATCACCAATTTCCCCCAACTCAGATTCATCGGTATCTTCATCTTCTTCAATTCCAAGAAAATCTTCATCATCATCATCATCTTTGTCTTCAGTATTTGCTCTATGATGTCTAACTGGTTTTAGCTCTTTCTTAACGACACGTAGCATTCGAATAAGACCATCATTTGTCACTTCCCGAACAAAAGACTTGAAAACCTAGAAAGATTAATTATGGCTACATAAAAATCTAATGGAACATTAATTGGAAGATGAATGGGAACTTTTGTTGGAATACTAGCAAGCCAACTGATTCAGTTTTCAGTAGAGAACACAACATGTGGGCCGATGACTCAAACCTAATTAGAGCTGCATGAAAAGCTTATAACTACAAATTACAAGATGATTATGCATCCAGGAATAACCAAATTGTTTAGTCAATTTGAAATTGACTAAACACAGAAATGATACGGATACACACACATACAGGGAAACTAAACTTTCAACATTGCAAATACCTGCTCAATAGCAAACCGAATGGGGGCTGATGACTGTGGCAGCAATGAAAGTAGTGTATCCAGAAGCACATCTATAAACTGAGAATTTGTATCATTATCCAACTCTTCATCTAAGTCCTCGATAAAACCTGAGGACTCGTAGCCTTTCTTACACAATGTAATAAGCTCAGACACAGCTTCAGAAAATTCTTCAGGTTGAAGTAGCATTTGGAGAAGTAACTGGATCAGCAAGTGTCTGATAGAATGTGCTCTATGTAAATCAGGAACAGCCTCAAGACTCCTCTCCTGCCACAATCAAACCTTCAGAAAGTTTGACAATTCTAACAGGAATAAGCAAAATAGAAATCACAATTGAGATCAATAAAAACAAGCAACAAGTTTCAACAATGGCTAACTAATCACATAAATATTAAGATTAATTTGCAATTCCCAATAATCTATGATAATCCCACAAAATGCTCTCTCCAACACATGTTTGAGTGCATATAGTTCCGAGATACAATAATGCCTAAATATTGCAGGCATGAGAAGCTGGGACAAACTAAATAATGCATTCAGAGAATCTACATCTGAAGATGCCAAAATAAGTATTGACTATATTACCAGTTTGTAGAGCCAAATTTCTGTTTTTTGCAATCTTTTGAATGCCTTTTCATCCTCTTCATTCAAAGGCCTAAAGAGAGAAACTGAAGGAATGTTATGCAATGTGTTGATGAATCGCATGAAATATGAGCCAACATCATTAGCATCATGTATCCCTGCATGAAGACATGATACCTTCAACTTTTGGGCACTAGCCAGCAATGATTGGATCTGCTCAATACATATCCTGCAGATTGCAGTTGAGGCAGCAGTTTTTGGCCATCTAAATTTCTCCTGTAGTTAGAAAGATGTCACTTCCGAACCAAGAGAAGCATAGAAGAGACCTTGAAGAGCTAGAAACTTCAGAATTTCCTTTTGTACCCGAAACTTTGCTTCAGGATCCAGGTTCAAATATTTCAAAATGCTTGGGAGTGATTCAACAATCCAAGTTTTCAAGAAATCTGAATTCCCCATAGCACCAACTGAACCCTTGTCCTCAATTAAACCAATCTCTGAATTGTCATCAGTAGTTTGACTCTGATCTGAAGGTTCATCTATCATCTGACTACCATTCACAAATAAATTCATTAATTCCTGAATATAAAGCATGCAGCCAGATTCTGTGCTGACTTCTGCCAATAAAGATTTTACAGTCTTTGTCCTTGTGATGCAATCGAATTTCCCATTACTGTGTTTTTGTAAAGCTACTACAAGAGCAACCCGTCTCATGTCGTCATTTCCTACCCAATCTGACAATTCTTTAAGAAAATGCTGCACAACTTTATATAGCCAAGAGTCCTTTGTTGAAAGAACATCCATCAGACAATGTATAAGTTTGTAAGACATAAGATAAGGAAGAAATGATGTGGGTAATTTTGGGAGAAGAAGTAGCAGAATATCAAATGCCAAGTGCTTGCGGCCGTGAGATGATTGAAGAAGATATCCCTCTATGACAACTTCACAAAAGGACTGGATATTGTTCGAAGCTTCTTCCTTAAATGAATTAGACTTCCGACTTTTCTTGTGCTTCTTTTGATTACTACAAGCTGGCACTATGTCTTCACCTTGTAAAATTGTGTCAGGCAAAAGAATGTTTACTAGGACCTGCCATAAACTGTGAACTCGAGGCTGGCAGAATGTAGATTCCTGCCAATATTAACATTAAAAATAACAAAGACTATCATGCATTCAATCTTGATCCAGTTAAAAACTTGACAAATTGATGCCTTAAAAACATACCTTGAATCAATTTGCAAGAGAGAACAAATGGTCAGGAGAAAAAATTTTACTAAGGTTGAATGGAAATGGTAATATGTTTCCAAACATAACACTATCAACAGAAACCTTCTCCCTGACTTTCAAAGCTAAAAGCAAAGCATCAGGATTCCCAACAGCAGTGGCCCCTTCAATCCATTCACGCAGCTGTGGAGCTTCAAGTACATGACCAACCACCGCTTCACTTGGCAACTACAATCATAAGGCACATAACATACAGAAACAGTAAAGCAATCATATAAAATAAATCGTAAATTGATGTGTTTAAATTTTTGCAACAACAAAAAGAAGTGAAAGGAACACCAAAAGTCCTCATGGAAGCATCAAAAAGAAAAGAAAAAATTTGCATGAGAGAGGGAGAGAGACTGCTCCTCATGGAAAGTTCTTAATCCCAACGCAAATGATATGCAAGTTGAAACAATTTACATCCATGAACTGTTTATATTATTTAGGTCAATATGCAATTACAGCAAAATAATGAATGATGCAAAGAAAATTATAGTATCTACTCACTGTATGATATTTGAAAAACTGAAAGTAGGAAACAAAATGGCTGCGAGTGCCTACAATCACTTCTTAAATTACAGATGTAACCACCAGCCTCTAGGCAAGAAATTCACTCATAATACAGCTGCCTACCTGCCCCATAATGCAGGCTGTAAGGGCTTCAAAACCCTTGCTATCCACTCACCATCCAAATAGAAAAGGAATAACAATGAAAAAACAAGACCAATCCTTTATCATTTCCACCGTTAATATTTTAGAAGATGGAAGTATTCACCAATATTTTAGAAGATGCAAGTATTCACCCCAACAGAACTAGCACATGTAAAATATTAACAGAAACCTATTGAAACTATGAATATAGCAACACTAATAGAAGTAGCATCACAAAACACTCTGCTTGTCTGGTCAAAAAATCCGCATTAATTCTGAATAAAGAGCACCTTATGAAGCATCATAGTTAAACTTGCTTCCATATTCATAAATGATATACCTTTTCAACCAACTCTAAAATAACTGCAATAGCAGGTTCTTGCAAATATGGCTTCTTTGCTGTAAGGGATATAAGAATGCTGGTGAATTCTTTAATCAGGGATGAATTTTGATCAGAAAACCACTCTTCAGTAAGTCTCCCTGAGCGCGCAATAGCACCATAAGCAAATAAGTGACCCAAAAGACAATCCCTTACTTCCTGCAACGTTACAAGAAGACTTCAACAATTTTATCAGAAGAAAGAGCAACAAAATACATTAATATATCCTCACCCACCTGACCCTTCATTGATGAAGAGACATCTAACAAATCAACTATCAGCTTCAATAGAGAGTCCAAATTGATGTTAGAAATTGTACCAATTAATGCAGTCAAACCTACTGCAAACCCTTGTCTTGCACACTGTAAAAGAACAAAGATTGTTTATTAAACAGAAAATAGTTAACGATAAACTATATAAAGCTCTAGTATATATAAAGCTCTAGTAATCCTATCTATATGTTAAGACAATCTAGATATTTGAAAAGAAATCATAAAGCATCAAACAATAAGTTCAATTCATCATAAGTTGATGTTATATTTCAAACATATCCAAAGATGTAGTCTCAAGTGAACAATTCATAAGTGTTAGAGCAAATTAAACCACAGAACAACAAAAATGAACAACCAGAATTGATGCAATCGGAACATAACAACAGGCTATAATGCGATACCAATAGCAGCTTGGCCCAAATCTGTTAACATCAATAATCAAAATTTAGAAGTCAAATTAACCAGAATGAGACAACAGAACATAAAGCATTTAAAAATCCATAACTGAATCTTATGCTTGTTCTTTCCATGAAACAACTTGGACAAATTATAGACCATAAATTTTAACAAGAATTTTCAATATCAAGAACATAAATAGAATCAGATGAATCATACCTCCCTTGATGATGACACTCCAAGAATGAGCCTCCGCAAAGCATATCTCAAAGAAGGGGCACAACCATGCAACCCATCGTCTTTTTCAGCTTCCAATTTCAATCCACCCTCAACCAATTCCTTGTTCTCCACCATATCAAATGCCTTCTGAACTTCACTCAACTCCCATACCAACTGTTAGGATATGTATTTTGGCATTATTTATTAATTGGACATATAAGATGTTAATTGGATAATGACTTAGATTCTAA